>SEMN01000552.1:328134-341433 GCA_005408345.1 Macquaria australasica
GGAGGAAGGAGAGAACAGGTAGATGGAAGACAAGGAATGGAAACTAGAAGGAGTAAAAGGAGGTGAGGAGGAAGAGGGAATTGGGAAAGGAAGAAGGGATGAAGGAGGGAAAGAAGAGAGTAAAGGAAAGAAAAGGAGGAAAGTGAGGAAAGGATTAGATGAGGACTGTAATCCCTGAAAACTGCAGCAGCACCTCTGACTGTGTGTGTGTGTGTGTGTGTGTGTGTGTGCACATTAAACGTTCCACTTTCCCAGAGTTAAAATGCGACCTCACGCACACACACATGAACTAATGCAAGGTCATGACACACTGCAGCCAACCAGCCAACTAAAGTTACTGTGTTTGTGTGTGTGTGATGTGTGTGTGATGTGTGTACGTACCTCCAGGCCGACTGTACACACACACACACTCACACAGAGTATTAAATGAGAGTACTTCATACTACTGGTTTATTATGAGTACTAATTTTTTGATTTATTGCATGAATTTGACCATTCGACATCGATTTATTCGTCCCAAACAGGCAACGTACCAACCGTGCAGGTGTTAGCTGCAGGTAGCTCTGTTGGTGTGACAGCTCAGACTTTAAATTCACCCGCATCGCAACGTCCAGTCTGAACACACCTTTAGAAGTACTCATAATAGTACAGGATTACTCATTCAGCTACAGTACAATCCCAGGACATTAGGAAACAATTTACCAGACTTTTATTGTGGAGTGGACAGGTCAAAATAAAACAATCCAGTGGACTTTTATAGTAAATTTGAACTTTAAATTCACAATAAAAACCTTAATGATAAAAGAAATAATCTGAGATTATCATCGTGAGTTAGTACTAGAGGCACATTATTCATTTTGACAGGCAGTAGTATTATTTTTACTGTTTGAGTATAAGGAGTATTAGCATCTTGGAAGGAGTACTGGTAAAGTATTAAAGAGCACTGGTTTTAGCGGAAGGTTGTTTTTTATGTCATGATTGTTGGCTCTTACTGGGCAAATGGCTCCAGAGCTACACGTGTCCAGGCACAACTACAAGTAGCCCAATTGGCCCACATGGGTACCAGCAGCCTGTTTCTGTGTCAAACCTGTCGCGTCAGCCATGGTTGCCTGAAATTCTTCAAAATGAGCATGAACATGCAAACTACATACACAAATACCTTTAACTGCAATTAAGAAGCACTGTGTTTGGAGGTCATCTCCTGTATATAAATGTTAAGTTTCGGTGGGGTGTGGATGACTTCCCTTCAGCTTTGATGAACTCATGACAACCAGTTTTGTCACGGGAGGAAAGTTTAATGTGATTGAACAAAGACTAATGTTACCCAAACTGATTGAGCTGCTCATTTTAAGCATTAGCTAGCCAAGCCTTTAAAGCTGCTAAAATGTGCCGTTGGCCAACCCTAACCCAATTATCTTAGCTGCTAAACTATACACTTAGCTAACTTGAACTAAACCATTGCAGATGCTCGCAAAAGAACCGTTAGCTAACAGTTCAGTGCAGCATCTGAAACAGTTTGATTCAGGTTAGCTAACTTGACCAAAACTGTTCAACTGCTCTACTAAACCATTAGCTAACTCGAACCAAGCTGGTTAAGATGCTAAAATGAGCCATTAGCTCAACCCAAATGTTTCAGCTGCTGAACAGAACTGTTAGCTCACTTGAGCTGGTTTCATGCTAAACTGAAACGGTAGCTATTTCAGCTGCTACGTTACACTGTTGGCTGAACAACTGAAACACTAGACAACCCAAACTCAACTATTTTAGCTGCTAAATTGAACTGTTAGCTAACTCGAATCAAATAATTCCAGGTGTTAACTCGGACACATTCTTTTTAAACTAACACACTGAACTAACCCGACCAGAACTACAACTGCTTAACTGAACTGAACATAAACTACAGTTTGTACATGTCCTACAAAAACCGAATATCTTCACATAATATTGTTTAAGCCACCTTGCTACAAAGTTCTATTATATCTTATTAGGTTTAGGTAAAGATGAGCTTCCTTTCCTGTCTGAATTCACTGGATACACCGTGTCATGTATAGATTAATTTTAAAAATAGCATTTCTTATAACGTAGGCTATGCGTTTCCCATGAGCTCAGGCTCTGTTGTTGTGCTTTGAGTGCCAAATCGTAGTGGAGGAACGTAATTATTTGGAAAAAAAAATCTCCAAACACTTAATCTGTGTTGCATCCAGTTTGACCATTTCATGTTTTTCTATCACTTCAGTATCTTTTATTTCTTCTATTTACTAAGTAAAATACAATTATGAGTACATTTAACTGTGACAGTGTGAGTTTATGCGCAGTTCAATTGTTTATACATTTTTTTATCTGATCTAAGAATTCATTTTGCGTTATTGTGGCTCTGCAAACCTCTCCTACATTTTTTAAATCAGCTTCTTTTTTAAACATTATTTTTTTTCCCTTCAGCCAGCTTTCAATTAATCCTACTTTTATTGACTTTTTTTTTTTTTTTTTTTTTGCTCATTAATGAGACATTTTGCATGGAATGTGTTTTCTGCGTTGCGTTACCTGAAGGTGTAAGACGTTCGTATCTATCCTCTTGTAGGTGGAGCGTCGTCGAGCACCGAGCCGGAGAGGGGGGCCGGACAAAAAAGACTGCCTTAAGACAAAACTAAAGACACAAAGAGCATCTAAAGCTTCTTTTTTTTCCTCCTCCAATTTACAAAAAGAAAACAGATTAAGTCCTCAAGCTTTTTTTCCCTCTCTGATGCAGTTCTGAGGATTTTTTCTCTTCCCTTCCCTCCTTGCCTGTGGTCGTGAAATGCTTTTTTTTTTGCTTCATGTTGCACATTCTTGGTACAAGTTTCCGTCGAGGAGAATCGAATCACAAAAAAAAGAAAAAACATTTTTGTTGGAGAAAATGTCCTGAATAACAAGGAATAAATTGTGTTTGGTTCTTCTGGGGTCTTTTTTCTCCCTCCACGTCCTTGGTAGGCCATTTTTCAGGAGGTGGATTCGTACTTTTTTGTCGACGCTGCGCTGTTCTCTATGTGGATTTAACTGAAGCCTAAGTGGACTCGTCCGATCGCAGTGGATTATCGGCTCTCCACCTTTCATGGGTTTTTGCTCTTGTTGCTCTTTTTTCAGCTGTTTTTGCAGTGTGAGAACTGTAGTTCCACTTTGTTTTCCCAGGGTCACATTTTATGGGCGAATCAATCTCTTTTCAGACTTTTTTTTTTTCATATTTTGGTAGCCCTGGTGCCTGTAGTTGATGATTGACAGTCAGGGTTCGGAGGACAGGGTGAACGGCAGATAATCAGCTGACCCACCTCCTCTCACCGGCCAATAGAAACTCTGGTAGGAACTGACAGGAAATCATTTTGGTCTCCATTGTCTCTACTCAATCAATCCTCCCTACTTGATCAAGACAATTGGCCACAGTTAAAGGAGCCATCCAGCATTTTGGGAAATCCTCTTGTCATTATAGTTGGAGTCAGATGAGAAGATGCATATCAGTTTCATCTCTGTGCGTCCAGTACAAAGATAGGTCCAGGGCATGTTCAGCCTAGCTTAGCACAAAGACTAAAAGCAGGGGGAAACTGCTAGCTTAGCTTTATCAAAACTGAAGAAATACAAGAGCAAACACTGGCTGATTTTAGCTTATCACAGATATGTCAGTATCTGCGTAAAAGTACGAGAAAGCAACCAGAAATGTCAGAAATATATGTTTGCAGTAGTACAAACAGTATCGTCAGTACATTGTTTGACCACTAGAGAGCGCCAACGAGTACATTCTTCAACTGTCAAATGTCCCACTCCAATTTAAGGGATCCTTATGACAAGTTTTTGCTTGTATTCTAAATTATATTAAAAATTAAAATCAGCTGACATATTGTTATCAGACGTTTTAAACTCTCTTATACTGATTTTGTTATCGGACTCTCAAATGCACCAACCCCAAAGCTGTTTTATTGCCTCTATCAAGGAGGTTACATTTTCAACCCTGATTTCCTGTACAAACTTCATTCATTCATCACCACATTTGGTATTTTGGTGTATTTTGTTTGATGTTTCATACCATGTTATTGATGGGCAAATTCTTGTAGGCGTGGCCTAATTGACATAAACGTATGAATGCATCACATGCAACCAGCTCCCCAAAAACTAGGTGGCATTTGGCCCGTAGGTGGCACTACAGAAATCAATTATTAAAACAACACAATTAACAAACTTAGTAGTGAGTAGTTGTGACTGTAAGCAGCATCTCAAAAGAGGCAAACTCAGCTCAGTGTGAGGGGTTAATACTCCGCCCTAACTCTACTGTCCAGTGTCTTAGCCTAGCTTAAACATAGCCTGTCTTAGCCTGCTAGCCTAGCTAAATCAAAAGTTAAAACAAAGTTTTGATGGAGCTAGGCTAGCACTTCCCCCTACAGTTTCTTGGTGCTAAGCTCCAAAAACGGTAACAAGTATAAAGAACTATAAAATATCATTATCAACTGCAACAGAAGGTTTAGATCCATTACGGAGGAAGGATTAAAGTAGGCCTACACATCTATCTATCTATCTATCTATCTATCTATCTATCTATCTGCTAGCTAGCTAGATAACCAACTAGCCAGCTATCTGCTGCTACTGCATATTCAAACCAAATCAGCTTTCCATCTTTATCACCCATCTTCCTCCTCTGCTTCTTTCCAAGACAGACGTTCCAACTTTTAAAGACAAAATAGTTTGTGTTTGATGGACTTCGTCGTTTAACTGCCAGCTAACTCAGTTAAAATCTCTAAAAGTTGAAACTCTCACTGACCTGTCAGTCAGATCTCTACTCTCTTGTTATTTTCCAGTAAATAAACCCGTGTAGGACTCCACTGGTTGGTTAGTACGACAGCTTAGTAACAGATGAGTAACCACTGATCTAAGCCTGGACTCTTTGTATGTAAGTACAACAGTGTGTTTATTCTGAAATATAACAGTATGTTTATGGGATATAAAATTGTAAAATGGTGTATGAGTTTGAATATTTGTAGTCATCACTGGTTTGCTGTAGGAATCAAACGGAGCAGCTCAGTGACCCGCTGCTGTACCTGTGAATGTACTTTGTATTCAGAGGTTTTTATTACAATAAACAAGTGCTGATATCATACATGACACTGGTTTAGTTTCTCTATTTTAGGTTGTTTTTAGTGTTATTCTGCTTAAATTCACCAATGTGCACGCAACCCCGGTCCCCAGATGGGACTTTAAACAAACACACACAGTTTAACAGGAACATGCATGCAGAACCAAACAAAACACCAACAATGACACAATGAAAGTACCATAAAAACTTAACAAAAAGCATCTAATCATTCCTGACTACATGACTGATCCAGATCACAACATTTTTCTTTTCTTGAGAATTTACTTGAGATCCTATTGGCCATCTACCCAACATTTTAATTTCATGATTGTATATAATCTGAAGCAACTTGATTATTGATCAACAAAAACGTTTTCAGCATTGAGGAGTAAATAGGGTGTACAAAGTCTTGAAAGTCCGGAAAATGCTTAATTTGAACCGTTATGTTTTCAAGGTTAGGAATATGCTTGAATTCAAATATACTCCTTGAAAACTGCTTGATTTTCAACTTAATCTGGTGTTTCATCATCGACACAGTCATTCATGGAAACCAAAAACCCTGGGTAAACCGTCTCTGATGAGTCTACATTTAATAAATTAGCTTTTGCACTTTTTTTTTTTTACGTTTCTCACATTTTAGATGTGAATCTAACATGAGAGTTAAATGCTTCTGAAACCTTTTCAATACGTTGTTCATTAACCTTTAACTTCTTGTCTTCTGACAAGGAGGCGACCCCCTGAAAAGCACATTGACCTGAGTTTTAAACCATGTTAAGACTGAACACAAAGCTGAACTGATCCAAAATGAATCCAAAATCCAAAAAATTAATTGGTAAAATTTTTCAAAATTTTTCCAACAAGGTTTACATAGTTTAAAATCTAACTTCATCAGCCACAGTGCAAGATAATTTAATTTAGTATATCTGCCAGTACAAGTATGATCTGGTATTGATTGTATTTTATTTTGGTTTATTTTGCCTGTAACACAGCAGCACAGTGCATATTTAGGCTACAGTAATATACATTAAAATGAATACAGTAATCTGAATATGTTTGGTAGCAGAATAACACGGCACCACTGATTCCTTCTGAGGGTTTTCTATAATAATTGGTGTGTATTCGTGTCCTGTTGTGTGTAAGTCCAGTTGTAGTTTTAAACCAACAACAGCATTTTAGAGGTAACCTGCAAAATGACTGCAAGTGATGCATTTCTGGCCTTGATGGGGGGGGGCTTCTACTGTCACATGATACTATTACATCATTACACTATGGGAGAAATGACCTGTATCATCATAACATAAACACCTACAATATACAACAACAAGACAATATGCAGTATAATAATAATCTCTGACTTGGTCTCAACCCCCTTTAAGATGTGGCCTTGACTCATGGTCATGACCCTGGCCAAGGGGTGAAAGGTCAAAGCTGTCAGGCTTTTATGAGAGCTGTGAGTGACCTAACGATGGAGACACGAAGAGAAAGACAGAAAGGAAGAACTATAACTATAATCTATATAATTATAAATATATTATATATAAATATATATAATCATGCTGTCGCTGAGGCTGCACTGCAGTGGAAATAACTAAAACTGTTTGTGTGTGTGTGTGTGTGTGTGTGTGTGTGTGTGTGTGTGTGTGTGTGTGAAGTGTGTCTTGTGCAAACTTTGTGGAATGTGTGTGTGTGTTGGCTCACTCAGGTATGCTGCTGTCATTTTCTGGCTAATTTTCTCCTTCATTGACAACTGCACACCTGGTTACACACACACACACACACACCTCTGAGCCTATATATGTGAGCTGCTGTCATTTGGACTATGAGACTAAATGTCTATCAGCTGTTAAATCCAGACACACTTTGAGTGTGTGTGTGAGCAGACTCCTGTGAACCCAAAGACTCGTCTGAACCTGAATGAGGTCTCTGGTCGCCACGTTCTGGTCCACCTCAGTCCACCTCAGTCTCTGGTCTGCGCTGTTTGATGGTTTGATTGAACCTGACGGGAGCCGAGAACGCAATGTGTGTCTTTAGTCAGCCAATCAAAACACAGCAAATGACTGACTACAACGCGTCTTCATCAAGTCGAGTTTATTTATACGTTTCAGAGGCCTTCACAACCTGAATAACATATGACACTGGATCCATCCATAATCCCCCAACAGTTAGTGTATCTGTCAGACAAATAAATAACAACAGAGCTGCTATAAGGTCCAGTATACCAGCGGTGGAAGAGGTACTCGGATGAAAGTAGAAATACTACGCTTTAGAAGTAAAAGTCCTGCATTCAAAATCAGTAAAAGTATAAAAGTATTAGCATCAAAATATACTTAAAGTACATGTACTCTTTATGCAGAATGGCCCATTTCAGAATAACATTATATTATTGATGGATTATAACTATTGATGCATTAATGTGTTCATCACTAATGTTGCAGCTGATAAAGGTGGAGCTAATTTCAACTACTTTATATACTGCTACTGCTGTGTATCTTAATCTGTAATAATGCATCATAATTATTAGTTAATTAATAATCTGAATCTGCAAAGTAACGAATGCTGTCAAATAAATGTAGTGGAGTTAAAAGTTTTTCTTTTTTCCCTCTGAGATGTTGTGGAGGAGAAGAACAAAGTGGCATGAAAAGAAAAGACTCAAGTACAAAGTACCTCATAATTGTACTTAAATACAGTACTTTCCTCAGTCCTGTGTGTCATGTGGTGTTTCATGTTTTATTCTTGAAATACTTTGAAATATGTTTCATCTATATTAGAATTACAACTGAAATAGTATTGCATTAATGTTGTTGTTGATGATGTTGATTTCTATTGTTTATTTATTGTAACTGACAAAACAGTTAGTATCTAGTAGCTGCTCTGGAGCTTTTGATCGTATCACATGATCTTCATCAGGAGGTCACAGACTTGAATGTAGCCTTCAGTGAAATCTGATTCAAGAGTTATCATGCATTATGTAGATTTAATATTTAGATAATTGTGTATCAAACTAAAAGCAGCAACTGTCATTGAAGTAAAACTTTCAACATGTTCATAAACTTACACTCAACTGCAGATTTGTGGTGCTGTATGTTTCCACGTTTCACTATCCAGACAAACTTTGTTTCCTGGAGATGCCGTCTCTTCATTTGTTGTTGTTATACACACACAACCACACCTTTCAATTTACAGAATCTGCCACTTTTATGCACCACTGCACCTAAACCTCCCGCTCTGCACAGCTCTGTGTGTTCACACCATTAAAACAGCCTCATGTGTTAATCAGTCACGTTACAGACTGTGCCTGTTCCTTTAAGTGTCTCCTTTCATTTTGTCCAGGATCAATCAGTGCTACTGATCACACAGAGAAGTGATCGACCGCTGTAATGACAAAGTGAACCAACCAATGAGTGTTTGGAATGGATCAGTAAAGAACCAATCAGGGGGAGTGGAGATAAGCACTCGAGCTCTGGGTGTGTTCAGGTCTGCGGATTAGGGAAACAGTCACAAGTGTTTTTTGGATTCGGTACAAATATCTCTGGCCGTTAAAGACTGTGTGTGTGTATGTGTGTGTGTGTGTGTGCGTGTGTGTGCTGAGGGCCACTCCACTCTCCGGTTGTTCTGGAAGAGTTTCAAATTTCGGTCTTTTTACCTTATCATTTGTGGTAAATAGAGAGCTAAAGATGTCTTGTGTGTTTTTCAGTGTGTGTGAGAGAGAGATCCGGTCCATACTTAGTGCTGCTGTTATATTTTAATTAAAGCCGAACGGCGGGCTTAATTACTGCCATGATAAACAACACCTCTCTCTCTCCCTCTCTCTCTTTCTACTCTTGTCATCAAAGCGCCGACAAAGCTCGCCCAGATGTAGAGACACACACACCCTCACACACACACACACACACACACAGCCTGCGGTCGGTCTCGGTGGTGCAGCAGAACTGTGTTTATGGCTGTTAATGAAAACTGAGGCCAGAGTCCCAGAATCCCAACGCTAATCACCATCCAACTCTCTGGACAGGAGGGGGGGGCAGGGAGGGAGGGAGAGAGAGAGAGAGAGAGGGAGAGGGAGAAAAGGGGGGGGAGAGAGTGGTTATTTTATTTTATTTTTATTATTTTCCTTATTGTTGTTGTTACTATTGTTATTATTACTATTGTTTTAATATCATTATTACTTGATGCTTTGGCGATATTGTCGTTGCTACATTCAACAAAGCAAACTGAACTGAACTGAAAAGAGAGACAGAAAGAGAGAGAGTTTTTTAGAGGCCGCAACACTCGAGCACATTCATGTCTGTATGTTCAGAAACAGGTAGAAAGTGAATATGTGGAGGAGCAGTCATCCGTCTGTCTGTGTATTTATGCTTGTTATTGTGTGTGTGTGTGTGTGTGTGTGTGTGACCAGCAGAGCAGCTCATTGGTGCAGAAACAAACACAAAACACACATAAAGTGTTCAGTTATGAACTATGTTGACACTGACTGTGTTCAGCTGTGTGTGTGTGTGTGTGTGTGTGTGTCCACACGCCTCATTTAGACATTTAATGTTTCATATAATTCAATTCACACAATGATTTTAAATGTTTTACTCAGTGTGAATAAATAATACACACAGTCAAAGTGTTTACATCATCTCGGCTCTTATTTTCGTAGTTTTCCATCATTTCCATCAGTAATAATAAGATCGTGCAGGTTGGAAATAAACAAAAGAGGAAACAAAAGCAAATTATGACCCAAACTGTCCGCTGTAAACGTCCATCACAGTTTACAGACCCACTTCCTGCTTCTGTTTTTGACCTTCTGTACTTACCGTACTTGTGTGCGCACAGTTTCCTTTTCAATGAGGGATAATAGGCGACATTTCAGGTGTGCTCACTTTCAGTCTGACCTTCAGATGAAGTGGTTTAGATCAGTGCTTCCCAACCAAGGAGTCGGGATCCTCCAAGGTGTCTCAAGATAAATCTGAGGGGTCTCAAGAACAAATTACACAACAATGTTCATTTTTCTCAGTGTTTCCTTTATTTCTTGTTTGTTTTTTGCCAAATTCTGGATGTTTGTACCCTTAAGGCTTCTAAAAATCCTTCAAATTAAATAATCTGAGAATGAACAGCTCACATTCACATTTTGTTTCCATGTTTCTTGACCCATCGCCCATACTCGGGTGAGTATATTGTTAATATTACTGGAAGAAATGATGGACAAAACGACAAAAATACAACACAAATTGTAATAAACTGGAATGATGCTTTAATGTATAAAATGGCCGACACAATTCTGCAAACAAAAATATAACAAACTATTGACAAATCAGCACAGTTGTCAATGCATTGTTAGAAACTGATTCAGTGACAGTTTATTCAGCTATGAAATAATACTTGCTCTTTAAAAGGTTGAGGATCATGAAGTGGCCATTATTTAAAATAATGGTAATCTAAGTGTTTGCTGGTGATGGTTGTGCAGAATCAAACACTGGCTGTGTCGTCAGAACGTGAAGCTCTGCTCTGCTGTTGAATCTGAAAATAACCCAGAACAGAGAGTTTATTAGCCACACACGGGCTCACTGAGCTCCAACTGGCTGGAGAAAATGGACCATATAAAGAGACATGGCCGTCCAGAGAGCACTGAGTGTCTGAGTGGAGAGGGCGGTTGGGAAACACTCAAATGCACTTCCTCCTCCGCCGAGACAAATATTCCTCCTGGCGGGAAGTGGCGTTTCTCACATTTCCACATTTCAGTGATGAAGAAGTTTATCGCCCAAAACTAAACTACAAATTTGATTTCCATTCAGCTCTGTACCTGCCAGCCTGCACATCCTATTCACCAGTGGTGGAACAAGTATTCAGATCTTTTACTTAAGTTAGGGTGGCCATATTTTCAAACCCCACAAACCGGGACCTTTAAGTGTACCACACGTTCACGCACGCACGCACCACAGGTGTTTTCATCAGGTTTCTGGGAAGGTTATTTCAGCGCTCAGCACACCTACCGAGTGCCACGAATGTAGCATTTTCATTGCCAGGTACTTTACAAAGGAAGGAGTAAGCCTCCGTGAGCTCTTTAGAAAAGATCGACTTTCTCTTCGGCGTGACAGCTAACCGTTAGCATGCTAGCCGTCACTATGACGCAACAGGCTTGACAACGACACGCTGATTGATTGACACACATACAGACAAATCAGCGTTGAATTCAGACATGCAGTGCGTTGTTTATGTTTTTAAACGTCTATGTAAGAGCAAGTGTAATATTGTATTTAGTATTTGGATTGTGGTGAAAACTGGGACATTTTAGTGTTTTGCAGATGTTTGTCGGCACTCGGGACACACAGCTTGAACCGGGACGGTCTCGGACAAAACAGGATGTTTGGTCTCTGTGACTTAAGTAAAAGTAGCAATATTACACTGTAAAAACACTGTTACAGATAAGAGTCCTGCATCCAACATTTTACATCAGTAAAAGTATAAAAGTATCAGCAACAAAAAGTACTTAAAGTGTCAAAAGTAAAAGTACTCATTAGGCAGCAGAATGCTACCGTATCAAACACTATATTATCTGACTATTATAACTGCTCGAGGTTGGTGGTTCAACCCTTAAACAATATAACATTTTACAAACTATGTTTTCTGTGTGAAATTTAAATCTGAAAAGGAACTAAAGCTGTCAGATAAATGTAGTGAAGTAGAAGTAGAAAGTAGTTTAAAATGGAAATACCCAAGTACAAGTACATCAAAATTGTACTTAAGTACAGTAGACAAGGCAAAGCACATTTCATACACCAGGACAACTCAATGAGCTTTACAGGGTAATAAAAATACAGCAAAGATAAAAAGATTAACAATATAAAAGTGCAAGAAATGCAGGCAAGCGACACAAGAGATACAAGATTTAACGAGTACAGTTTAAAGGAAGTGAAACAAACCCACAGAAAATACTCCCACATTTAGATGCACAATTAAATTAAATTATAAAACAATTAAAATATTAAAAATGAAGGCTAGGTCTAAACTGTAGTTATCATTAGTTCTGTTGCCTGCAGGTGTCGCAGGTTGGACTGCAGCTCTGTCGAGCCTCATCAGTGATCCTGAGTGTCTTTGCTAATTGTATCACGGCTATAAATCACGTCGCCTTGGCAACAATGTCCCTGCACTTCAATGCCATCAAAAGAAGTGAGTGAATGAATGAGAGACGAACTGAAGATACAATAAAATAACGAGATGATATCAGATCAAGCGTCTGACGATCAGAGAAGGAAAAATTCCATGAGATATCTTTGGACCAGCGGCTGTTTGGAGCTGCAGAGTGTCTTTCTGCTGCCCTCAACCAAAACTCAGCCAGACTGTTACTGTTAGCAGCGAGCCAGCACACACACACACACACACACACGCGCGTACTCTCACACAACAGACACACAAACAACCAAAAAAAAGACAAAGATACAGAGCTTCCAAATAATTAGTGAGCCCAGAAGTCTGCAGCACTGTAGAGCCAGCAGTGTGTTAGTGTGTGTGTGTGTGTGTGTGTGTGTGTGTGTGTGTGTGTGTGTGTGTTCAGGTCTGGACAGTCCTCCTTAATGAGGAGACAGAGGACGGACTGGTTTATAGAGAAAACCTTCCAAATCCCATTACTGCACTGGTTAGAGTGTGTGTGTGTGTTTTTACGAGTAGGAGTGTGTATCATTGTGTGTGTGTGTGTCTGTGTGAGTCTATAAAAGTCTCTATGTTATGTGTGTGTGTGTGTGTGTGCGTGTGTGTGTCCCACTCTGTCCTCAGTAAACAGCGACTTCTCATTAAAGCTTTCCGCTCGGCTGCCGGCGAGCGCCGAGTCCTGGAACCTGGATAATCCACTCCCCAACACACACACACACACACACACACACACGAAAGCTCTTTCCAGCCTGCTGACTTACAGCCCTTGTATCAACTCAACGGTCACCTGGAGAGAGAAAAAAAATAAAAGATGGAAGAAGAAATCAGGAGAAGGAGAGATAAGAGAGGGAG
This sequence comes from Macquaria australasica, assembly GCA_005408345.1. Taxonomy (NCBI): domain Eukaryota; kingdom Metazoa; phylum Chordata; class Actinopteri; order Centrarchiformes; family Percichthyidae; genus Macquaria; species Macquaria australasica. Next base: position 341,207 of record SEMN01000552.1, read on the forward strand.
GGATAGAAAAAAGGATGAAGAGGAAGAGGAGGTGTAGGAGGAGGGAGGTGATGGGAGTAACATGGGAAAGGGTGGTGTAAACAGAGGATTTGCAGTGTTTCAGGTTGAGGGGTGAAAGGAAATGAGGAAAGGAGGAGGAGATGAAGGATCTGAGGTTAAGGAGCAAAAGAAGAAGTCAGATAAGGAGTGAAGGAGAAAGGTCATTAAGATGGGGAGAACAAGGGGGG
>SEMN01000553.1:0-340572 GCA_005408345.1 Macquaria australasica
CTCCTCCATCTCTGCAGCTCCACTCCTCCACTCCTCCATCTCTGCAGCTCCACTCCTCCATCTCTGCAGCTCCACTCCTCCTTCTCTGCAGCTCCACTCCTCCACTCCTCCATCTCTGCAGCTCCACTCAACACTACGAGACCAGCTTAAAGTAAGAAGCCTCCTTTTCACCACCTAGTTACACAGTTAGCAGCCTGCTGATATAAAATGTGCGTGTTAGTATCTACGTTAGTGTGGAAGTGGGTTGGTCTACCAGCTGAAATATGCTCAAATCAGCCAGTCAGCGTTATGCAACGCAAACACACGTGAAATCAGGCGAAAGGTGCTCTCTTAAAGCCAACACTGTGTAATGAAATAGGCAGTTTAACTCTTGGTATTACCTAATGTCTTGAAGTAGCTGCAGTAATCACAACGCATTTAATCCTTGTAAAACCAGTTCTGAGGTAGAAGTTTGCATCAGGGCCAAAGGTCACAACGGTTACCCGGTACTTTTATTGTTTTTTCTTATTTGGCTTTTTGATTAAATGGTCATTTTTGAGTCGAAACCGTGGATATATATTGTGTCATTTTACAATTTAAAGCTATTTCTTTTTACATGATCATAAGACGAAGTTGCACAATAAGTTCCCACTTTTAATGTCTTATACAGAGTAAAAAGTGTCTGTTTTTACGATCAGTGCTGGTTCACCAATCATTGGCTTCTTTATTCCAGTTATATTATTAGATTATAGACACTTTAAAAAACAATTCTCACACTTCTCTCTCTGAAATTGTCACCATGACTCAGCAAATCTAACCTCTTCAATCTCTTCCAACTTGTCTGATACGTTAATTGACTTGTTGTGAAAGTGGCTGGTTTCTCAGGACTGAAAGCTGTGTGTGGGTTTGTGTCTTTAATGTGTAGTTAATGCTGTTTAGAGTTTATTTTTCTGAATGAGTATTTAATATGTGAGTTTGTGCACAGACATGTCTACCAGGGTCGCCGTGGTAACGGGCAGCAACAAGGGCATCGGCCTGGCCATCGTCCAAGCGCTCTGCAAGCAGTTCCAAGGAGACGTTTACCTCACCGCCAGAGACGTGTAGGTAGCTCACCTGGTAACACCTGGACCAGGCTGGTGCATAGGCCTCAACATATAGCAATATCATTACACAATGTCACGGACAGGGATCTTTGTTTTATCTGCATATATTTATTTTACTAATCTCACTTTTCAAACACTCGGAACAGTTTGTCCATCCAGAGAAACCTGATCCACGAAAGGGGACAGTAACTACACTATTATTGTGGGATTTTAAAGGTGCAGTGATCAGATCAGTGCAACCTTTCGACCTGCAAAAAAAAACACGACAGCTCCACCCGCAGTTAGGAGATGTACACAGAAAACACTCAATGTTTTTAAAAAGAGAATCTCAAGAGGATTGACCAAAGCTGTTACTACTTTCTCAGAGTAAGAAGCTGTTTGCAAAAATGTGTTTTGAGAGCCTTTAAAATCATTAAGCCAGTCGTTTTCAGGCCTCTACGCAGCCGGAGAGCTAAAATAAAGAAGCAAAAACTGAAGATTTTCTAAAACAAACAAAAAAACAAAAAACCCCACTGTGAGCCCATTGGTTCAATGCGTCACCAACAGATCTGTTTCTTATGAGAATAAAGACAAAGAAAATAAATTCAAACTTTTGTCTCCTTTTGCAGCGGGCGGGGTCAGGAGGCAGTGAAGTCTCTGGCCTCAGACGGACTGACAGCCATGTTTCACCAGCTGGACATCAACGACCTGGACAGCATCACCACCGCTGCTGCTTACTTCAAAGACAAGTATGGAGGAGTGGACGTCCTCGTCAATAATGCTGGGATAGCATTCAAAGGTAGGATTACAGTGATATATATATTAAACTACACTGGAGCCATACACACAACATAATATTAACCAGTCGAGTTGAGTCGTCTTGACAAGAAGACGCCCCGACGCTGTTTCGGAACGTATTATTCAGGTGCGTCAGGATCAGTGTTGCCAACTCTCACCTGAGACGCACGCTTTCACGTTCAGTCTCACGCTGTCCAAACAATTCTCAGGCCAAAACACTTTTTAAGCATTAATTAATATTTTTCACATCTTGCACAAATTGTACAGCTCTTCATTTTTATAAAATATATATTTACAGTTGTGTTCTTGACTTGTTTTTTTTACAGTACTTGCTTGTTATTTGCTTTATTTTATATATATATTCTCTACTACTTTCTCTACTCTCTTTTTCTCTAGTTTCCTGAGTAGAGAAAATGCTCTCACCTGCAGCCACAACTGTGTTTGGGAGGAAAGATGCATGTGTTTGGTTAAACAATGAAAAAGGAGTGCTTGACTTTTCATTAGGCACTCTAAATGTAAAGCATCAATAAATAAGTGCAGTTAATTATATTTTACATATTTGAGTTTGCAAATGTATTTGAACATAGTGGGGTGCTTCTATTTGTGAGATGAAATGGCAGAAAATGACTTGAAATGAAGGATAGTATCAACGAGGAGGTGACAGTGACGTCCTGTCAACTCTCTCTTCAGTGGCAGACACAGCGCCATTTGCAGTCCAGGCAGAGGTGACCCTCAAGACAAACTTCTTTGCCACCAGAGACATGTTGACTCACTTCCTGCCGATCATCAAAGCCGGAGGTAAGGACACAGATCTGGGTCGAGTCTACTGTCTGCCCCTGCTGTCTTAATAACAGCTCAGTGCACAGCCTGCTTTACTGTTTCATTTTAAATTGGCAGAATAGTTAGCAGAGTGGCTGTTCCAGTTTCAAGAGTTTCTTTGGTTTTGATTCAGAAAAAGTGACCAAAAAAAGGCAAAGTTTTAAATAAACGAATAGTGACGTGGGTCACTGGTTCCAGTCAGTGTGTGAACTACACCAGGGCTTGTGCACGGCTCAAAGAGAGGACTGTGCTGACAGCAGTCCAGCAGGAGTCGTCGTCAAGCTAACATTCACGGTAGAAGACGCCTCTGGCTCTGGTTGCTCTTCAGAGCCGATTGGCTGAGATTTTTTTGGAAAGCCAAAATTTGCGAGTGAGCTTACTTGTTTTCTTTTTGACATGTCTGGATGCTGAGTACGAAACAGAGAAATGAAAAATGGTGATTCGGAATGGAATTTATAATAACAATTTATATGTGATGATAAAGGCTTCGAGAGTCTGGAAATTTTCGGTTTAGGTACCTTGAAAGTGCTTGAAAGTGCTTGACTTTTACTCTTATAAAGCTGAACGAACACTGGACATCAAATGTGGTCACAATTAGCCGACACTAAAGCACGATAACAATTCTGACACAAACACGTCACACAACCAGCTGACATTTAATCTTTTGTGACATTTCTAAAAGTTTGACATGCTGTGAGAGAGGCCGAGACACACAGGGAGGTTTGGGAAGCTGTTAACAGTTTCAAACGTCGTCTTTGCGTGTTTCAGGCCGTGTGGTGAACATCTCAAGCTTCGTCAGCTCCCGCACCTTGAACCAGTGCAGCCCGGCCCTCCAGGAGCGTTTCCGCAGCGAGGACATCACAGAGGAGGAGCTGGTGGGGCTGATGCAGCGGTTCGTCGACGAGGCCAAGAAGGGCGAGCACAAGCAGGGCGGCTGGCCGGAGACGTCGTACGGAGTGTCCAAGACTGGACTGACGGTATGAACCATCAGTCAGTCATCTCATCTGTGGACATCAAGCACTAGTTTGCAGGTCTTCAAATGTAAAAAGAGCAGAAGACACAAAATCAAGGAGCAAAGATTTGATTGAAGTGCTTCTTTAATGCCATGTCTCCTTTCATAGAGACATTGGTTATTCATGTGTGTCTCTGTGTGTGTCGTTAGACCCTGTCCATGATCCTGGCTCGTCGTATTTCCAAGGAGAGACCGAATGACAGGGTAATCACAGAAACATTACAACTTTTAATCACACAGCAAACAAGAACCATGTTTGCTTTCTTTTTAACATTTTTTTTATTCTACTGTTCAATCTGTCTTATTCTATTTTATCTCATTTTAATCTTCTGTTTTAATCCTTTTAAATCCCATTTATGTGTGCCTTTTTGTAATGTATTTTTATGTTGCCACGTGTTTCTTTTATATCTTGTCTTATCCCCAACAGCATCTGTGTGTCAGTTTAGTGGTTTTGTTTCCAGCCTCACTTCTAACATACGTTTTTGTGGCGTTTGTTGTTCTTTGTACAGATCTTGCTGAACGCCTGCTGTCCAGGCTGGGTGCGCACGGACATGGCCGGTCCAAAAGCCCCCAAGTCACCAGACGAGGGCGCCGTCACTCCGGTCTACCTGGCGCTGCTGCCGCCCGGAGCCACAGAGCCCCACGGAAAGTTTGTCTCTGATAAAGAAGTTCAGCCGTGGTGAAAGTGGTAAAGGGACCTGAGAGAGTGTGTGTAAATGAGTCTGTTTCCACTTAAACACTAAATTCCCCAAAACTTCAAATACTTCCATACAAAATAGATTTAATCTTTCCAAAAAGAAACATGTCCACCATTTTTAAAAAATCTGACACAAGCGTCCCCCACAAAAACTATTACAACATTTAAAATATTAAAGTCTCACATAGTTAAACCAAATGGTGATGGACACAAACCAAAATTACTCACATTATTCTAGTGGTGTGTGTGTGTGTGTTGGGTTATATGCAACAGTAATCATGCATGAATCTGTAGGTGCTGGCTAATCGCTGGTGTTTTTGATAAAACTTTTTTTTTTTGCTTTGTTTCACTTTGCCTTTGATAGTGTAAACATTTTTATATTTTTTTTACATGGAAAAAGGAAAACTCGCCTTAACTGGATGAAACTTAAATGTTGTGGAATCAAAGAAAATAAAATGCTTTTCTGGCAATAAAATGCTTTTTTACAATAAAATTCTTCTTTTTTTTTTGAAGATGTGGCATTGCTTTCATGTCAAAAACAATAAAAGAACTTCAAAATCAAAAATACTTTGTCAAAATGTTAATTTACGAGGACAAAAGTAGATCAGGCCAACACACAAACACAGAATGGGTTGAAGACCTTTGTCCCCTGAGTGTTAAATTACAAAAGGCTCCAACCTTTAACAATAGTTTATTTATACAGCACCATTCAGACACAAGACAATTCAAAGTGCTTCACAGACATAAAAAAAAAAGCATTTTAAAGACAAAAATCAAGAACAAGCCAATAAATAGTTACAGATTAAAAAGAAGTTATTTATCAGTTTTATTGGAAAGCTGCGGTAAACAATAATGTTTTAAGCCCTGATTTATACAACACAACTAGATGTAATGTCTGGTTTAATGTCTGAAATTAGACTTCTGGGAGGAAAAAAAGTGATGTTCTTAAAAGAAATAAGAGAAGTTGGGTTGGTATTAAAGTTAGAAGTAAAATGTAATTCAGTTTTATTTATATAGCGCCATATCATAACAAAGTTATCTGAGGGCACTTTTTCATATAGAGCAGGTCTAGACCGACTCTTCATGTTTTAATATATGTTTTTCCTTTGGTAGCTTTGTGTATTCTTTATCATTGTAATGTGAAGCATGTCGGCATGACGACGGTCTGAGTAAACAGGACAGATTCAGGGAGCTGTAGTGACACCTGCTGGTCAAGGGGGGCATTTCATAAGAACATTTATTTTGTATTACCAACACTTTAATATTGAAAGAGAAGAAAAAGGAGAAAAGCACAGAATGTGATGTTATATGTGCACTGGGAATTATCAGTTAGGTACATTACAGATGTATTGATTTGCAGTATAACGTTCAACAATGCAGCATTCACCTAGTAATTCTAATTCATAGACACATTTATGGGAAGAGATATTCACGACACAGCTAACAATAAATGTCTCTCTGAAGAAATATTAATAAAGATGACATATTACACACACACACACACACACACACGGGATTATTTATGAGCAACGTGTGTGTGTGTTTGTGTGTGTGTGTGTGTGTGTGTGTGTGTGTGTGGTTTAGTGTGGCTGATAATAGCTGCACAGTGGGGAAGGGGCACCGAGACATTCAGCCTGTAGGGTGTGGCAAGAGTTTAAATCTCATAATTGACTGCATGTTTTTTTTTTTTTCTTTTCTAAAATGAAGATGGCATGCTCTTTGGTCATGTCCCAGTCAGCATATTTAGTTATATTGATATTTAGTTTCAATTGATCAGTGGGCGGGGTTTATAAGCAATAAACTGAAGCAATATAGCACATCAAAATGTAAAGTCAAAAATCCCCCGAAGGTCCTGGAGACTTCAACCTTTGCAATATGAGAAGAAACTTCACTGCAGCCGATGATCAATTACAAAGTCTGTCACTCTCTATGTATATATTTTTAAATTTGCATAATCAATTAACTCCAAAAGCTCCTGAAGGATTTCTTCAAAAGCTACCAGAATTGATTCACAGTTTGTGTAGATTCATGAGATGAAATGTAGTAAAAACGTTTTGAAATATGTCCAAAACTGAGGACTCAGTGATGATACATGTCTCTGTGTAATATGTACTGTAAACATGTCCTAACCTGCCAAATGTGATCAAACATTATAATATCAGAAAATATATTGGTGTGGGTCACAATAGTTTCTTTTAAGGTTTTATCTGTTCATTTGAAATTTTGGTGAATATTTAAACTTTTAACTGCATTAATTTCCTCATAGACCTCCGTTGTATTTATAATTCAGCCTGTGATTTTAGAAGTTGGGGACTGAGATCAACCATGTCAACCTAAGACATTTTTAAATATAGCCACACACCGAAGTCTGTATAATGTTCAGAGTATTAAAAAAATTATCACAAAACTTCTCATTTTATGTATTAATTTAACTATTCAATTATATTCTCTAAAGAAAAATATCCCTACATTATGGTCTAAATGTTGTTTCAAAGCCTCTTTCAATTTATTTCATTCATGTTTTGCTAGATTTTAAGATTTGTTAGTCTAAAACATATCCTCTCCTGCCTTACAATGTCTGACATGAGTAATACGTGTGTAATCTTAGAAGTTAAACTCCAAATTCCCATAATAATTGCCAAGGACATGACCTTTGTGTCCTCCACTGCAGCTGCCGCCCAGCTTTCATTACTGTTATTTCTCTGCAAGCTGCAGCCAAATGTAACTTTGACTTTCCCCCTGAGGTGTTTTGTCTCATTATCCGTCTCCAAAATGTGTTAGATATATATGTACACCTGGATTTTCATACCTTTCCCCACCACCTGAATGAAATCCAAATGCCTAGAGTGCTTGTTAATGCCAAGCGCAAAGAAGGTCTGAGCAGAAAATCTCATTCAGGTGGTTTCATATTGTTTCCCGAGTGATAAGAGCATTATTTGTACCAAAATGTTCCTGTGGAAATCCAGATTTTCCTGCTTTATCTCTCACTCTTCCCTCTCTATCTGTTTTAAGTCTGTGAGTCAATACCACAGTGGATTGTATGAGGCTGTGCACTGTTGATATCTGCTGCTGTGTGCGACTGTGGGAGTTGTAGTCATGTCAAACGGGAGCAAAGCCCTGATTACCTTGTAGATAAAACTAATCCACAGAGCGGGAGAGACAGAGAGATGGCCAGAGACAGAGATGATAATCCTCTGATCCCTGCTGCCTGCCAAGGGACACCCCATCGCACACACATGCCTTGATAATGGCCGTGATTATCGCTGGTTGTAATTGCTGCATGAGCATTATAATTACTTTATTGATCCTGCAGTGGGGAATTCCCTCAGAGCTGAAACACAACAAGTGATACAATATGCACGGTGATCAATAGCAGCGCTGCTCACATGCAGTACATCATAAGGCTTGACTGGAGCGGCTTTTCTGACTCATACTGATTTATCTGAACCGAAGCCTAAGTTCATGGGTATTGTATTCAAATGAGGGTGAAAAAGGCAATAAACAAACGGTGGGACACATTCAAACTCAGATGGATCTCCTGCAGTCATATTAGTAATGTTATCGCTAGATGTGCAGGCTTTAGCCAGGACCAGTCAAAGTCCTATCAATAATAACAATAATTAATTCAAAATTAATTTCCTTCCAGTCACCGTGACTATATTAAAAAGGTATAATATGTAACATTTCCGCATTAAAATGGCTAAAAACAACCAACTGTGCATTTAAAACAAAGTAATATGATTATGCACTGACAACTTTGTACATCCAGTTTTAGTTTGTTTTTGGATGTTTTTAAGGTTTTTACTGTTTTTTGAGTGTTCAAGGTCTTTCCAAAGTATGTTTAGTTGTTTTGACCAGACCCCCTTTCAGGGCTTGTTTGCATGAAACCCCACCTTTTTGAATTTAACCTTAACCTCAACTCCGGGGTAAATTCATTCACTTTTTTATTTCACTCCGTCTGTCCCAGCTGGGATTCGATCCAACATTTCATGTATTCTTTCCATGTTTCCAGTGTCTTTGTGATCAGACTGAAGGAGGAATCTGCAGAAAAAAACTCACCGATATGAACATCGAGAAAAAGTAAGAAAGTTCAAAGTATACTGTGCAGAAATTCTATCTGGGAGGCTGAAACGCGTTCAGAATGGAAAAAGTGAAGTAAGCTCAAAATGGCACCTTGTGGACTAAAATAATGAGTCAGACTTCATGTTCTGGTGTTGTCATCTGAACTGTAACGACGGTTGCTTTTATTTTGCTCAGTCTGCCCCTCTGTGGCTGCCTCCAGCCACCTCTCACTTCCCTCGGGCCCACCATGCATTTCTGAGGAACTTCCAACACCTGCAATTCTCCACCTGTCCACCAGAGGCCCTCGGACTTTCCCAGCAATCCTGGTCACCTGACTCCCACATCCACCTGCTCACCTGTTCACATTCTCCAAATCATCCCCACCTGCCTCTCATTATCTCATCGATCCTTCAGTGCACATATGTTTATGTAAATATATCTGTGTTCAGCTCACCAGCCCTTTTTTCACTTTGCCAGCCCTTCATGTTGTCAGTGTGTCATGTCAGGCTGTTTCTGATTTTCAGCCTGATGTCTGCTGCCTGTGCTTTGACCTGCCTGCCTCGCCCCTCTGGTTTTGTTTGCTTGTTTGGATTGCCTTCCCGTGCCCGCCTGTAAGCCTGTTAAAATGAACATTGATTTAGTAAAGTCTTTTTCTTCGGCCTGTTCTGCCTCACTGTCTGCATCTGGGTCCTCAGTCCTGTTGCCTCGTGCACACACCCGTGACATGAACTCCATATCTACTGTAATCCAAAAACCCTGACGGTGTAGCTGCAGCGCTTAAGAAGCAGGTATTGGAGAATCTGTGAAAATAAAGACTTGATCTGTGGATGGAAGCTTTATCATATCAGCTGTAAGCAACACTCTCTGGCTGATATTTGATATTTAATAAAAGGTCAGTATCATCAAACAATATATTGGTCTAAGTCGTAGGGCTCTTGTTTACGAGGCCAGCAACTGATTCTGTACACCTGATGCAGGTGAAAGTACTGAACCTCTTGTGTTGCACTAATATTTCATGACTCAGATGATACCACTTTCTGGTAAGTCACCCTTTGTCCAGGGTTTATAAGCATTCATTAATGGCTTTATTCATGATTAATAATTTATTTACAAACCCTTTTCATTTATGAGCCAATAATAAGAATAACTTGGGTTGCCAGCTTGTGGAAAATCCTCCTCCAGCATCATTTTAGTTCTTTAATTCATTAGGAAGACCCTCCAGTGGACTGTTGACCACTTACCTGCTGGAAATGTTGCTGCAGGGCGTCTGGACCAAAGCCCATTTATAGACAACTTATTAACATTTTCAGCTGCAAAGTGAATGGATCACTATAAGAATACTTTATTAATGATTGACTGACTACAACTTTTGTGATGTCTTATTAAAAAGTGAGAAACTCATGACTATTTATTAATGACTTGCTAACTGCTAAATGAGTTTCTCAAATTAATGAATACCTATAAAGCCCTAATGAAATGAATGGTGACTGATCAGAAAGTGGTGAAGGCATGAACTTGTCATGACTCTCATTCAGTGACTACACATTACACCCGATAACTGCACTGACCTTTCTGATAATCCTTTTCGCAGCCTGCTGTTGTCCTCTTTTGTTCGGTTCTTTTAGCAGCATGTGAGGACGCAGTCATGGACACTAGGCTGGTCAGCCGGTCCTGACTGAGTTGATCTTCCAGGGTTGTCAGGTGGGACAAAGTGTTTCAAAGCCCACTACATCTTCAGACATCATACCTTCCTCTCTTTCAGATGGTTCATTTGGGGGTCCATGTAGTCTAGAGCTTTCTATTCAGCCGAAGTCAGGGGCTGCTGCTTTCAGTGGCTTCAGAGAGGGACGTGATGGCTTTTGTTTGGGCCTGACCTTTTGGCCCCGCCTTCTTCAGACTGTCAAACCAACTACAAAGCCTCCAGACCACTTCAGCTGGGCATGCTTTTATATTCCAGCTCCATCACATGTTCCACTGCAAAATGACATTCAGTACTGACACATCTTGTGCTCGTACGCCCCAACAAATGCATCCTCCCAGGCCACTGTTAACCCAGTGATGAAGAGACACCACAGGGAGGTTACAGCAGATCTGGTCTCAGATTGGTTGCTTCAGCCTCTGGTGGACAAGTGAGTCCCTGGCCTACGTCAGCGAGCATATCCCAGATCTAAGCTGCATTCAGCGGGCCGGAGGAAGCTGGCTGTTGCTCTCCTCCTGTGTGCATGAAAAATGTGTTTTTGTGTAGAAGAGACGGGGTGTTAGCTGGAGCTAGCTTGGCTTTCAGTTCTGCTGCCAGACACTTTAAAACTTTCTTGTGTGTCCAGGTGTATCAGCAGTAACTCTACACTGTGATATCCCCTCTTTAACTTATATTACCAGTGAAACTCTGTCGTTTGTGCCAGTGACTGGCCAGCATCACTTCAGGCAGGTGGAGGTATGGTAACTGGTCACCACTAGATGTCAGTAAAGCAGTACGTGACATTATACCCTTTCATGAAAGAATCCTGCTCACAGCATTTTAATACCTCTACCTGATGCATCTGGAGTCTCTGCATGATCTTCCTGCTTATTCTGTCTCTCTGTTAGCTGAAGTCACATTTTAATAAATAAAATAAATAGACATTATGCAGCCGGTGTGTGCACAAGAAGCAAGCACTGGCGTGTGTTCCTGAATAACCTTTATGGAGATGTGACATCCTCAAAAGGAGGGAAATGTAAGAATTTGAGTCATTTTAGGTCAGTCGCCATTTATGGCTCATGTTTGAGTTTAGCTCATGTTAGGTTGAGGCTAATGGTTAGCGATTGAATGTCAGATTAAATGTCATGCTTATATGTCAGGGAAGAAATTCAAGCCCATGAAATGCAAGAAAACAAAGTTAAAACTGCCTCTGTGCCATTTTGTTCCTGCTCCTCTCCAACAAATGTGCACACACAGTCAGATTCTCTTGTTCTGCTCTCTCGCAGGGACACACATAACATCAAAGTCAGTAGCTGCTACAAGGGGTGGTGGAGGGGGGTGGATGTTGAACCAAAATGATCTGTCATCTCTACAGGAAGGCTGCGTGTCCACTCCAGAGACCTGTCCTTACAGGACCAGCTCCTTATTCTTGCTGCTTTGTAATGGAAAGGACACCGTGCTGACATCACACAGAGCTGAGTGTCTTTTGAGCCCTGAAGTGTAGAGAGAGAGAAAAAAAATTACAACATCAGCAGGGGATACACTTCAGTGTAAAACACACAGCAGGGAGGAGGTTTTTAGAACAAAAGTTATTTGAACATGACTCAAGTTGCAGGGAAATACCACCACCTGGTGGACAACGGACAGAACTACACAATTTATTGTATCTGAATCATACAGTAGACTGTATATACAGATGATCTGAACACTTCACTGCATAACAAAATGTATACTAACAGATAATGTGTATGGATGATAATGTTCCTGGGACAACAGTCTAGCACTTCAATGACAATACTTTTCATATATTGCATAATATACAATATGAACTGGTGTATTTTGTTTCAGTAGCATGGATAGTGATGTATTTGATGCAACATAATGTGATTATCTTAATGTATTTATCTCAATGTTATCCTAATAATACTGTTATTATGGTTACATTTTCATTGTTAATGCATGCAAACACTCAACATGTGTGAAAGTGTTTTATTATTGGCAACAACGATAATTTCATGCACCCACAGAGTGCTAAAGGTGACAGTTTCCCTCTGGCCATGTTGCTTCTTTATGAGATGGATACTTTACAAGATGACATTCATCTTCCAAAGAACAACAACAAAAAAACTCTTGATGAACAAGCTTTTGAAGCTAGACAAGTTTTATCTCACGGGTAAAAACACAGAGGAGTGGAATTACAAATGCACTGAGATGCAGGGCGTTATTTTAAAGCTGCTACCATCAATATTTTTGCATTAACAATGGATCAAATACAGTAATACACTGGTAATAAACATCATAATGCCATCTGAGTGCACACATACTGTATATCAAACATATTTACCCTGAAAATCTTCCTCCTAGAGCTGTTAAACCTGTTGAAGGATGGCTTCAGGGCAGAGACTTTTAACTGGTGATGAGTCTATTTCTGGTTCCTCTGAAAGAGTTTGAAGTACGTCTCCTGCTGAGAACTTTATTCTCAGCAAAAGTGAGTTTTGGTTATTTTAGGTTAAGTTATTACTCACTAATATAAGTTTTTTACAGGTGACTATACAAGACAATTGAGTCATGTGGAATATATCTAAAATGATAAATCTGTTGGTTTAACTGTTGGTTTTAAGTGTTAATTGGATGTAAGTAAAAAGTGCCACCTGACTCACAACTGATGTAACAGGAGCAGCTGTGACCCGCCCTGTTTTTACACATGAACCTTGTCTTGGCTGCGACAGGTGGAGCGAATCACACACCACTTCTAGTAGATGTTCTTTCAAAAAGGAGCTTATGTTTTGAAAGAGGTGATAAGACGCCTGGCGGAGAAATCTAACAGAGATCAGAGGCTTTAGTCAAGGACGAGAGTGACAAAATAAATGAAAAATGATTAGCAGTGAAAGAATAAAGACTTCTTTCTTTTTCGGGGTTCTGTTTAAAAAAAGGAAAGGACTTAAAAGGAAAAGCACAGAGAGGTAAAGGTAAAGAGGAGGAGGGTGTGGAGAAGGTGGGGTGATGGGATTGAAAATGACAAAAGATTGCTGGTGCATAAAGATTAAATGGAGTAATAGCCTCAGACAGAAGGTGTGTGTGTTTGAATGTGTGTGGGTTTAGTATACTGATGTGTACGTTTAGGTATATTTGTGCTCGTCAAAATGACACGATGATAATGTGTTTATATGTTTATATGTTCATATTCATATGTTTGTACATCTTCAGGCTGGACCCCCCCCCCCCCCCACCACCTTTGCTGTAGAGCAGAAGTGAGTAGATGAAGTGAATTAGCATGTTTGTGTGATTTAGAGCAGTAATGCTATGAATCAGTGAGTGAGTAATACTTTGTGAGCAGTTCAGTCAGAATGAATCATCAGTTTAAAAGCAGTTTGACTTTGCAGGTTAATAAAAGTGTAACATGTTCATTATTCATATAATGTTGGAAATAATCAGTTGGAAATAATGGCAATTCATTGACTCAACTATTCTACACTTCTTTATTAAAAAGGCACTTGTACTTTACTTCCACTTTATGCTACTTTATGCTTCCACTTCCAGATTTTACACAAAGATCTCATAAAATACTGTGTATTTTTATAAATCAAATGAACATTTTGCTTTTTTTTGACGGTACAAATTAGAAACAGACAGGAAGCACATGGGGAGAAAGAGCAAAGGGGATGATTTGCAATGAAAGTCCCCAACTGGAATCGAACCGGGGATGTTGTGATTTTATGGCATGTGCATTAGACCACTAGACCCCAGGGAAGCCCCTTATTATAATGTTTTTACATTATTTTTTGTGGTATTGCTACTTTTACTTAAAGCCACCATCTCACTTTGGCACCCCCTAGTGGTAAAGTTGGACAATATTAAAACCAAACAGACTGAATGATTTTTTAAATATATAACTTTAATTTTTTTAAATCAGTTTACAAAAGGCTTGGTACATATATTATTGTTTCCAGAACACAGGAACACATGTCACATTTTTGACATTATGGAGGCGGACCCCCGTATGCAAATCCAGAAAAAAAGAAAGAAAAAAAACAAACAAACATGCGACACATATATCGAGTCATACTGCAGGATCACATGTTCACAGAGGAGACTGAAATCTATTTAAACCCATCTTCCATTTTAATGTATGCCCAGAACCGACAGACGGCCTTCCTCCTGATCGCCACTTATTCTACAAAGCATATATTCATAAGATGCTATTTCCACCATTGCAGTAACCCGTTCTTTCGGTTCTGGAGCCTTTGTTTTATTCCAGTGTCTTAAAATAACTCGACACACTGTTATTATAACCGAAAATGCATATTTGGTATTTGGGACCGGTCCCCCAGCAAGCATACGTTTGGACTTAAAGAGATTTCTGAAGCAAACCAACTACTTAAAATGTCTAATACCTGGATCCAAAGTGGTCTGACCAAACTACATTCCCACATACAGTGTAGGAAAGTTCCTGACTGAATGATTATTGAAGAAGAGTTGTTGTTTCCCCAAAAAACTGAAATATCTAAATTACAGTAAGACAATCCATCGGTTTAGAAATCCTTTGCAAGTGTGCACTTGGCCTCCTCTAATGCCTGAGGCAAACTTGAGGGGAACCCTTGAGAATCTGAAGAGTAAAAAATTCATGGTAATTTGAGATAAAGGAAGGGTCATAAAACTAAACTAAACTATTTCCATTGCAACATTTTGTGAACATGCTCTGTGATATCAGGACTTTTTTCAACACCCCAGATGGGTTAGCTGCTGTAGTAGCTTGATTAAATACATTTGCCTTCAGTTGAAAAGTTGCACCAGTGTGTAATTACTCTTTTGAAGAAAGTCTGTTTAGAGATACTGAAGTGCTGCTGCTGCTGCGGTCAACATGTCAATAACTACACAGCAAATTCTCCAGTGATAATAAGTGTTGATCCTTCAGGGGCTGATTATTTGGTGTTGACAAGTGCTGATTAGACAGTTGTTTGTTCCTCAAATAGCTGATATGCCTCTGAGGTGGCTAAATTAACTCTGATGGTGTGAACCTATAAACACTGGCACTGTGGGTTTTTTGTTTTTTTTGTTTTTGTTTTTACACTTCAATGCACACTGATTATTTCGCTGCGTTGGAAATCACTGTGGCCGAGCTCCGACAGTCTTGCCGGGTAAAACCCTGCAGTTTGAGGACGATTATGCTGAGTCGCTGGCCGTGGACCGTGTCTCCGCACCGCCAACATGTAGCTGCTGACATCTCATAATGTCAAGAAACATCCTTGGAGCCACAATGTCCTAATGGCAAACATCAGCCTGTGTTGCATGGCATTATGTTTCATATTGTAGAGCTGAAAGTTTTTGTCCTCCCACTGGGATCTCTCCAGCACTGCCCCTCTGTGTGTGCGTATGTGCATGTGAGATGTAGGAGGAATGACACAAAAAACTTTAAACAGAAAGAGAACATAAGAGAGGAAAGGCCATACGAGCTAGAGAAGAGGATATACGACTTAAAGCAGGGGAAAAGGAGAGAGTAACATGAAACACACCACCTGTGACTGTGCATCTGTTAAAGGGATAGCTCAGCATTTTGGGAAAAATACTCTTGTTCCCTTTCTGTCAGAGAGTAAGACGAAAAGATGGATATTAACTGATACAAATATATATATATGAGTGTCTATATGAGTTATTTGTTTTGTGTGCTGTGCTGTGATTGGCTAGTACTCGGTACTTCGCGTTACATACAGAGCTGGAGATGGAACCTGGTTAGCTTAGCTTAGCATGAAGACTGGAAGCAGGAAGAAACGGCTAGCCTGGCTCCGTCCAAAGTTTAAAACTATATAAATATAAATAACGAAGACATTGACGTGTATCTTTTTGTTTAATTCGAACTCAAACAAAAATGTAAAATGCTGAAAGTGAATAAACATAACTCCCAAAACGTTCTTTCTTCTTTTTTTAATTTGTTAACAAGTGCCATTTACACACTTTATTGGATTTTATTACTTTTAAAATGATAATTTAGCTGTCCACAAACTACAACTCATAATAATAAGACAATAAACTGAGCTACAAATTGAGAAAAGGTACATCTACAGACAGACATTACAGCCACTATGTGTGGAATCAAAAAACTCAGTGCAGTGATCGTATCAAAAACCTGGCTTGTCTAATTTGTCTGAACAAAAACATATTCCATCTGAACAATTTGAAAGTCGTTATAATCACATAAAATCTCTGAACATAGTGGCTTTAAATACTACATAAAGCAATTCAAATACCTTCATTATGTGGACATCAAATACAGCAAAATATAAGACATCAAATACCTTGCAGAGTATGATACCCTGTTTTTTAAGCAATGTCATTTCACCAGGTATCTGACGCACAGCCCGCAGCACTTTGCAGGCTGTAGAACTAAATGTGTCTGAATTCTATTGTAGATTATTCAGGCAGTGTCTCATTTGCAGGATGATGATGGGCAGCAAATTACTCGCTTCACACACCTCCACTATTTATTTAGGCTACTATTTCCACTCTGAAGAGCCAAATGATAGAAGGGGAAGATGAGTGAGTGTCTGTCATGCACATAGCTGAGATGTGCAGAGCTGCTTTTAATGCAAAGCTCCCATTAGCCTGAAGCTCCGACACACAGGCACCGCCTCACCTAGAAATTAGGCTCTAAAAAAGGATTCATTGCATTTTTTCTGCAAGTTTTTTTGTTGTTGTTGCTTGAAGTGTTTTGAAAACTTTCTGACAGGTCTTCACATTAGAAAGAAAACAAAATATATGATATATGAGATTTAAATGAGACAGTTTTGGTCCCAGTACGGCTCCATGATTTCTTCAGTTCGGCTCAGCGTCTTTATAACATCTCTACTGGGATGTAAGGAACATGGCCGGGAGAGGAGTCGGACTTGATGCTAAATTCTTCTAGGAATTCGATTACTCATACTGAAGTTTTTAGATCATTGTCAGATCTAGGGTCCTCTGTGGAGAGAGCCTCCACCCATCTAACTGGGGAGAGACTGTCGGCTCTCATTACAGCGTAAGTAGGTCAATGACAATCAAGGAGCATTAGTGAGAGATACTTCTGTGCTGGACAGTATTCAACGAATAGAAAACACACATCCCAGAGGGCATGTGGAGCAATGTGTGTGTCTGTGTGTACATTGTGAAGTCAAGTAGATTCAGTTACCCTGGTCCGTAAAGCTTCATCGCCCTATGGGAACTCATCCAGGGAGGCAGGAAGTTGTGGTTCTCCCCGACACACACACACACACACACACACACACACACACACACACACACACACACACACACACACCTTTCTCTTGCTGTCGGAAAGATGTATAGACCTCAAAAGAAAGGCTTTCAACACAGTGAAGGCTATATGTGACAAACACACAGACAGACATACACACACACACACTGCTATAGTGAACACGCACACATTCCTTAAGAGATGTTATGTGAATGACGTGTGGGCAGAATTTCTCCAAATCTTAAAATATCTTAAATTTAAATTAGAAGCCATTAATTAGTCTTAAGTATGAGTCCATGGTATCTTAATCTCAACAAAAGCAGTTTTTGTGTAAAAGAGAAAATAGTTGTTGCACTTAAATTAATTAAATCTTTTTTTTTTAGCTTCAGAGCACAAATAATTCAGGTACATTGTCTTTTTTTAATTGAAGAAAAAGAAGAGTTTTGTGTTTCTGATTTTTAAGTTTCATGTTTATTTTTTTTAAACAAAAAAAAGATCTTTCATTTTTTTTTAAGATGACCACTGCTGCGGTGTAAATCAGAACTGATGAATCTTTGGACAACCAAAAAGGATCTATTACAGGGACTGTTGAGGGACTATTGGTTTGTACTTTTAGACAGAGAGATGGTGTCAGGGCGAGTCATCATCAGTTCAGTCAGACAACTCACGTTTGAAATGTTTATTATAGCAGCAGAACTTAGTTAGAATTTGGTGTCTAGGCTCTGACATCATCACTCCCTGCAGATATGTTTATGCAGAAATATTGGGGAGTGATGAGCAAATATCTTAAACCCCTGAGCCGGAGCCTGCAGGTGGATGCTGGGGAGGCAATACTGATGCAGGGCAGGAAGTTTTGCAGATTAAATAGTAGACCAAATTGGGAGGGTGTGTTTGGTAGATGGTTGTGGAGAGTAAGGTGTGTCATGTGTGTATAGCAATGCAGCTCGAGTTGATGTTGATGTCGCTCCATTTACGAGTGAAAACAACACATAGACAACGTACACACACACACCCACACGCATCAGCTCACGGACTGTATCTGCTTCTATGGCGTCTCATCCTCTTATACCAACACTATACCGGCCCTCAGCTTCACCTGACATCCCAGGTGTAAAATAATCCCTGACTAGATCACAGGAAAGAAGACCAGCATGGGGCTCTGAATCCTGTTGACCAGGATCAATAACCACTGATTTATATTCATACCTGCGTACACACACGCCTGTCTTGTTATACTTGTTGGGGCCCTCATTGATTACATTAATTCCCTCAGCCACTAACCCTAATCTTCACCCTCACTACTCAATGCTTCAACTTTATACCTACCATGATCTCAATGTAATCCTAATTAAACTTTAAAGCACTAGTCTTGTGCTTTCAGCCCATTAACTATAAACCACATGCATTTGTCATCACTGCAAATCGATTCTAGGCAGCCATTCATTTCCATTCATGTCAGTGCAGGATAAAATCAGTTTGCAGAGTCGAAACTTGCTAATGCAGCTATAACATCTTCAAAACACCTCTCTGACATGAGCATGGAAGTTCATTCTTGACCTTGGGGAGAGTATGTGTGGCAAAATCATCTCAACTCAAAGGACCGCTTACTAGCTTTTGCAGAGCTTTGGGATGCTACGCTGGTGAAACGACAAAGACCCTGGAGAGAAGAGAGCGACTGCACACAGCTGCCTGTACACCAGACCAAACCCAGAGTAGTAAACACCTGTAATGACATGACCAAAGCTCCACACTGGATGACACCTGAGCCAGTTCCACGAGCTGATGGAGACCCTGAGATGCTGTTGAAAGCTCAGATAAAACTTGTAAGAGTTAGATTTTTTCACACCTCTCAGACACATTAATCAAAAATGAACTTTATAACTTTTTCAACTTTACACCCTGGGCTTTCTTGCAGGATTTATATTATTATACTGTGGAGGTATTAATAATATATTACCGCGTTTGGGCTCTTGTGCTTAATTATCTATATATGTAATGCTTGATTTGTTTTTTTTAAAAACAGTATTTTTTCATATTGGTTGTACTGGTCTATTTCCTCAATTAAAACACACATATACTGTTTGTTATTACTATATAAAGTAGGTCAGCAGTGATCCTCATGTGATCAGTTAGTATAATTATTGATATAATTTAAAACTGCAACAATCACCTGACTCAGTTTAGCTTTTTAGACTAACTTTAACATGGTAATTTATTTTGAAACAATGATTCTTTGATTTCTGACATAAGAACACAAAACAGGCATCTCTCCTTTTTAGTGTTATATTTTATCAGCAGTAGCCACGGGCAGACTGGGATAATAATTCAGGCCGGGAATCTAACGTCAGCCCAGGCCAATCTCCTCACATTAATAACAGACCAGATGTATAGCTACTGTATGTTATGTTGAATTTCTGTTTACTGTTTATGCCAGTAACATATTTTTTAGTTTTATTACTACACACAAAAACTACTTCATAATACATCCGAAATAGTTAAAAACAGCTAAGTGTCCTCAGTTTCAAGAGTTAGTCAGTTACACATCCATAATTAAGAGAGTTTGTTTTGTACCTGGCATTTCCTCAGAGCTCTGACTGGATTGGTGTTGATCATCAAACAGAGCTAAGAGGAGAGCGAATATTGGACTTTCATTCATCATACTGCCTGAAAAACAACTCCAAATTAATGATGTTTCATATTTTCTGAATGTGTAAATGGCCAATTGTTTGCTTACATGTTTGCCATGTCAAATGTATGTAATGATAATATAAAAGTGTTGCGCCGCCCCCAAGAGGCCAATAAATAAATAAATACATAAATAAATAATAAAACAAAACAAAACAATGAATACAGGTTTAAGAAAACTTTCTGAAAATGTCAATACTTGTATGTGATTCAAGGCCTCCATGTGGAGTGGATCAATATGATACCAACATGTAGTTGACAGTTTAATCAGTTAACATCCATCTATCATCTATTTTTAATAAACATCTGAATTGTACTGGCTGGAGCTTGAAAAGTTGTCATTTTAGTATATTTTAATATTGCTTTGGGAGGATATATAAGATAAATATATAAATTACAAGCATATACTTTCACCCACTCATTTAATAAGAAACAAAAAACTAAAAATAAACAACAAAAAACCCTACAATTATTAAATCAGCAATCACTTATATAACCAGTGACATACAGGCATCACGCAGCAATTCAGGGCTCAGTTATTGAAAGTCACGATCACTCTGATCTCTTTCCGCTCTTGGAGCACACGCACCCACATGCCCACACAAACAGTCGGCCTTGTAAGAAAAAGAAGAAATCCTTCTGCACTGATAGTCTTCCCACGGTCTTCATGCTTCACTTCCACAGACACTAAGGAGCTCGAGTGAATAAGAAATAGACAAAAGTGACAACTAATGATCTGAGATATACTGTATGGGGTAACAGGTCTCACTGCATATCAAACAGACCGTGAGTGCAGACCTGCCTTCTCCTAAGATCCTCGCTCTTGTAATGCCATATGAACATGCACTTACTCCACCGCGATGGGAGGGTACATCAGGGTTAGATTATGCTGTGGAAACGCAGTGGAGTGAAGTTCATGATGAATCTATCAATGCTATAGGAGTCATCCTGTGCCAGAGGGGAAGGGAGGTAAAGTTCAACTCTTCCAGACAGCAGGGTCAGTCGTCTCTTAACCTAAAGTGCAGTACAGCTTTATGTGGGCTGCATAGAGACATACAGTTAGCATAATTAAGGGCGTCACTTTGTGTTGAAAAGTGGTGAGGACATAAGGGCCCAGCTGAAAAAAGGTTTTTTAAATGGTCTTCAACATATGGCAAAAAAGAGATTTTTCCATGTTCCACAGGCATTCACTAACACTTCAACTTCTACAGCTCCATTAATTAAAAACACAACAGCAATATATTTCAAATGTCTTGGGTGCGTTATTGTTATTTTGGGCTGTAGGATTTGAGAAACATATCTAATTGCAATTTCTTCTCACCAATATTGCAATTTATGTTGCATATGCTACTTGTCTTGTTTATACATGCATATAATCACATAAAATAATGCAGTTATTAAAGTGTAACTCCACCCTCAGATTCTGCTAGAAGCCTCTCTCCCAGCAACGAGTGTAGGAGGCGTGGCCTCGTGGCTACATAGTGTGTGGGTCAGGGGACACGGGGGAGACTGACTGACACTGATTAGAGTCTTTTTTTTATAGACATTTTAAGACGTAGACAGGTCCAAACCGGTTGACTCTATGTCAGCATTGGCCTTGCAAAGTTCGGGGTTGATTTGAAACAGTAGATGGTGTGTTGAACCATTTTCAACCCATGAAATGCAGATTTTTATAAATTTGGTAAGAAATGTCAATATTACCACATAATTACCATATAATTTAGTTTACAGCTCACAAAACATGTTTAAGAGTGCAGAACCTCTTTAAGATTTGTTTTTTTTAAATTAAGCAGTCAAAGCAAGGCAAGGCAGCTTTATTTATATAGCACGTTTCAAACACAGGCAATTCAAAGTGCTTTACAAAGGCAAGAAAAACATCAGAAAGACATTCAAAACAATTAGAATAAAATCAATTAAAATACAATAAAATTAAATTTTAAAATGAAATAAAATGAAAAGAGATACATAAAATGAAATAAAATACAGTTACAGTGCAGTAAAAAGATGTAAGTTTCCAATGCAACAAAGGAAATAAAAGTGCAATAGAGAAACCAGTCATGCAAATGCACAGGAGGACAACAGAGTTTTTAATTTTATTTTGAAAGTGGCTAAAGTTGGGGCGCATTTGAGATCTTCAGGAAGGTGGTTCCATCTGTGTGCAGCATCGCAGCTAAAAGCAGCTTCACCCTGTTTGGTTCTGACTCCAGGTTCAACCAGCTGACTGCTTCCTGAAGATCTAAGGGCCCTACTGGGTTTATATTGTTCAAGGAGATCAGAGATGTATTTTGGCCCAAGATTATTGAGTGATTTATAAACTAGCAGCAGCACTTTAAAATCTATTCTATAAGTAACAGGAAGCCAGAGTAGAGATTTAAGAACAGGAGTAATGTGCTCAGTTCTCTTGGTTCTCGTTAGAACTCTGGCAGCAGCGTTCTGAATGAGCTGAAGTTGTCTGATGGCCTTTTTGGGGAGACCAGACAAGAGGCCGTTACAATAGTCCACTCTGCTGGAAATGAAGGCATGCATGAGTTTCTTTAAGTCTTGTCTGGACATGAGACCTCAGTCGGGGAAGAAGTGTGGATTAACTTTTAGAAACCAGCCAGTAACTGGACACCTGACGTATGTGTTTGTTTGCAGCTCTAAATTAATGCAGCAATATTAAACTGTAGGTAAAGACAACAACAGTGAGGCTTAGCTAAAGAGCTTGGACATAGGGTTGTTTGTGTAACCACCACCAACATCAACCAAAAAATAAATATAAGTCAGCTGTGGTCAGAACCGTGCACATTTAATTTAAATCATTCTGAATATGTGAAAATGTGTGCAGCATCAGACAGATGCCTCCACAGCTATAGCTTGACCCCCAGCTCAGGTGGATCTCCAGGGATCACAGTGACTGTCACATCCCATCTCATCACAGCCTGGTTGGCCCATATGTTCCTGTGGCAGGTGTCCTCTCTTTCACCTTTGTGCACCGTTACCCCCCTTCGAACCTGGAAACTCCAGTATATTCCATATGGGACGCGCACACCCAGCAGGGGAAGCGACTATTTTAAGGACTGGTCATAGGTGAAAAAAATGTTCATATGTTTTTGTTTCTTTAAGCACATTCATGAGACAGAAATATGTCAGTGTGGAATATGTGTTGGCTTGGTGAGATGTTCTATGTGACAAAAAGAAAACACATTTCACACATTATTAATTTATGGTTTAAGACCCTTGATTTTATGGTGTTACTTTTTAATTAATTTATGTGTACAGAAAGGCTTTGGATGCTTCTTTGCAGAGCACTCTTATATTAAGAAGAATAAGAAGAATACCTGAATGATGACTTTCAGTGGTAAACTCCTGTCAAATTCTCTATATCCAAATGTTTTTATCCTCTTTGGCTTTTCAGGTTCTGTCAGATGCAAGTTGTATTTTCATGCCTCCTTGGCATCTTTCCTCCTGCCTCTGTTTTTGTTCTCGCCTTTGGCTGATGGATTGAAAGGTTGGTGAGGCCTGAGCCAAATGGATTTCTGTTCTGGACTGAGATGGTTTATTGAGTTTTCTACCTGCTGGGAAGCTGTCAATATGCCAAACTTCGAAAGACTGCCTTTGATTTGTTACTCTATTCCATTCAACCTGTTAGTGAAGAAAAGGTCGTGTGTGTGTGTGTGTGTGTGTGTGTGTTGTAGTTTGTCAGTGTGGATTTACAGGTGTGGCGGTCATGTGTTTGGTGCAGCGACAGAGAAAAACAACCCCTAACCCAATTTTCAGTCCATTAATTTGGTCCAAAATGCTGAAAGTACTTTGGCCAACTGCACGAATAGTAAGTAACTGATTAAATCTTCTTTTAAACAATCTTCTCCTTTTGAAATAAAATGTAATATGCCAGAAAAGGCAATGTCTGAATAGACAATACAATTGCAAGACTGTGTACCTTCTTGGCATTTTGAGAGGCCAAGGGTGAGACAGAAGTTAAAGAAGGATTTTTGAGTCTAGACGTGACTCTGATATTGATTATCCATGTGTGCCATTTAAGATGGAAATGGTGAGGACAAAAGATTTAAAAGCCTTTGGCAGCAAGGGTGCAGAAGGTCCCTTGCTGGTCCAAACCGCTAATGGCACTTTTTTTTTGGTCTTGGCTGCAAAAATGCCCTTTTCAAATGGCAAATTAAAACTTTTTTCCATTACACATTTTCTGAACAGTGTTGCCTGGTCGAATAAGGGGGAATGCCCAAAGAGACACCAGTTTAGGATTTTTGTAAGAGACTTTTTCTGTTTGTATTTCAGTTGATAGGGCCCTGATAGATTTAGGATTTTTTCTCTACCCTTGAAAAGCATAGTGTTGCTTTTCATTAAACTTCAGGCTCTTTTTCAGATCTGCACTATTAATGTCATTCTTTCACTTACTGTCATCACTTCTCCTCTGTTTTTCCATCTAGTCTGAGGTTTTGCCCAGTCCACATCCTTTTATCTGTTGTTGTCTCAATGTTTCATGTGAAGTATTTTGATTTAATATTTTCACAGTTGCATTGCTTTACACAAAACAGAGGACTGCAAAAATGGTACATTGTAAATGCATGTGTAAGAATGAAGCAACACTTAGATGAGACAGACAGAGAAACACAGGATAAAAAGAGAAAATGGAGTGAAAAAAGAGAACAGAAAAAAAGAAGTAGAAAAGAATCTCTGATGGCATTGATCCCAAGGTCAATTTCTGTGATCCAACAAAAACAGTGAAGTGTGAATCCTTTACGACTGGAAACCTTGCCTAGTGTAATGAATCGTGGCTCCAGTTACTTCACACTGATGGGAAAACTGGGGAAATGGATTCACACACAGAACAGTGCTTTGAGGCTTTGTTAATCACAGTAGGAGTTTTTTTTTTCTCAGTCTCCTCCTCTCTTTTATTACCCGCTCATACAGACGGACCTAAACTCACAATTAGGTTAAAGGCACCAACAGTTCTGCACCTCAGTTACTTCTTTGTTTTTAACGTGCAGGAAGTTCAGACGGCTCTAATGAAACTGCTATCTTTCAGTCAAAACACTGTGGAACTCAAAAAAAAAAAAAAAAAATAATTTGCTGATTGGCTGTTTATGCAAATCAGCAGAACAAAATAAACCAATTTTCAAGAGAATTCTATATCACTTTCGTGTAAAGGTCCTCTTTGGATTTACCCAAACCCAAATTAGATAACAAAAAAAGACCCAAAAACAAAACATGCGAACAGACCCAAACAGAGACAGCTCCGACACTGGCAGCCGGGCAGCAGCATGACGCTCTACCACTTAATGAGCAGCCATGGTTCAACAGAGCAGCAGTACATGTCATTTTTCCTGCACTTTGCAGTTCACACTCTGTCAGCTTCAAAAAACACATTTTTCTCCTGTAATGGTTGTGACATGTCACGTGATCAGAGCTGTTAGGTGGTCTGCTCAGATTCACTCAGATGTGCGACATGTAACACGTTCACACTGCGAGCCTTAGTGCTCAATTCGGATTTATTGCTCAGATCAGATTTTTTTTGTTTGTTTGGCTTGTTTACATTATTTTATAAATGTGTGAACTGGTCACGGTCCTGAACTAATGCAGCACGCTGTCGTACGGAAGTAAACGTGGAGGCCACTGATGTCAGCGTTCACGGTTTCGTTTTGTTGAATTGATGTGCAGAGGAAGCAAATTCGTGAGCAGATGATAACGAGGACGAGGATGAAGAAAAAGAGAGCCACGTTTTTACTTTTTAATTTAATTTTGTATTCACCGAGTGACTCCCTCCAGCGCAGGATTGTGACGAATGTCGATCCTGAGTGATGTAAAAGTCACATATGAGGAAGATTTGGGTCACTTTTGCCTGCAGTCTGAACGTAGCCCATGACACACACATCTGAGACCGGTGGCAATACAAGCATACTGTATATAACACATATATGAAAGCACACAGACAATCACAACTTTACAACAGAGAAAACATCAAAATTACAAGCAAATGGTGTTCATCGTATACACAAAAGCAAACACATAGCATGTAAAGCAGACACATTAAAGCACATGTAGGAACTAATGGAAGACAAGATGCAAGACATTGTACTCTGCAGCTTAGAGACTTGATAATAAGGTACGATACATATAACATGCAGAATTCAAGCAAAACGCAATTTCCAATTTTCAAATGAAGGGAGAAAAATACTGGAAAGTGGCATTACTGTGGAGTCTTCTGATGCTTTGAGCGCTGGAAATGAAATCCCATTGACCTCCGATGTATTGGGGTGTAGGGTGGAGTCTACCTTCATGACACCATCCATGAAACTATCTTCATAGATACCAGTGGCCAAGTAGAAAATGTGTTTTTTTTCACTGAACAAATCTTTTAAAACTCCATTTCGACACACAAATGTTTACATATTTAGTTTTAACTGACTATTCCTTTATGACAAAACCTTATTTTCATTAATTTTTAGATTGTTTACGTGGTTGAATCTATGTATTAGTGTTTTGTTTGGAAAGCTGTTTGCAACAGTGTTAATATAAGACTAGAAATACAAAACTAAGATGATGGAGATGCTGATTATACGTCCAGTATGTTGGAGTCTCTGCAGCTGTAGTGATTATGTATACTCACTGTTAGAGACCAGAACTGAGGGTTTTTGCAGTCTCAGTGATAGATTTTAGGGGGCTCAGAAATCAAAACCATTTATCAACATTGACAGTTGTGCCGGCAGTAAAAGCAGGGAACCTCCTGACACACTGGACTGACTTATGAGCTTTTGGGCCTTTTGGGGAAGACAAAAACCCTCATTTCTCTGCCTCATTCACTAAATCTCTGGCTGTTTTTAACCTCTTCCTCCTCAGACATCTACCAGTTCAACTCAGCAAAGCAAATGAGATGTCACAGTCTGGGAGGGTGCTCTGTTTTCCCTTTGTGTGCTATTATACTAAAAAAAAGGCACAGCCACAGCACCTGTTCGCTCCGTCACTGAAGTAGGACATCAGCTGAAACAGCTCAGTCTTTACTAGTTCTTCTCAGTTTAGACAAGTCGATTTGTAACATGAATCTGTTTCAGAAGAAAACAGAAAGAAACAGAAAGTCAAAATAAAACATTAGAATGATGCATCAATGAATTTTGAACCAACGGAGAGCATCTCATTCGAAATACGATTGCAGATGACCAGGGGAAAAAATGTAGTGAGTGAAACTAAAGCAGAATAAACTTTTCACTGCAGACATTTGGACCTGTCAAACACAAGTGTAACCAATGACAGTAGCTGTGGTTACATGGATTTCTTCAACCTGACTGAAATGATTTTTAATAGAGATTCCAGCTTAACTGTTTTGACATATGCACAGTTGTTCTGCCCACTGTGAAGCATCTAATCTGCCGGAAATATAACAGAAGAAGTTTTATTTTTTCGGCTTTGTTCATCTTTTCAAACCCTTGTTTGAACAACTTGTTTCGAGCCTTTCGACCATCGAGGCGTTCAGTAATCCTTAAGTCTTTGACGTTGGATCAGCCACAGAGCAGTTTAGTTTCTGTCCCTCCCGGAAACTCGTTCACCTACATGTTCCCCCACATGGGGCAAACGTGCATAAAGAATATATTGATTCCAACCAGAGAAACAATCAGATTAAGCATGGTTATTAGGTGCTAATATTTTCTGATTGAACGAATTATCAAAGGTTTACACCCCCCCTCTCAACCCGATTGACAATTCCTTCCGATCGAGCCGGATCAGGTAAGTCTTTTCCAACTGAGGTGGTTACATGAGGCATTTTTACTCTGATTGGGCTGTTATTCCCATTATTAGTGGAATATTAGGGTCCATGTAAATGCTTCTACTGTTAATTGCTGCACTGTTTTGCAATAACTGTTTGGAGAACCATCGTTAATGTTACTAGTTCCACCTGTGCCTTTTCTTGCTATGACAAGTCAAAACTGTTTTAGGCAGGTCCTGCATTATTACCTAATTTTGAAGTCACAATCCAGTTTCAAGATCTTTATTCAGCAAAAAAAAAAAAAAAACACACACACCATCAACTGAGATGCAAATAAACTGTTAATTGAAAATGAAGCGCATGAGTATTGGAAAGGTGGAGCAGAATGATGACTGCCAAAGGCCTTCTTGAAGACACAGACAACTGGGGCTGGTTTCACAAAGAGATTTTAGACTGGTCTGCAATGTTAGGCCAGCTCTTAGGTTAGTCTAATGTAAGCTAGTGGTGGTTAGAGGATATTGGGTAGAGGGGGTAAGTCACTTGAGAGGCTGGCATTGCAGTGCAGGTAATGGGAAGAGCGAGAGGTTACTTAAGTGAGGTCAGAATGGCCGAATGGATAATTGGCAACCAGTGTCACTAATGAGAACGGCAGCAAGTTACTTAGGTGAGGGAAGAATAGACGAATAAAAGGAAGAAAAGAACCGGCAACCCATTAATAGAAGCTGTAAGAAGCTACTTAAGTGAGATTAGCCGAGTTAGTAACTGGAAATGGCAGGAAGTAATTAAAGTGACATGGCACAAGAAACGAGAACAAACTAGCGTGCAGGGCAGGAAGGCATTCATAGACGCATGACAGATCTTTTCCTGCTCCTGAACTTTCCAGCTAAAATTATTTTAGTTGATGTGGTGCCTAAAATGGTGAATATTCAAATTACCAACTGACATACAGCAAACCTGGAACAAAGTCATATTCAAGCATAGGAGTACTCTTTGGTTTCTGCGGTCTCTAAGAAAAATACTGTATGACGTAGTCTGATGTGCTCTCTGTAATTAATGTGTACTTGAAGGTGACACAATGTACAGAGACTGGGAGGTATTAGGTAGTCTGCAGGGGTCCAGAGATAATTTTTGCTCCAAGGCCCTCCAGAGGGTCAATAGTCAAGTGTGTGTGTAATTGTAAAGAGCTGGTTGACAACATGGCCTTTTGTGGTTTCCGGGCAACAAAGCTCTGGGTCAAGGTAATCATTACCTCTAACACTGTAAAAGTATCCTCTCCTCTTTTGCCAGTGGATGTGTGTTGTGTTACTATAATATTTCTCAAAATGCAATTTCACCTGTTGGCAATCATCGATACAGAAAGCTATGGAAAAGAGCCTGAACGCTGCTCTGACAGTTGATCCCCAAGGCAGCTTGAGTTGAAGATTAACGGCTGCTGAACTTCTGCGGAGGTGCATTTTGAAAAGTGAAAATGTTTATTGCTTTAAAATATTGATTGCTTGACGCTCAATCATTTCTAAAGCCTTTTGTGTGCAGTCTTATGAACTGTAATGTTAAATGTGCTGTCTTCTGGAGCTAACTGCCATACCTTTGGGGGGAAGAAAAAAGTCTGTAGATCTTTCTTAATGTCTACATTTTGTTTCGTAATGCACTTGCAGCAAAGCGCTTTTATTTCAATTTGCAGTTGTACTGAACAGTGTTTGCAGGCAACAGGTGTAAAGGCTGGATACAAAAAGGATTGGACTTGATTTAAAAATATATCCTGTTGCTGCCTGGTTACCACTGCTTCTGTAGTAGATAAGGTGCCTTAGACGCAGGTGAATGAATGGTGAAAGTCCACTGCAAACATCATTAGTATGCACAGAAAGCATCGCGGCAACAACATGAAAAGCTGGAAGAAAACAGTGTGGGCCACCTGCCGCTTCACAGCTGCATGAAATGGGTGCATGAAAAAATACTCCTTAATCCTGTGATGCAATGCATCACAGAACACGTGCAAACTGTCCTCAGTGGCGTTCATTTGTGAAGTTTAGCAGTGAAGAACAACAACTGATTTGCAGACATTGTGTGTGTGTGGTATGGCATCTCTGTCTTCAGGAAATTCTGTTTATATTCAACTGATTTACAACAGTGAACTCATGTTCTATGAACATAATGAGGGTATATTAATTAAAATGTTTATACTGAACACAAATCAGTAAAAAGTTCTCTGACAGTTACATTTCCAAGGGGAAAACAGAGACTGGAGCACACTGATAGATTTGCAGCCTTTAATGGTGGTGGTCTGGTTTATGTTGGACGAACTAAAAGATTCCCATATCTGAACACAAAACTGCTATATACACACACAAAACATGGATTATGCTATTGCTCGGCATCATGCACAGGCTAACCAGGAAAATGTCACCCTCTAGTAGAGTTGTTGACATTATCAACTCACAGCTCTGCAGAGAGGCATACACACAGTGGAGCCTTTTGGCCTAAATGAGGAACTGAATTTGTCATGTTTCCTCCAATTTATTACACTTGATGTATGCAGTACTTGTACTTTCTGTACTTCTATCTTTGTAACTGTAAGATGTGTCTGTGTTCTTTTGTTTCTGATGTGATTATGGGGTGTGGATATTGGATATACTCCCACAGTTGGATCCATTATCCAATAGATCTGAAATCCTGTTCAACTAATTATCCAATGACAAGTGTACAAGTGTTGACTATATAGGAGTTTGCCTTATGTCTTTGTCCATTTTGACTGTGATGAAGACACAGTAGTATTGAAATGTTGGTCTGTTTGCACAGTTAAAGGCTACAAATCGATCATTGTGCTGCAGTCCCTTTTTTATCCCCTTGGAAGTTTGCTGTCCTCGAACTGAGAAGCACCTGATTCAGGTTATATATGACCAATGTTTCACAACATTCAACGACTATATTCTAACTTATAGTTAAGACATGCTTTACACTGAAATATATTAACTGGAAAGGTTTTTGGACCAACTCTCTATGGAATATAGACATCTAAAAAACCTGCAAATCACTAATCTTGTGCTTACTGGACAAAGTCTGGTTTTCCCATTTTGTGTTTCTTCAAGCTCTCGCTGACCAGATTTTCTGCAACTGTTTGCTGGATAACGAATGTGAATATGAAACTTGGGCTGACGTCTTCAAACATGTGAGTTGGTTCTACGTTACATCAGCTCATTAATGCTTCAAAGCCAACAGGATCTGGTCCAAAACAGTCGGTACCTGCTAAAAGCATCTGGTCTTTTCAGCAGGTTGAGAACTAAAATTGTATGTTTCATTTTATCATCAATCAGTACTGATGAGTCCAGCTTTCAAGGTCAGAGCACTCCTTCACCGATGTATAGTTCTGTGCACAAAGGTATATTGATGGGCAAATGTATAGTATGGCATCTCTGTTAGGACAAACAAGATGCTGTTGCAACCTCCATAATTTAAGCTAATAAAGATGGACATTATTTTGCATAAATCATGAGGTAGTTTCATAGTGGGCATTTGATATTTCAGCAACAATTATAAGGTCAGTCTTTGTACTTTTTGGGTGTTGTGGAGAAAAAAAAATCCACTGTCGTTGTGAAAATACATTTTATTGCCACAAATAAAAAGAGAAATGGTAAAAGCAGTCTGGTTCAAGGATGCTGGACTGAGATTGTGAAACATACCCTCAAAAATAATTTCTTACAATGTGCTTTTTAACTGGTTTTTGACTTATGTTGATCCTTTGTCCACTGTGCACTTACTGCACACATGCATTCTTTTTAATTTATATTATAATCTAAAATTTTGGAGGCATTTATTATTAAATATGTGTATATGTTGATGTGTACAATAGCTTAAAAGTTGAAAAAGTCATTTAATTAATCCTGTTGAGAGGTCAAATGTTTGTGTGATCTCATGAAGCACTAAACCGGTCAACGCTGTGATAAATGGTAAACTTATATAGAGCTTTTTCAATCTTACTGGTTCCTAAAGGGCTTTACAGATTGGTCTCATTCACACATTCACATGAACACACACACACACACACACGCCATGCATAGGGAGCAGCTGAGTGTCTCGTCCAAGGACACTTCGACATGTGGACAGGAGGAGCCGGGGATCGAACCGCCAGCCCTGGGATTAATGGACGACACACTCCACCTTCTGAGCCTCAGCCGCCAAAATGTCAACGTGATGCCACGCTGCTGACTCCGAGGATCTCACTAGTCTTTACTGCGCCGCCTGACGAGGCCTCCTGGGCAGTAAGAGTCATCTTCTTTAAAGTAGACGTCTCCTGTCGCCTGTCCGGCTTGTTGACAGAGCGGCTGTCTGGCGTGTTTACGCCACAGGAGCTGTTGGCGTCGCAAAGCTGTCACTGGCAGCTCTGCCTCCTTCCACCGTCTCCTGACTCTGTTTGGACTACGTAATGATGCTGCAAGAAAAAAAAAATATGCAAAGGTAGATAGAAAAACAAAGTTTGCACAGCACAGAGCCGTCACGCTGTGCTTACTTCACATCCTGTGAGCTGATCCAAGTGATTGTGTCTGCACATCTGTGCGGTCACTGTCATTTGTCTTAATGTCGAAAGCAACAAGACTGTTTGGAAAATAGTGAAGTGAGTAAAGAAACATGTTTCAGTCCATTGATCTCTACTCACTTCACATAAAAATTAACAATTAAACTGCCTGTGGGCTCTTTACATGTGAACACCAAACATTGCATTTGTTTTCTTTTGCCCTTATTTCCCTCATGAGGTCATGTACAAAATGATAAAGTTATTTTGGATGAAAAAACATCTATAATGTAATATAAACAAATCTGTAAGTATGTCATCATCCTGCCAACCTAAACATTATTTTACTTACTTTTAATCATTTTAGAAGCACAGATTTCATAGTTTATAAATGCCAGAAACAAATCTATGTGCTCTATGTTTACAAATTATACTCTGATACTCAGTTTCCTCCAGAATCAGCAATCTTGCGATCTCCATGATTGACACGATTTCAATCAATTTTTCAGATTCTCTCAAATTTTCACTCAAAAATCGCAGAAGTAGAAGAATGCCTGTCAGTATCACCAGGTCACCTCAGTCTCCACAGACACACTGTTCTGTAACTACAGTGAGACAGTTGGAACTCGTCTTCTCAGGCAGCATTTTCCCGAGGCTACAGTACAGAATGGCTCCAGTCAAGCTTCTCAAAATGACCATTTTCAGAGTTACCAAAACAGAACCATTTCTAATTCAACATCTAAAACTAACCATTTGGTTTCTGGAGCTTGCTGGCAGTGCTAAATGGCATAATTAGAAGCACTAAGGTTTCCTCAGTGTAAATAGACTTAATTCTGGGAACAAGTTGCAGAACTACAGAGGCTTGCTGGGAAGTAGTGTCTGTTTTTTTTTAATTGAAATAATGATGTCTTATTGTGTTTGTTTCAATTTACTGCAACTGTCTGTTACTGTAAAAGCTTTTACAGCAGTCAGCAGCACTGGACCACAGGCAGGCACCAGAAATGAAAATGAGCTTTAAGTGCATTATGTGAGTTGTGCATAAGAAGCATGTTAAATGGCCACCTAACTGCCCAGGCATTCCTGAGAATATTAGAAGGCTCTTTAAAAATTAACATTATCTAGTATTTATCCAAGGTAAAAAAACAAAACAATTTTAGCTGATTAATTTTGGAAAAGCTGCCACAAATTCTTGGAGGGACTGATTAGATTTATTCAGTGACTTTAGCCCATACTTTATTACTTGATTTGTGCCACCATATTGGTCATAGCAGATCTTTCATGACTTTTTCGTACACCAGAGTGGTTTGTTTAATTATCGTTATGTCAGGCTCACACTCCTTGCAGAACATTTTTATGGATAGTAGATGGAACACCAAAAGTGTGACATACAGTCGAGCAGACACACCTACAACTTCAGCTGGGTAGCAAAGCTGCTGAGAGAAATGTGAGTTTTTGTTGCATGCGAACGTGGGAGAGAGAAAGAGAGAAAAAAGAGAAATTGAAAGAGAAGAAAGTTGAGAGAATCAATTAATGATCAGAGAATAGCTCTGGGAGTGATATTGACTTCAACAGCGGAAAGTGTTTCTTTCATTGAAACTTTCAGAACTTGGCCTGCAGCAGAGTTTCTCATTCTCCTTTAAATAGAGTGTAACCACAGTACATGCCTCGGCTAAACGTTGAGGGTTTTTATCGGAGCGACATGTTTTGCCTCTTGGTGCAAATGGCATCTCTTCAACCAGCCCTGTAATAACATTGAT
Source organism: Macquaria australasica (assembly GCA_005408345.1). NCBI lineage: Eukaryota > Metazoa > Chordata > Actinopteri > Centrarchiformes > Percichthyidae > Macquaria > Macquaria australasica. Next base: position 34,004 of record SEMN01000553.1, read on the forward strand.
TTTTTCCCCTATGCCCCATCAACCTCAAGTTTCTTGCAAATGATTTAGGATTTCCCAGCGTTCTTTGGAACATCCTGGCCCGTAACAAAATGTCTTCAGACTGTAGCCTGGTGTTCCTGCGTTCCTGCAATCCTCCCTGTGGCTGCTTCAGCTTTTTACGAGAAATTATGTTTTATGCGATTTTATAAGCTGCCGAGAAGCACCACCAGTCCCTGATCGCTATGTCCTACAGGGACAGGAGGGAGGGAAATTGGACATGAGGGGATAGGAAGAGCACAGGGCAGTGAAATGGAGGATGTGGAGAGGGGGCGATGGGAGGGGAAGAGAGAACACAAGGAAAGAGATCGATGCACTGTGAGGAGAAAGGAAACGCGAGCGGAGGAAAGGAGGAATCAAAGACACACAAGAGGTCATGATGCTAATCCACTAAGATCCCTGGAGGCTCCTGCCAATGTCACTGTCAGAGCACTTGGGGAGAGCAGAGGCTTCGTGTGGAGCTGCAGAGGAAACACAATGGAGGGGATGTCGAAGCTGCAGCAATAACAGCCACAAACAGAAGGACTGACTTAAAATGAGGAATTATAAGCGGTGTGTGAGTAGAACCTTGAGTTTGAGTTTGTTGTTCAAAACAAAAAAGGCATAAAGTGGAGCGGACACTCAATTTACAACGAAAAGAAAACAAAGTCTTCCTGAATCACTCAGATTCTCAACAGAACAAACAATCACTATAAATCAGGATGCAGTTTCTTGAGGGCCAAAGCCACCTTAGCACTAAAATCACTTTTGATGCATTAGTTTATTATAAAGCTTGTCCCAAATATAAACAAACTCAGTTTAGCTGTGAAACTTTAGCTGAAACTCCTGAGGAACAACCACTCAGAGATTAGGTAATCGTAATGATCCATCAATCCTGACAAGATGTTGCTGATAGAGACAAACAAGGCAGACAGACTGCTGTTAAACATGATTCAAGTATCCCTTTACTTCTGGCTTTACTTTGGTATGCTCCTGTTATTCTCTAATTGTTTAACACTCAGTCATATTTGTATTGTAATGTACTGTATGTGTTGGGTCTGTTGTGCTTTGAATGTTTCTTAAGGTGTAAATGACAGGACTACAAAATTCTCTGCAGATGTTGCTCTTCCCCCCCTGCACCAACGCAGGGCTGTCATTGAAATGAATGAGGAGGCAACTATGAAGACAAAGAGGAGAGAAAGTAGTGGGAAGAGGAGGCACACTCAGCTCCAATCTTAAAGCCCAGCAGACTCTTGCCTTCCATGATTTGAGGGCAGGACATGAATCTCTTCTGGGGTTTAAAATGGAGGAGAGATGCTCTGACGGGGACTGCTGCTCTGAGAGAGGGAGAGAATACAGTATGTGTGTGTGAATGCATGTATTTAATTATAGTTCATGTGTATCTGGAGACCAGCTTAATTCGTCATGACTCCATTGTGCGTAAAGCCTTTTAGCTTTCAAGAACACTGACTGTACCGTGTTTCACTTAAAGCGGCACACATTTTCACATCAAAATAAATCTGTTCCATCAGCCTTAATTGCAGGGTTACATTAGAGAAGAATGTTTCTTTTCCTAGCTGAGATTTTCTGAATTAAATAAGCACTATTCATATTATACTCTTCTCTGCCCAGGGGAAGTGACAAAAAGCAAAAGCCCTGTCTCCAAAATTAAATCTTTCGTCAAAAGAAATGGTGTTTGGGCAGAAACACGTCCCGCTTCTTTAGCTTTGTCATGTTTTATCTTCTTGAATGTGGCTTCATTATGTTCAGCGAGTGCACCTGTTACTGTAAGAACATTCTGACCAGGAGGCAGTAAAGTAAGATGTTGAGGTTTTAACAGAGTAAGCCAATTGGCGGCTTAAAGGGAAACTAAACCTGGGCTCTATTTTTCACAAATCTTTAGATTAGATTAGATTCAACTTTATTGTCATTGCACATGTCACAGGTACAAGGCAACGAAATGCAGATAGCATCTAACCAGAAGTGCATAAGAAGTAGAATAAAAAGATTGTTATTCTAAGTGTCTGACAACATTATGGAAAAGATCCCTACAGAGACAGATCGTTTGTTAAAGAGTAAGATCCTCTCGCTCAAGGAGAAGTCTCACACACGAAAGGATCTTACTCTTTAACAAAAGGTCTGTCTCTGTAGGGATCTTTTCCATAATGTTGTGGCAGCGGAGGCGATCTACTGGACCAATTCAAATACTAATGGTAAGTATTAGTCATTTAGACCCCTAAATTTGTGAAAAATAGGGCCCAGGTTTAAAAATACCAGAGTTTCCCTTTATTTATGGGAGGGGTTATAGAATTAGTATATATACACACATGAATATAGAATGAAGAATATTTCAAGTAACGGTCAAGTTTCCTTTACACCCTCTATTCAAAGGACTGTACCAGGCCTTCACCCATCACCACATACTTCATACTCTGATGACACTGCCATAATTGGACTACTCATTGACAATTACTCTGTTACAGCCTATCAACACATTTCTCACTTCACACAGTGGTGCACTGACAACTACCTCCAGCTGATTGTGGACAAAACAAAATAACTGGTCATTAGCACATCAAACACACGCGACACTGGACTGAACTCCACCTCCATCCATGGAAAGACAATAGAACAGGTCAACAACTTCAAGTATCTTGGACTCGTTACAGACAATAAACTCAGTTTTGATCAACATTTCTATCTATAAACGATCCCAGCAAAGACTCCATGTCATATGCAAACTCAGAGCATTGTCCGTTGCCCTCCACTTCCTGTTGTTGCTAATTCATCCCATCCTGCTGTACTGTTCCCCCTGCTTCTTTACCATGTTAGGATAGGACCCAAATTCAGACAAAACAGGCCGACTGGTAAAGGTACAGAACTTACGGAAACATGAGGCAGGCAAGCAGGGAAGGCAAAACAGGCAGGTAACGAGTTTCAGGTAACAGATTCGGGTTTAGATGACACAGGCTGGCAAGCAATGGCATGAGGCACAGGGCAACTTTTTTAAGGCTGGGCACTGGGGTTCTTCCTCTGGATGCCGACCTGCTAATGTACTGAGGCCCAGGTGATTGTGGGCACTGTTGGACCAGATGAACTGGAGGATGGGAGAAACAGAATAAAGGAAATCAGACAGAATTTCAAACACCTGGTCATTTCTTGGTGGATGCTACAGTTGCAGTGGCATTGCCACCCTATAGCACTGCCTACTGCCTAAGTTATCTTTTAACAATTTTAGGAGACAAAGTAAGTCACGGATTAATTTCTCAGAGGGATCCTTTGGGAATGTGATAAACCAAATATATCCAGTAAGAGACATTCTGTGATGATAAAAAACTAATATTATTATTCATGTTTAATATTTATGACTCAGCTCTGTGTTAACAATCATAAGATGCATTAAGAAAACACATGGAAAAAAGTGCCTTGAGGATTTATTAAAATTGCTGCCACAGCATGAGGTGTTTACCCGTATTAATGAAATAACACATGAATTCTATTTGATGATATAAACATGATCAGGCTGTGTGCAGTTTACAGACATGTTAAACTTATTCCTGGGTTCTAAAGTTCACGTTTTTGTAACGACGCCAAGCTGCCGAGGCGTTAAGTTTTCTCGTGCAGCTTTAAATAAGCAGTGTCTTTGTGTCACTTTTCTAAAATACTGTGCTGACATGTCTGGTCTTTCACAGCAGTCTCATTAGCCGGCACCGTGAGAGGGATTCCGAGAAGAGGAAATCCAGGTGAGGCGCTTCTGTCTCGACTCAACTGTCATCATCAGGGATTATTTCACTCTCCTTGGAAACCAGAAAGAGTTGGCGATATGGAGCCAATCCTAATAGCTTTCCATGACTTAGATCAAAATAACGAGTGGTTATTTGGACTTGCACAAACAAAATCTCTGCCGTATGTTTGTGTATGTGCTCGTTTGTGTGTACTTCTGCATGTATGCATCAGGAAAGTTGATTAAGTGATTTTCTTAGTGGTAGCACAGAAAAGCATCGTCTGCCTGAAGGCGTCTGGTAGGTGATGGGATTCTCCAACCATTAGACTCACTTGCCCGAGAATATTATTATTGATTTTGATCTTGAGCTACGGCTTAATGAATGCACCAACTTGTTTTTTCAACAGCAAACAGCAGTAGTAGGAGCTATCGTTCAGCACTAATGACATCATTTTGCAAGGATGCCTTCTCTCTCCTGAACGGGCGCTGTAAATATATTTATTTATCTCTTTCACAGGCAAGTTCGAGGGGGGAGAGGAGATTACCTGTCGAGATTATGCCCGATGATTAATGTTTGTTTGGGCAGCGCGAGATAATGCGCATTTGATTTAATGACTAAAATGAATCGCTTCTTTGCAACTTGCAACTTCAAATAGCTTTTTTGGAAGCAGGGGAGCTCGGGGGTGGACTAAAATGTCTGCATTTCTAAACACAGGGAAGATTAAAAGACAGAAATAGGCTAAATAGACCTATACTTCATGTGTTATTGACAGTAATGTCTTGTTCATGTTTCCCGACCATGAAAATAATATATGAATATGACTCATATGAAGAGAAGAAAATATGTATCAGTCATATGTGTTGTTAAGTGTACAATTTAGAAGTCGTGTCTGACACTATTAAGACCATTTTAATGCAGATTGTTTTACATGATCTTAATGCTATATGCTAATTTAGTAAGTAGCAGGGTTCCCACAGTCATGAAAATCCTGGGAAAATTATGAAATTAGAAAAACTGTTTTTCAGGCCTGGAAATGGTTTGGAATTAACAGAATGTTTTGGAAAAGTTTTGAATATACAGTGTTTTGGCTATTGTTTTAAATACGTTCCTAAAAATCCCACACCTTAACGTTATGTGAAATATGTTCCTCGTATTACTGATTTGACCGTTGAAACGTCACCAGCATGTCATAAGTCATGGAAATGGGGTCAGATATTATTGAGAAGTTATGGAAAACTTTTAAAAATTCATTGGTAAAAATGTGTAGGAACCCTGAAGTAGTAGCCTACAATGTCATATGAAATCCATATGAGAGTAGACATTAGCTGACAAAAACACAGCTATGCTGTATAGCTATGTTAAATCATATGATTTCTCTTACACTGTAAAATCTCAAAAAACTGTTTTGTCTCTCAGCTGGACCTGTTTGAGCTAAAGAAGATCTGGGGTGGGATTTTGGGGGAGGTATTTTGTCAACACACGTCCTCCAACCTAAATGACAGAATAAGTAATCTGTCAGTGACTCCAAAAACAACATATATAACCGTTTGAAAAACGACATAGCCTATATGACCGTTGGAGAGTATGAGCGACAGGCGTATTGGTCAGGTTCTAAGTTAAGTAACGCCACGTGACGTACGACTTATGTCATGTGACTTACTGATATGTAACTTACTTATAATCCGTTCCCACGGATTTGCAAACAACTTCTTCAGAGAACAAGGAATGAAGCATTTCGACGGCTACCGCATTCGCCAAGTAGGCTAGATTTAAGGGTAGAATTAATGCTATATTGTGTTTCACATTGTGTAACGTATTTATTGGGCTTTTCACTCCAAAACCAACCTCTTTTTTTGGATTATGAAACTGAGAACATGGATTTGTAAACATAGAGTACAGATTTACACGTGGCTTTTTTCTCAGCTGACCCCAAAGGGGGCTCCGTACAAAGTGTTAAAAACACAATTAAGAGGGAAATAAAATGAATGAAAGAATAATATTATCCAGTTCTTCACTGTTCATCTGTATGCTCACTTTGGTTCAAACAGCCATCATTTTGCCACAACATGTCAACATAATCAAACTGTTAGCAGTTTACACTTGATGGCCAGCTGGTGGATTGAAATGCAGTTCATGATCCACATCACAGGTACGGTCTGTAGCCTCAATCATGGCTCATACCATAAGAAGTTTGCCATAGAAAGGGAAGAAGGTGAGTTTTCATACGAACAGGAAACACATGCAGATAGTGTTTGTTCCTGCAGCAGAGCCTGGAGCTCATTTCCACCAGTACTCCCATGTTCTTAAAACTGTTTCCTCTGTGGTGCATTCCCACCACTTTAGTGGCATTTACATTAAGTGAGCCAACAGGCTGCAGTTAGCTCAGACAACCAGAAGTGATGGACCACAACCCTGCATCAGGCCTGCAGTTAGCCCCCCACCCCCCCATGAGAGGGAAACTACTAATAAATGAGTCACTCCAGCTGGTTTGCTCCATGGTGGCTGTGCAGCAGTGAGTTGAAGAGCTTTAACCATAGCAACACAATCAAATCTGGTACCATTACTGTGTTATCTCTTTCCAGTAATCAAATGTTTTATCTCTCGTATCATTTAGGTTCATGTGCATGAGTTTAGCATTAGCAAAATCCATTCTAGGTGAAAACATCCTGCCACTGCAGTTAACATTTTCCCACAAAGTGCCAGACAGACCATTCATATTGTATGTATCTCATGGACAGAAGAAAACACATCAAGGTCGACCACCTCATTGTGACTAATAGGTTTATTGTGTGGCTGAAGAAAGTGTTTCAGTTCATCATTTCTACAATCTCCACTCTTAACAACTAAGGTATTGTGAAGGTATTGTAAGGTTATACATTTAAAACCATCTTGTTAAGGTGAGGAAAATGTCATGATCATTAAGCACTAAAAATGTCAGACCACTGGTAGAAGTCGGACACAAACCTGATGAGGTTTGCATTTCATCCCTTACCCATCTCCTACTACGTGAAATAGTTGTATATGAATGCAAATTGTGCGACAGCTGGATGAGAAATTGTATTTGTGAAGTGTTAAGTTGTGGTTTCTGAATAAAACAAATAAATGTTTGAATGATCAACCAGAATCAAACATATCTGTGGAGTAACCAAATACTCGCCCTGCTGGCATGCAGCCAGTGGTTTTGCAAATGCAGTCACAATGCCACTTTTGTTGGCAATTAGTACATTTTTTACACTTGTAGTTGTTCGGTGTTTTCCTTTCTCCAAACAAACCAGCTTGAGTTAAGATGAGTTGAGTCATGCAGGTGATGTCAGGCAGTACAGTGACACTCGTGTTTCAGCTTACTCAGACTACGTCTTACAGTGAAGATCCACTAGCACAGCGCGATACGACGCAACGCAAAGTTCCCCATTCATTTCCTATGGGACACGAGCGAATCACTTTGCAAGGCATTGTGGGATTCCAGGCGATGTGGAACTGACCATCATTGCGGAAAAAAAAAAAAAAGACAAAAAGGGAGGGGTGAAACATTTAAAATATTTTACTTTTACTTTAACCCCCCCTACACAGCATCTTCCCGAAAAACTGACAACAAAAATGCAATGCAGTGGTGGGCCTGTAACACGAGTCTTTATCTACTGTGGATATGTCTGCGAAGGGGACGATCAATATCGTACTCTCTGGGATGTCTCTTCTCTATGTCCCTGCCTTCCAGGATTACAGATACAAACAAAGTGCCCCTTGAAACCAACGTCACGTTAATTGTTGGAGAAAGCACAGGCTTATTTACGCAGTGTTTGCTAATGAGCATGCTACTTCCGAGCTTGCGAGCGTTGACACGCCCACAGCGACGAGCGAGTGGGTGTTCACTCTTAGGTAGTTGGTCATACCCACTTTCACACGTGTCTTGTGTTTGAGCTTATACATTGGAGGAAAATAGGGCCCATGTTCTTATTAACTTCTGCTTTCACCATTAGTATGTCTGGATCTGCTCATGTCAAGTCTAGTCAATACTGCACACCTGCTACATGAACGCTTGAAGAAAACTCAGTTGTCCTCCCTCCTCTGTTCTTTGCATGCGTTCAACACAGGCTAAAAAAAAGCCACAGTTTAGCACTGTGCAGGTGGAGTGTTAAGATTGGTGCCAACGCTGATATTTCCATCACAACACGTGTGGAAGATACACTGTATCTGCCCACCGCCTCTTCTTTACTGCACGTTTGCAGGATAAGACAGAATTCTGGGTTGTCCTTTAAAATGTCATAAAAATTTATATTTTCTGCCATTTTACACAGATTTGTAGGTCTACAGGTCATTCTAAAATCCCTCTAGATATCTTACATTCCTGAAAGTCACATCAAACATCCCTTCTACTACTTTGATTATTTTCAAATCCAACACACTGTGATCTTTTTAGCACATGCATACCTCATCTAAATGTACCTATTATTCTTAAACCCAGCTGTAATTTGACTGCATGTGAATGATCTCAACAAATATGCCATGAATGTCACTAAATGTCATTAGCCTATAAACAGACCTTCATTAGTTGTCAATGCGTCAGTACCACCACTAAACTAATTTCACACAGCAGGAGTGGGTCTGCTGTACACTCAGGACCTTTTCAACATACATATGGCTCTGCATTTCTAATCTCAGTCTACTAACAAGGCCTCTGCCTCTGGAGCCTGTGAGGCTTTCACAGCTGCAACTAAATATAGAACCAACATGTCTTAACTCTGATTCTTTTAAGTTTGTACACTTGTCCTTATCCCAAGAAGGTTTTTGCTTTTCCAGCAATGCTCCAACGCTGCCCTGCTCAAAACGTTTACACCAGCTCCCACCTGGGAACAGAACAGTACAATCCAAGGTCTTATTGTTGGCCAGTACAGAGCTGCTGAAGGATAAACGCAATTTCCTCTTTGCACTTTCCTCACTTTTTCAAGGTGTTTGAGGTTGAATTTGAGTTTTATTTAGCAACACAGAATATAGTGTGCAGGGAGAGGACAGCTGCCTAAGAAAAGCTTATTCATTACCTGTACCTAAGTCATATAAAATAATATTCGTAATATAAAAGACAGGAAGATGCATAGACCATACCATTGTGAATTGAAAGCAAACAAATGAGCCACTTTGACAACAAGGTGGAGTGTTTCCTGTTCACTGATGTTTTATCTAATACTTTCAACTTAATTTAGCCTTTATTGTGTTAGTTAAAGAAGGGAATACAACACTTCACATTCAGGAATCTTTGCAAAACATTTCATAACATAACTTTGACTTTCATACTTGGTGAACATCTCTGATTGTTGAGTGTTTGCAAGTATCCTTAAAGCTGGAGTGCGGAACTTTTGTCTCCCCCTTCTGGCAGTGAGAGTAATTACACAAACACTGTTGACGCTCGCTGATGACGTATGCTGATATTTAACAGACTTTCATTTATATGTAAAAGTCCCACACTCTAGTTTTAAGTACAGTTTTTTTTTAGAAAAAAATATGAGGTCAGAGGGGACAGGTTTACATTTTTGTTTGTCTTTGTTTTTAAAAATCTCAATATTAGCTTTTAATTTCTTGAGATGGCAATTTAATTATGTCATCATAATCAGTAAAGTTTGCCATCGTCACAAAATAGTGACATTGTAATGAATAGAAAACAATTATTGCTAAATAATCACCTTTTTGATCAGAGGAAAATAATATGAGAAGGAAAAGGGATACATGATGAATGGCCTTCAATGAAAAGATGTGGCAACATGATGCTCCAAGAATGGATTCTCTATATTTAATTCAGTGGAAAGAGGAACTTTTGAGTGATGCTGGACTTGAGGTTGTTTACCACAAGTCACTGCAGACTTTAATTGGCTTCAATCAAACGTTTCAATGTTTGGGGTAGATCAATCTGAGAATTACTGCAGCTCTCTGGCTCTACTTATAGTAGAAATCTAGATTCTGTCAGCCCCCATTTATTTATTCTGCTCATGTGTAAAAAAATGAAACCTTTGAATTATTAAACCAAAATGTGGAGAATATACTGTATCCTTCCCCTGCCAGCTGAGACGTTTCTGTAATGCTTAGCTCTTCTGAAGCTTCTGCTCTTCTGAAAGAAAACTGGATCCCCCATGAAAATCCTGTCCTGCCCTCTGGATGTTATTCCAATTAAACACCCCAAAAACAGATCAGTGGAACAGATGGTCAAAATATGTAATCAATCATTAATTATCACTTGGCTTCTGGTTCATCTTATTTTAAACATGTTCTCGAATCTCCCTTAAAAAAAGAAAAATGAAAAGAATTTGCCCCCAGCAATCACAGACCTACAGTATCTCGCAGCTCCCTTATTTATCTGAAGTTTTTCCTGTCAGTGGGTATATTTTATTAATAATAAGCACAACTTTGAGAAATTTCAGTCAGGTTTTGGAGCACTGCACTACACAGGGTCTGCCCTCCTTAAAGCTGAGACATTTTTTCTCCTCCTTGCTGCTGCTGCTAATACTTTCAGTCTCATGGCGCCATTTTACACCATAGACCGTGGAATTCAACTTAATGTCCTGAACAGTGATTTGTTACCACAGACATCGGTCTCAAATGGTTCACATCACACCTTGCTGCTGGGTCACTTTCTGTTGTTTCAGTGACTCCATCAACCTCTGCAGAGAGTGTGTGGTTTTTTCCCTGTGGGCGGATTTCCACACTCATAGTGTTGTAAACAAAAAAACGTTTTCCTGCGTGTTACTGTTTACTACTGCTTGGAAGTATGTGTATGTAAAGAACCAGGTGCAGGGTGAAGGCCAGCTTTTATACCCCGATGATCCAGGTGAGCTAGATCAGCTGATTACCCTGCAGAGTCAGCTGTTGGCCTCCTGAGCTTAACCAGGACAGCCCACAAGACACGGTGGTAGGGTCGTCATCTCTTGCTAGTGGATGATGACGTGTCTGTGCATGGACTGTGGGACAGCTCCGGGAAATCCCAAGCAAACCAGATGACATGAAACTGAAGATCACCATTCTGTTTGTGGATAAAGTGTTGATCCTGCTGGTGGTGGTGGAGGGGATGGAGGTGAGCATCTGTGTCAGGAGTTGGAGGCAGACAGGGTGCTACAGGTGCAGCTAACTACACTGATTGGTTGAGAGAAGGGATGTTGTGAACCAGAAGGCAGTTGCCTCTTGGATTTTAAATTTAAAGGTTAATAGAGGGAAGCGAGAGAATAAACGAATGGACAGAAGCCAATGGGCGTGGCATCAAGGGCATAATGAATAAAGAAATAGAGGAGTGATAATAAAGCAGTTCTCCTGATTAAACTTTTGCTAAGCTCCATTTATTTTGTTACGTCGCGGACACACAGGATATATGACCATAAAAAGAGCAGCGCTGGCAGCTGAACTCTTCTAAATTAACGTTTCACAGATAATAAGATAGATGAAGCTTAAAGCAGAGAAATCTAACTTTTATTCTTATTCAGCTCACAAAACACAATTAGCCTGGTTCAGCACAACCTCGGTAAACTGTGTTAAGCCTTCTGCTGGAAATGTGATGATCTGAATCTCACTTTGTATGTAAATAGACCTGATTAATTCAGTCAATAAACAGTGATCAAGAAACACATTGTTTTAGATTGTGCTGACCTCAAGAAAGTTATCCTGCTTTAGTTTTAGTTTTGCTCAGACAAGGGTAACTCTTATTCGATTCATGTGAAGTCAAAACCATTTCCCATCAGTTTCAAACCAGCAGCTAAGCGACAGGAGAACCATATCTTAACTTTTTTTTGCATCCGTGGTTGTTTTCTGTAAGCATTCATTTAAAAATCATATACCTTTAAATCACTTCTCAGACATGGTTTTGCCAGTGGCCCTTCAAAGATACAAAAACTCTACATTTGTTTGGCAGTGAGGACGAAATAGGCCGGGAGATCGACTGGTGCAGCGTTGGCATCGTCACCAAAGCTGAGTGATGCCAAACTGCCTAATCAGAGCCTCAAACCAGCCCAGTTAAATGAAAAATAACAGTTTTACTGGACTGTTGTGATGAAGGCTGGGCCTGAAGGCAGAGTTATTTTGGGTAATTGGCCTTGCATGGAAGCCCTGCTGCCATCTGTGTGTGTGTGTGTGTGTGAATGGGTGAATATGAGACAAAAGCGCTATACAAGTGCAGTCCATTTACCAGTTTAGAGACAGTGGTAGAAGCCTGGACATCCAGATGGAGCTTGGAGAAGAATCACTGCTCCTTTGCATTGAATGGAGTCAGTTGAGGTGGTTTGGGCATCTGATCGAGGTGCCTCCTGGGAGCTTCAGGCACCAAAAAGGATAAGACCAAGAAAATGCTGGAGGGATTATACTATATTGGCTGATTTTAAACGATGAATGTATTTAATGATTGTGATTGTCTCAGATGCTGTAGTGTGCCTTTGTATTGTCTGGTTATGTTTGTTTTTTCTTTTTACCTGCTGTACTCAGGTCTCTCTTGCAAAAGAGATGTTGATCTCAGTGAGATTACCTGATTAAATAAACTATATAAATATTCCATCTGGGCTGGGAACACAGCAGGATCCCCCAGAAGAGGCTACCTACTTAGCTTGCTGCCACCGTGACCCGAACCTGGTTAACTGGTAGAAAACTGATAGATGGATGTAGCTCGTTTCCTGTCTTTTGTTTTCTAGAATACTGACAATACAGGAAGTACACCCCAACTGTTACCTGACTAAATATTCAGACTGCTGTATTATGAAAATTAAAATAAGAAAAACTGGATTTTTTTTATAGCCCTTCACGCTACATTTTTGAGCTTGTGTTTGTTTTACTATCATTGGTGGAAAGTAACTAAGTACATTTACTCAAGTACTGTACTTAAGTGCAGTTTTGATGTATTTGTACTTTATTTAAATATTTCCATTTTACTTCTGCTTCACTACATTTTACAGGGAAATATTGTACTTTTTACTCCACTACACGACAGCTTTAGCTACTTTTCAGATTAAAATCTTACTATAATGAGTATTTAAAATGATATATTGTTAAGGGTTGAACTACCAAACAGTAACGTATAGAGTATGGTAGCATACAGCATGGTAAAATGGAGAAAAACTGTTGTACTTGTTTCATTTTGACTGATTTGTGTCCATCACACTGTCAGCTGCCGTTCAAGAACGACATAATTGGTCGGGTTCTTTTGATGTGAGCTTCCAGCACTTTTAATAGCACGTGAGATCTAAGTAGATCTTGAAGTAGATCAGTTTAAGAAACTTTCCTGCCTCACCAGGACGGACAGAATCATCGCCGCTTGAGGGCTGCATTTTATTTTGTAGTGCAAATTTTCGCTAAGAATAAAAAAAAACATTACATTTTTCAGATGACAATTTTAAAAAATGCATTTGGGTCAAACAAATAAGGAGCTGACATGACAATCAACTGACTGCCTGAGGAAAAAAAAAAAGCCCTTGCACACTTCACTTGAATGGTTGAAACTGAATACACTGACCCACTTGACACATGTTGCCTCACACTTCATACTGAGATGTCATAATTACAGTGCCACACACATGATCTCATTTAAACATTGTGCAAGCGTGTTCTATCTGCCCTGCAACCACTCATTATGGGCTGCTGTGTTCCTGAAACCGTGTGAAGATTAGTAGCTCTGCAGATGCAAATTGATCTTGCTCCTGGCTGATCCTGACACCAGCAAATTAAGCCTGCAAATTAAAGGAAAATGGAGAATAGTCTGTCTTGAATGACAGGCTAATCTTAGCGTCTGTGCATGTTTGTGGGTGTTGGAATTTGGTGATGTTTTTGCCATTTTTTTTCCTGATGTGTTTTGATGTTGTTTTATTGATGTACTGCAACAACACTTCCACTGCGATGACTCAAAATCATTTGAGAGATTTTCAATTTATTCATTACTGAAAATTGCAGAAGATAGAGTCTGCATGGCGAGGCCGGGAAGTGGAACGTTTTGTTAAAGGAGACGAACTCAGAGGATGATATCAGGTGCACATGCACACAAACACACACAGTTTGGTGCATGAATTACATCTAAAGGCCCAGTATTTCTGACAAGGACTAGCTTTTCTTTCATACTCCTGAATCCTGCTTTTTCAAATGGAAATAGCCTGAATTACAGCCATGCCAACAGCTTTTTCATCCCCCCTCTCTTTCTCTGTCTTTCTCTACCTATCACAGACTTGATCCAGATCAAACCACCTCTGAAAGCAATGCATCATTGCTTTTTATTTGTGTGTTTGGTATCTAAATGTGTAGCTGATCAAGATGCAGAGGTTTGTGCGAAGCCAGGAGGGCATACGGTAAAGAAAGAGATGTTGACACACAAGCATGCATGCACACAAGCGTAGAAAATGCATGCACACTGACACACACACACACACACACACACACACACACACATGCACACAAATGTTCATAGTATCTGGGCTCACCGACACTGAACTGGCATACAGTTCAGATGAGGTCTGATGGGGTTGCCTGGCCTGGCAGTCCAGCGCTTTTGGAGGATCAAGCTGTAGCTCTTATCTCTCTGGCCTGATGGTCTAACCTCTATTCCCTGCCATCAGTCTCTCTCTCTCTCTCTCTCTCTCTCTCTCTCTCTCTCTCTCTCTCTCTCTCTCTCTCTCTCTCTCTCTCACACACACGCACACAGACATACTTGACATGTGCATGAATGGATCTGGCTACATTTAGGACTAATCCTTTTTGGGTTTTTTTTTACCGATCTTCATCAGAATTTCACAAGACTTTTTCAAAGAAGCAGGATTTTCACCCAGATTTTGTCCCCACACACCAACTTAATGTTGAATCCTCTTCCTGCTGCAAGATGACAGCGATGACCACAGTTTACAGCAAATAGAGGAAAATAGAAAGAAAAAGAAAAAGCTGAGAGTAGAAATGACATAATATTCTTTGCTATAAATTATATTTTTAAACTCAGATTTTCACTCAAATTTTTGTATTCAGTTTTTTTTTGTTTGAGTTTTTTTAAATCTTAGTTTCACTTTTCTAAACAATAAAAATAAACACTGGTAAATTCCCTTTTATTGGGCAAAACAAAAACTGAGAATAGTGAGCAGATTAGTTTCACACCCAAAATACATTATACTTCCTACTGCACTGATCTCTGTGGTTTATAGTAAGCAAGGCCCTCTTGCAACTGTTTAAGGTCAAGAGTGTTTTCTCTTTTGAAGCCCTATTTTCACCAGAATGTCTGTATTGGTTATTTTCAATTCTGACTTTCAGCTGTGTATTAATGATTAAAATAAGCACTGATAACTCCCCGATTTATTCAACAACAAAATGGAAAATAATTAACTGTATACATACTTCCACTTGCGCACATCCCACACATCCCACACATCCAAACACACCTCATAATACTTTAAATGACAAATAAAGGCGGATATGCTGTCGATGGTGTCTCTGTAATAAAAAGAGAAGCCAGTGAGGTTTTCTTAATCGAATGCACACCGATTTCTCTTCCTGGGCTGCTTCTCATAATGTTAAACCAGCAGGATGTGAAGGTATGCAGTGAGCTATGTTCAATTACTGGCACATGTAAAGCCATTTAAAGATGCTCCGAGTGGAAAGCAGAGACACCTGCATTAAATTAGCTTTCCATCTCCTCTGTTGCATAATTGCCGATCAGATGTACATTGTGCTGAAGTACCTGCATGTCAAAAGTAATTGCAGTTTTCTCAAGGTGCAGTAATAACTCTCACAGGACTGTCAATTAAAAAGGAAATGCCTGTTTGGCATCTGGCCATGACTTATGTGTATATTCCTGCTCTGTGAGATTTTCTTTTCTGAGAGCATGTATTCTAGTTGCAGGGCTCATATCAGGATAAGAAAAAAAAAATCCAGACAATTCTTGCAGACTTTTATCTGTTAAAAGCTCATACACTGATTACAGTTGATCAAACAAACAAATTCACATTTTTTTTTGCACTGTGTCTGTGCACATCAACCCCCATGAGTCACCAGCGTTTGTTCTGGTGAGGACATTATGGATTTCATGGTCATCAGTATCAAATAACCAAAATTGTTGAGGTTCACCAAGTGATATAGAAAAGCGCCTTTTGAGGGTTTAATGGCAGTATGGCAAACTGAGTCTTCAAATAAAAATAAAGAAAGAAAGAAACCAAGCAAGCTCTGGGCTGATTTGTGTGTGCTAGTGTGTGTTGAAGAAGATCTAGTCTTGCCATTCAGGCATTTATTTAAAAAAAAAGATGGCAGAGCTGAGCGCTGAATGTTCCCAAGGATCAGCCATTGTGAGAGACTTGATAGGAGAGTGTGAATTCCCGGGTACTGTGAACGTATCCAGAGTGTTGCTCTATTGAATCAGACCTTTCTGAACTAAAGAGCGTCGGTCACACACACGGGAAAGTGCCATAGAGAGGACCATGTTGAGTTCAGAAGATGGTAACATGGTGGCCGGAAGCCACATTCACAAAGCTTGAAGGAGGGCCGTTATGAGTGTTCAGTGTAAGACTTATTTCATATCAAAAACAGAAAATACCCAGAAGTCACTCATATTAAGAGTAAACCTTTGAAAGCGAGCCCCTGAACCCTTTTCATTGATTTTGATTTAAGAGTGAAAAACACGGCTAAACAGAAAATTGTTGCTACTTCTGCTTACTGTATTTTACTTTGCTATCACAATCAAGTTGGCTTGTTTTTCCAAATCAAACATTTTTTTAATCAAATACATTTGAAAAGTTCCAATTTAGTTGCAAGGACAAAACATTCACATGTTGCATTTTTCTGCCTAAAAAACAAATTCCTTGTCCATTTGTTCCTCCACTGGTGCCCATTTTTAATAGAACCACAATAAACCAATCGCATCGGTAGAATTCCTCAGTAGCAAGGCCAGCTTTTCATAACTGACATCATCAAACATCTGGAAAGAGACAGCTGCTCTTATATTAAATGTATTACTGAAATTAAAACCTGTTTTAAGACTCATAACGTCAATGGACACAAAGTTATGTGGATGGAAACGTTTGTGTTTTGAAATGTAGGAATCGAGATCTGTGCAGTCTGGCATTTTGAAATGAAACCACATTTTAAAACATCATTTATCATTGATTTCTGTATTCCTAGCAGCACGGTGAAAAGAGGGAACTCCCAGCTACTTTTATGTGTAGGATAAAGAACTTTGTGAATGCTGGTCTGAAGCCGGTTTAGACCAGGTTGTGTGTGAAAAGGATAAGTATAGTATATCGGTGTAAAACCAGACTGATGCTATCCAGCATGCATGTTTGGACAGGGTGCTTTTAAGGAGTCAAAATGTCTTCCAAGCAATCAACCAAAACAACTTACTTACTTTGAAAAATGTTTACCAGAATTGCAACCATATTTTTTTACTTTTTGTTACCAGAAACATTTGGGTGTAACTTCATACAGAGATTCGAAAGCTTCCAATTCATAGGATACAACATAGAGACATTTATTTCTTGTTTCAGTACCCAAACCCTGTGGTTGTCCCTCCCGTCAGCCCCCAGAAAGCAGCATTGTTCATTAATAACCAAAAAATGGAAAACAAAAAAAACAAAAAAAATGTCAGATTAGCTCCGTCCTTCCTTTGTCCTTCTGTCCATTCATCCAATCGTCCAACAAACAGAAAAATAATGCACAGGTAAGGTGAGTGTGTGTGTGCATATGTGTGTGAAAATATAATTTGTAACAAAAAACAAAAATAATCTAGAATTGGTTTGAAACACTGGCCAAAGGGGAGTCAGCATCTGGGCTGTCTTTCACAATCTGCCCTCCCAGATCTGAACAACTACAGAAGACAAGTCTTTTCCTGTTTTTCTTCTTCTTCTCACTCTCTTCCCTCGCAAACACACGCACACACACACACACACACAGCCGGGGAGTTTTTGTTTTGTGTCGTAAATCCTCCAAGTGTTGTTGGTTACCACAGAGGGCTGTACTGTAATTCTTGGCTGGGTAGACAGATTTTCAAAAGGCAAGAGAGGGAGGGGAGGACTCATGTGGGGGCTCCTTCCTCGTTAGCCATTTTGAATTCTGTGCAGGCTCACAGAGTTAGACACACGGCTCGTGGACGTGCGTCGGGACGTTAATGAAGTTCTTCCGTTAGAATTGCGCAAGAACCAAAATGTGACAGAGTTAATACAAAACGGAGAAGAAGAAAAAAGAAAGAAAAATCATTCCTGTGTTCTTCAACTTTGTACTTGGTCACTTTTTGAATTCCATATATTTATATCCATATATATTTATATATATTTATATATATTTTACAATTAAAAACACCATGGATTTGACAGACTATTTGGTTTCTTTTTGCCTAAGTAGAAGTGTTTCTCTTGTAAATAAATGCATGTAAATATTTTTTTTCTGTTTTTCTGTACTGTCAGTCGGTGTAAAGGTGCCCACTCAAGAAGTGTTTGTAGGTTTGTATCCACACAGTATGCATATCATCAGCACATTTTCAGAATTTCCATGATATTACTTTTTTTTTTATTTATTCAGCATTTCCATTTGTGTCCCACAGATGCAGAACACCAGAGTCTGTCAAACACTGTCAAACCAAAAGTGAATGTCCTAAATCGTGTCCTTTCATTGGCTGGTTTGGCCCAGGTCTCTGTGTGATAGGCTGGGGCTAAGTAGCTGGGTCTGCGTGGGTCCGTTACAGCTCAGCGCCCCAGCACTTCCTCCATTAAGGTTCAGGAAGCAAACAGTTTCTCTGGCCTCCATCAGGGCAGCCGCCGAGCCATTGCTGCTGATCCCGCCCTCTTCCTGCTTCCTGTGGGCCAACGCCAATGCCCTGAGCTGCTCCTGCGCCTCCTCCAGCAGCAGCGCCACCTCATCCTGCTGCTGGCCAATGGCGGACAAGCAGGAAGAAGAAGACAACGTGGCGGGCGCTGCCTTCTCCCTCCTCTCCTCCTTGCAGGGCATGGCTCCGAAGGTGACCGACATCGCTGTGGTCGCCGGGGTGACGCTGGTTTGCATACAAGACACTTCGTTGTCATGGTGGCACTGGACGGAGGGGATGATGGGGATGGAGCAGGAGCGAAATGGAGGAGGCTGGGAGTGGCTGGGACGGCGCCCGGGCCTGCGCAGGCTGCGGGTAGCGGGACTCAGATCATCGTGCTCGGACGGAGCGCACAGGCCTGAACCCTCCTCCATGTGGCCGCTCCAAGACGATGGCGACGTTGTCTCCATGGAAACAGGAGTTCGCATATGTAGGAAGGCATCTCGTCTGGGGTCGTCACATTGGTTCGCTCCCTGCATTTGGCAACTAGAGAAGATGGGAAACAGGGAGTGAAGGCAGACAGTACAGAGACAAAAAGAGAGCGAAGGTTATTCAACTGGAGGAAAACTTCCTCACTTCACCTAGAGAAGAAGCCATTGTGTCTTTGAGTGTGATTTCAACTCGATCGCCTTTTCAAACTCCCACTCTGAAACCCCGGCAGAATCCACAGAGGGACAGCTCTCCGCCCTTCGCCATCTCACATGCTAACCGAGGATGCTGTGAGGGAAGAGGATGGGTCTGACATCTTTCTTTCATCTCTTTATATCCGAGTCCGCGCACACACACACACACACACACACACACACACACACACACACACACACACACACACACACACACACACAAAAACTCCAAAAACCTCAGCTCCCTTATATAAGCTAAGAGGTAACAGAGAGTTCACTAGTTCTCTATTATTGATTTAAATTACTTTAAGTGTGTTGAAAATGAGAAGTGTTGTTTTAAAGTTTAAGGAGTTGAGCTTCGGTCAAGGACAATTGGGGTAATCCGGCATCACGTGCAGTCATTTCTGTCGATGTTTTTCCCTTTTTGTTTTAGGTCAAGACCATTTGCTTTGTTTGAAAATCCTTTTAGAGTCACTCTTTCTCAGAGATTGTATAACTGCACTGATTCCAGTTATGATAGGTAAATCCTTTCTGTATTTTTCAAGTTATTAATCCCTGCCCTCAGTCATACCTGTGCCTGCATCTTCCTCCTCCTCTATCCCCTCACTCCTCTGAGATGTTTTTACCCAAAGTTTTTCTTAGCAAGTTAAGCTTTCTTAACTTTTAAAGATGATCTTTTGGCATTTTTTGCCTTTATTGGACAGCTTGAGTGAAGAAACATACAGGAAACGGGGCGAGAGTGAGGGGGGTATGACGTGCAACAAACTTAACTTGACCTCTTGCGTCCCCCTGCCTGTCTAGCAGATGTCTTCTCAAATCAAGTTATCAACCTATCCCCATTTGTGCCTCCTGCCTATTTAGTCTGTCTGTCCCTGTTAGTCTGTCTGTTCATTAGCCGTCCTTGTGCTCAACCTAATAAATTAAAATGCACACTTTTTACCTGTTGCTTGTTCACCATTAATGACACAAGAAACCAGGGAGAAATCAGAGTTTAGTAATCACATTACTCCACTAACCCCTACCATGAGAGAAACCAACAGTTTTTCCTTACAGTGGGAATAGATCTGAATTTCAGTGTTCAGCTGCAGAAACTGACTTATTTAGACTTACAGAAGCTACAATTCTCTATTTTAGTGTCAGTTTCAGTTTAGTTGGACTTTGGATTTAATTGTTCTGGATTTAAGCATGCACCCCTGTGAGTAATCGTGTTCTCCTGCACCCCGCTGCACTGCTCCCATAGTGCTACGTTCCCTGTCTGAAGATTTTGTTATACACATGCAATGTTTTAAAAACACTCATTAGAAACCTTGTTACATGTGTTACCAACCTCAGAGAATAACATCAATATCAAATGATTCTGCAAAGGTTTTTTTAAACGTCCAATACCAATGTTTTTAAAAAGATTCCTTTCTACAATATCTACGCCTGGAAACTATGGTATAGCTAAGGTTAGGGAAAGACTGTGGTTATGGCAAAGAAACTATGGTGAATGTGTGGTTAGGATTAGGCAATTAAAGCACTTGGTTAAGGTTTGGGAATGATTATGGTTACAGTTGATTAAAAGGCAAACGTTAATTGCAGGTCTGTGAGATCCACCACCTGGACCTCCACACCCTTACTTTCCACTTCCGCACTACTTCCTGCTTTGACACTGAACGCTGGCACTCGATCTAAACTGAGTTGTCGAATTGTCCAATATGAATGTAACTCCCAGGCTACTGGGCTCACGTATACATGGATAAGACATTTGGTTTCTCAAGCAGAGATTCAGCACAAGAAAGTGTGTTGCTGATATCCCCTTAACCGCTTATAGGTTTCTTGTTTACATGATGTTTAAAAAATCTGGTTGATGCAGAGTGGACAGTAACATGCCTCTTTAATCACTATTCTTGTCTCCTAACCTTGTGTCTTCTCTTCTCACACAGGGTGCTGATTCTGTAGCTGTTCTGAGTGTTCCCTGACATTTGCACCATGTGGCGGGTGCTGATGGCCCAATAGTTTGCCTTGATGATCAGGCTCACATGTTAAGCTCACTACATATGCCTTGTTGTTCCAGATCTTTGTTGCTAAGTCTTGGAGATGCCAACGGCAAGCTTCTCTGCCCATCGTGACTATAGTCTCTGTCTAAAAATGACACTGTTGGTGTGTTCTCTGTATTTGGGTCTAGTTAAGCAACATTACACCAAGCCTCTGTTCTGTATCTGGGTCTTGACCCAACTTCACTGAGCCCACCAGACATAATCTCTTTCTCCCTCTTTCTAAGACTGACCGTGGCCTTCAGTGTTATCGGTGTCTAAATCCAGCGGCATTCTGGATCGGAGCCTCGTTTGTGTAATAATTCATAATCCTCTGCAAAGGCTAGCTTTTTCTGCTGCCACAAAATCCAACTTTGACTTTCCCTCTCCCTTGTAATACCTCATCACAAGCACTTATGCTCTCCGTCGAGGCGTGCAAAAATAGTTGTGGGAGGAGAAGGTGCCTTTTCAGACTCAAAGGAAATCACATCGTCCTTTTATTGCCGCAGTATTTTTCCGAGACATGAAAAACCTCACCAAAAAACCACAGTGGAGATTTAGCGGGCCCACAGAGAGGATCCCGTGAGCGATAAGAGAGGATGATGCGAGGGTGCTAATTCCCAAGATAACATTCACAGACAAATCTCTCTTTTGATGTGTTGAAACACAATCAGATTGCAAAAATCTATGAAGCAGAGTTCAAATATAGACCCTGGAGCGACGAGGGAGCAGCTAGAGGGGTATTACAGAGAGATTGTGTGCAAGTGAGGTGAGATAAGTGACTGGGCTTTTATCTTTTTACGGGAGCTCATTACATGTACAAGTGTTAACAGTCATTTTCATTAATCCATTCCCCTACAGATAATTTCTTAATATATATCTGTTTGCTGCTAAAAGTCAAAGTAAAATCTCTACGTAACGTGATGCGGTGACCTTGTAACACTGGGAAATGTTTGCAGAAAAGCAACACATGAGCATTTATACATACATGTAGGTGTGGACGCCTACACACAGACACATACAGAAACTTTGTCTAATTGAAGACTGTGTATATAACCAGAGGCTGTGTATATAATATATCGCAGGACAAATGGCATGTTACTAATAAAATACTGCAAACAGTGGAAAAACATATAAAAATGCATGCAGTCTCCCCGTCAGCCATTTTGGAGACAGCTTTATCTTAAAATAGTAGTAACAACGCAGGACATTCTGTCTCCCTGTCAGCCATTTTGTTGAGATAACACTAGGCTTCTCTAACAGGCATGGAATAGAACGGGCAACCTTTCTGTAAAGCATTTTCTAACTGTCATGTGCTATCTGCACACTCCTCTATCACATCCTTTTATTCCCCTGCTGCCGTTTTTTTCTTCTTTTACTATATATTTTTTGAACCCTCTCCGTCTGTGTCAGAATGGATTCAAACTGGTTGTCTCTCTATTTCTGTCTCTGTCTTTGCATCTCTCACTCGGTCTCCATGCAGTCATGGTCAAATGTCTCCATGGCAACTCAGACTACCATACTATGAGAAAGGGAGTCTGTCCATCTGCTGTTCTGTGAAATCGTACATTAGAGAGTGAATGAGTGAGTGACTCAGTCTGCACGACAGTGTGTGTGTGTGTGTGTGTGTGAGAGCGAGTGAGGATGACCTTTTGCCTTTCAGCACAACCTGTTCATCTGCACGTCCCAAACTATGTCTGATTTTCATGCAGCATCTGTGCACGACTGTGTGTTTTTATGGATGGGGAGTTTTTGTTCCGTGCAGAGACGTGCACAGATGCTCTAGGGGCCGGGGCAAAAATAAAAAAGGGGCCTAAACAAAGCAGAATTTGGGTAGCAAAGGACACTTGAGTGACATTTTGGCTGACCAGGGGATCGTTTGGGCCAACCATAGGTCACTTAGGTTGATCAGAGGACACGCTGCTTGACCAGAAGACATATGGACCACCCAGAATATGCTTGGGCCAACCAGACGACACTTCAGCTACCAGAGGGCACCTGGATTGACCAGAAAACAGTCGGGTTAAACCAAGGACACCTGGGCAAACCAGAGGAAATCGGAGCTGATCAGTGGGCACTCGGGCTCACCAACGGACATTAGGGCTGATCACAGGGGCACATGGGGAGGCACTTGGGGCAACCCGAAGATAGTCGGGCCAACCAGAGGGCACTGATGGTCACTCGGTGATGGACTTTGCTTGGGCTGAGCAGAGGGGCACTTGAGTGCCACTGGGGCAGATGAGAAGAGCACTTGGTCTGAGGAGAGCCATACTTAAGCAGCTCAAGTGTCTCTCTACAGTGATCTTCAGGCAAAATGAAGCATGAAATATCCTGCTTAAATACAGATTAAAACAAAAGGGATAAGAGAAAAAAGGGCCGGGGTGGTCACCACTTTGTCCCCCCCTGGGTGCACACCACTGGATTTACTGTATGCATGCTATTTGTGTGCACACTGTGTGTGTGAGTGTTCAGCCATGTCTTTCTCCTCGTCCTCTTTCTATTAGTATGCATGTAGGTCATGTGGAGCTTTATCCTGAGCCAGGACTGCTGGGACCTGAACGCCTGAAGTGAGGCTTGCCAGTCCAGGTGGGTAAAGCACTGACTCATGAGCCACCAAAAATGGGTCAAAGCACAGTGCCTTTCGCACTAAATACATTTCTTGCTAATCATTCACACTGATCATAAGCATTGCTTTGTAGTTTTGCCCGAGAAGTGTAGCCCTGCTGTGTTACATTTGAATGCTAGGATTTAATTGTTGGTACCTGCTAAGCCGTCGCATTAAAAAGCTGAGAATCAGAATTTAGTGCCGGCATGACAAGATGTCAGAGTGGGGAAGAGGGAGTGAAGAATCTGGATGTGCAGCCTGTATCGTGTCCATAAAAGCACAAGCACCAGGCAAATCATTTCCTTTGAACTCATGCCACTGTACTGCAGACCACAACATAACGTGACCTTGTTTTTATCTTTGCTCAGCAGATTGGAAAACAAAGGGATGGAGGGGAGTAAAGGAGATTAAAAAAGAAAAGAAATGCAGTCTTTTTTTGGGGAAGAGATTTTTTTTCCCACAGAATTGGCTTTGAAATATCCACTCTTGAAATGAAATCCAAAGCTTTGTCCACAGCAGGCCTGTGTTTTTCAGTTAGTGGCTTTCATTGAAATGAGTCAGCACATGGAGGATAGAAGTAAAGAAGTAAAGTGGAGACAGAAAGAAAGAGAGAGAGAAGACGGTGAGGATAAAGCCTTAAAATAAGATCTTTAAGCTGTAATTACACCTAAAACAGCCTTTGTCTTTCTGCATAGTAGTTCAGTAATGTTCAGTGGTCTGCATTACACAGTAATATAGTAGTATATATATATATATGGCAATGTATACACACATTTAAAGACCAAATATGACTGAATTTCTTTTCTAGATAAACCTTTAGGGCAGATTTGGTTTCTTACAACAAAATGAAGTGACCAACATGTCTCGCAGTGATACCTTCCTAAACAGGGAATGTTTTGTGGAGAAGAAAATCATAGTTCATAACAACAACACAACATTTATATGAAGAAGCTGTGTAACATTTGTCAATCATTTGAAGTTCAAAATATGTACTGTGATCAATTTGAATCCAGGCCTTCAGTACATTCTCCTCACCCTCTTTGAGCTTCAGCCTCCTTCTCAGATGAGTCTACTTCCTGAAGGTGTTGGTAGGTGGGGCCTGAATACTTGGATCCTCCAATCGGGTTTAGCCTTCCCCTGGGTATGGGCGGGGTCCTGCGTGGAGCTGACCAATGTGCTGCCCGGGTTCTCTGATCTGGGCTATGAGACAAGGAACCACTTAAAAAGAAGTCAAAAAATATTCATTATTATTTTTTAATATAGTATCTGATAGAATTTGCTGTTGTATATGTAACTATTGGAATTGTTGCTGGTGTAAGCAGTTGTCCTCTTCTCCACCCAGGATTAGTTGGTGTTCTCTCTCTGTTTGGGTCAACCGCAATTTGGATCAGGTCTAATTACCCATTGGTCTATTTGGATCAGGTCTGACTCTCCTCTAGCCATCTTTGGAGTGGTCTCTCTTTTAATAGAATTAATTAATGCACACAGGGTTTGGGTAGGTTTTCCATTTGTCTGTTTTGGATTGGGTCTAAAATTATGGAAGACAGACATGAAGAACTCCTAAACCAAGTCTGTATGAACAAATGACCATTATTAAACAGAATTTAAATGGAAACTGACCAGCATATTAAGTAATTACTCTTTTCAAGCCAATAGTCCAAGGAACTAAGGAGACCAGGACCTAAGCTCAGGGACAAAATCTGGAACTCAGATCCATTTGGCACATTTCTGGCTTTACTTGAGACACAATGTTTTTGCACGCAGTAAGACAGGGGGTGGAAAGAGAGAATGAAAAGTGCACAAGAGTTCCTCTGGTTGAAATGCAAGTATAGTCCCCAAAAAGTTTACTGGAAAAGGCAGAAGGAAAGGGCTACAAGTTCACAGTGGACCTCTGGTTAGTTACACAGCTTTTAAGAAAAAGGTTGATTTGTGGCTCTTAGATAAATCAGTTGTAGCCTATTACAGTAAATGGAAAGCATGGTGTTCATGCGCATGTCCTCTTTGCTTACATACAACCTCTCAAAAGAGATTTCGGAGCCAGAAAATGTGTAAGTACATTTTGACTTTACTGAAGCAGCAAATGTTCTCTCTGGGCACTCATTCATATTTAACTCTGCTGTTTTGAAGGATAGATTTGCCTCTAAAAGTGACTTCTTAGCCATAACAACTGGAAGCTCTGCGTAAAGTCAGGCACTCAATAGTGCTGGCAGAGTTTTGTATAAAGGCATTTAAAGATATATCTTCGAAACACAGAATAAGCCTTGGCCAGTTTCTTTCTGCCTATCTTGGACTGTGGAATCCCAACACACTCTGCTGTCCTGACAATAGTGTCCAAGTCTCTGCCTAAGCTGATGCGATTGCAAACAAATAAACCCAGATCACCCACTAAGAACGCCATTTGTGGTAAGACCAACAGACTGCCAGCCAAGTAACCTTGTGATCATCTTCACAGAGAGAGCAGAAGAAATAGACAAAAAAAGGAGAAAGAAAAGTCTTGCAAGGGTTTACCCAACAGAGAAGCGGACTTTGAGGTTGTCTGATCGTATTTCTAGTTTGTCTGGGAAAATCTCCTCTCAACTACTGCCTGGATCCACTTGAAAAAAGGTGATTAACCCCCAGCTGCTCTAGTGGAGTTGCTTAGCGGTTAGAGGTAGAAAACGGGGAGCGCACTGAGAGGCTCTCAGGTGTGAACGTCTGTAGCTGAACAGCGATGAAAGGAAGCAAAGTCAAAAAAGGTATGTGTGCATTCTCACACACATAAAAACACAAAACCTGGGGCAGAGGTTATATATATATATATATTAGTCAGTAAATATATTACTGAAAGAAATTCCCAATACCCAATACCAATATGTGGTGTGACGTACAAACCGGAGCTGCAGGAGCTCCCTTCTCTTTGGTGTTTGTGCGCATTGTAACAGAAAATCCAGCCTTGGCACTGGTGTGAATTCTAACTCTGTCAGAAGTAGGCGCTGAAGTGTGTGCTGGAGTGTGTTGCTGCTGATGAACATGCCAAAGCTCCGGCCAGCTCTAACACATCACTGAGCAGTGTGAGAAAAAGCTTAGTGGGATTTACACATCTGCGCTGACTCAAATCCCCACACATGTGCTTCCCATTTTATCTCTGTCGCATCTCCTCTGTGTTCATGACTGTTATAAATATACTTATTAACATGTTTATAGCTTTAATTATAATTTATCTTCCGTAAATCAGCAATTAGCTTTGGCTGCACTGTAATGTGGATAATTAAATTTCTTTCTTCACTGCGTCTGTGCTGATTATAGGAAAGGAAAGGACACTGAAGTTTCCTATTGTTGGTATAATTTGCATTATTACTGTTTTCTGCACTGAATGGAAGGGGCAGCTGCATCTCTAGTGTAACATTACACCTGTATGTCTGTGTGTGCAATTAAATGTCATACCTGTGATGTTTTACTGTGCCTCTGGAGCTGCTGGATGGAGAGGTGGAGATGTTGTAGTGTGCAAAGCTGGACTCACAAACATTTCCCTGGCGAGACTGGGAGGACCGTTTGCAGTACTGCAGAAACAAACAAGAACAACAAAAAAAAGTTGGGACGCTTTGTTGCAGTTAACATGTTATGAGCATAGACTGTATATAAAGATGGACGACATGACAGCTCCCCAAAAAAACATCTCAATTGCCCCCTGGTGGCTGGCTGCAGTAGAGGTCATAAGCCCCGCCCCCTCCATGTTAGCGGATGGGACACGGGCCAAACTGAAAAATCAAAGTACACGTCAAATAAAACGTTCCCAAAGATGGTTTCTGTCATTTTAGGTAGTTTTTATCACACTGATGTTTGTTCAAGTGATCAATTTTCTGATATGTTTGGTTTTAATTAGTTATTTATTTTTTATAAAAAGGGGATGTAACATCATGATTGACAACTTGTGGTGTGCTCGCGATTGGTTTGGGTGGGTGTTTGGGTGGGACCTCGATACTGCAGCTACACCGCGGCTCACTACTGTGCAGACTCTGGCTGCAAATGACGTCACCAGTATTCGGGATATTTTGGCTTCCTTCAGATACATTACTACCAATGATGTTAAAGACATGTATTTTTCCATCATGTGATACAGTGTTCCCACTCAGAATAAAACTTCTCCTCCTTCTTAAGCAGGGTATATTGAGATTTCTTAGATCTCTTCCCTCCCCCAAATCTTCCTCACACACTGAGAGCCTTGGGGTGGGGAGTGCCTACCGCCTTTATTCTGGGAGCTGACTGTCAGACTAAATGGTGTCGAGTTACATCTATTTCCGCCTTTTCCCACCTTCTTCAGCATCACTCTTGCCTTTTCGGGGATTGAGGTAAACTGTACTGTGTGGAGAGCAGAGGGAGGGTGCTGACAGTTTAATAAAATCAAGAGCATCAAGGCTTCCGGTTGTATCACAAATCTTCGAGCAACAATGAAGTGTGGCAACTTCACTGAGGTCCAGACGTGCCGGTGATGGCTGAATGTGTGGCAGCTGGGCAAGAAAAGAGCGATAGCCTACCGGGGAAAGATTGCTGCACTGTGGATGTATTTATGATGTACGTAAAAGGCAATAGTCATATATCATAATCGCAAAACAATGGTGGTTTCATAACTAGAAATCTCGCTAACAAGGGAACATAATCTGTGCACAAATCCCATAAAAGGTTATTTTTATTTGAAAAGCGGTGAGATCCCAAACAAACACAACACATAAATGAAGAAATCATCTTCTTAATTCTGTTGAGAAAATCATGTCTAACATTTAATATCACAACCAGCTGCTCACACTTTGCCCAAGGGCTGAGCCTTAAATTATTTGAAATATTTTTAATTAACTGTGTGGTAACAGCCTCTATTGCAATGTATACATGCACATCATTTGCATATCGACCCGGCTCTCGGTTCGATCTCTTCAATAAGTCTCATCTGCATCAAATAAGGCAGAGATACCATGAAATTAATCATTAATAAGCCCTTTCAAAGCCTGGATTCATCACAGCAGGAAAGTTGATTAGTAAATCTATGCAATTAAGCTCTCAGTGTTTCTTTGTACATTGGAATATCAGGAAACATTAGGATAAAATGGAGAATCCAAATATGTACAGAGACGTATACATTGCTGTCTCATTCCTGCAACAAATGCTATAATTTGGCTTGTAATGTCAAATTCTTGCTGCTATTTTGTCCACCTCCTGTACTCTGAAACAAAAGTCTTGCCTCTTTTGTGAACGAGTCGCTATGGTGATTTCTGACCAGATTCATCACACGTCCTTCATTTTGTTCAGAAATGCATTCTTCCTATAATAATGCTGTATATCTTTCTCTTTATTGCTTTCCATCCCTTGTGAAATCTCTTTCTCATCCACATTGATCCTTCCTTTGTCACCTCTCCTTCCCTCTTTCCTCCTGGTAGCCATCATGACAGCAGAAATCAGCACTACCGTGGTACTATGCAAGTCCCAGGTTCTCCCTTTTAACTCTCTTCATGTTTGCCCATGTCTCCAGAGAGACAAATATGCAATGAAACAAAACAGTTCTTTGTTCTGCACTTCACAATACAGTTGACAAGGCAGACTCACTCAGCTGCACAGCAGCGCAGATCTGCTGTGAACTCCTCAAAAGAACACAGGACAACACAAGAAAGTGTTTCAGGCTTTAAACTTTAAAAGGCTTAAAGATGTAAGGAGAGTGGTTCTGGTTTGATTTCCTATCTATTACACACACCTATCTGTGGTTTGCATCTGTCTGGCAGTGACAGTTTTCTCTCCTCAGCGTTATCTCAGCATCCTCTAGACTTTTGTAACATAAAGGTAAGAGAAACCTATTTTTGGGCAATTTCTTGCTCCAAAGTACTTTTATGTCTTTTCTTTATACAAAGTTCTGAGTTAGATGTTTGACTAACAGGGTTGTTACTGACGCAATCCCTTTTGAGGAACCTCTGCAGGACACCAGCCTCATTAGCATCACACATACTGCCATGGTTATGTGACAAATTCAGACACTTGAAGGCTAATTTGTACTTATAAAACCATAACGTACTTTCTTTATGAACTTGAAATGATACTGTGTGTAGACTTCCATCTCCACTGAAGCAAGGATGTAGATGATTAGAGAGCAGGTTCATTAGAAACTTCCGCGAAACATTCAAATCTTAAAATCTTGAATTTGACATGCTAGTTTTAAACTTTTACATCTGAGTTGCACGTTTACCCAGACAAAATCTGACTCTGATTTACCACATAAGAAACGTGAGCTTAACCTGCAGTGTATGTCACATGTTCAAATACTGCTCATCCGGTCATGAGCTGGAATCAGTCCATGTTGTGCTTGCAAATCAAATTTTACTCTGCAAGAGTGCGGCTTCATTAATTTTTCAGGGGGAAATACAAGCAGTTTGCACCTTCACAAATTTAAGATTGACCAAACGTCTTTTGGGAGTGACACAGATCATTGCTGAAGGTATTTTTAGAATGATACTGGTTGGGCTCATGGAGGTGCTGCAACGTTTGATTGTCTCTCCATCTGACGCAATTCTTCTGACAGTGCTAATCATATTTTCAGAAGTCGAAACAATTTGATAGTTATTTATTGGTTATCTGGGTCAAATTAGCATTAATTAGGCATTAGGTGGTGAGCTTAAACAGATGTTTACACTACCAAAGTGCTGACAAGTGGATTCAAATGTAAAAAATACATTAAGTTTCACCTTATTACCACTGAAAATCCAGAACAGCCCTTTCAATGACTGTATCTTTAGCACTGATAGAACATAATTAATACTGATTGGTTTATTGATTAATTAAGCCATATAAAAGACAAACAAGGAAAAAAATATTTTACGTTTTGTAAATAAGGGCTATTATAAAGTCTTACACATTGTTTAATTGAATTCAGGTTCCCAGATGCAACTTCCATGACACGTGTATTATTTAGTGTGAGGAAAGTTTAAAAAAAAACAATGAAAATAACTACAGAGACAATGTCACATTAAAGGAATCAGCCAATGATTTTACACATTGAGGTCAATGTACTTGTCATGAGGAGTACTAGTCTGTGAAAACAAATGTATAATTCTAAAGACTGAACAATTAACCCTAATGATGTCATCAGGGTGTAAGTTGCATTATATGGATATTGTAGATTTGAGCGTTTTTGGAACTTGACCCATACTAGGAACTAAAAGTCTCGGCCTCTGCTGCTTCAATTCTTTAATCTGTCTCTTGTGAGTCTCCCAACTTTTCGGAAGTGCAATCCTAAATCGCTGGACTTCCCCTTTAACAACGAATTGGATAATATTGTAAGATAAAGAATACAAATATACAGTATTAATGTTGCAAATCCAATATATTATATCAGTCCAATCCAACAGTTGCATCTCTGTCTGCGTTCTTACTGCTAACATTTCTCTCATCTGCGCTCACTCTGGTGATCTGACACTAGGCACATCCAAGCTGCTAATTGATACAGAAGCTTCCTGTTAACAGTTCATCTCTCAGCCTGTGATCAAATAAAGGATATGAAGTTTTAACAGTCGGACATTAAGCTTAGAAAGTGGACTACAATTATTCAAACAGAGAAGGATCTGTTAACGCTCACATGTGCTGTTAATTAATTCATGATTAAGAAGAAATGGATGGCAGCATAATTGCCCCTGCTAACTGTAACTAAAGGAATGTCCAAGTTCACTGACTTAACAATGCTTTGCTTTTACAGTTACAGACAGTAAAAAAGTCTTGTGTCTAACTTATTTAACTATTACAGACGAATAAAGAGCTCTGCCTACCAGCTCAAAGCGGGAAAAGTGCCTCCAATCTGTTAACTCTGACGCTGTGTGGTCCAGCGTCCATTTTGTTGCAGGTTGAAATGGATTTAGGCTTTAAAAAAGACTGCTCAAGGAAAAACCGGAAATTGTGTGCATGTGTCATACAGCAATACTGAATGTTTATAATGGTCATTAATAAAAAATGTAATGTTTTCTCGCACAGCTGCAGGCGAAGAAACTCTGCTCTCTAGTTCTATAAACGTGCACAGATACAACAGGCAACAGTAATCACTGACAGTGACTTCAAGCCCAGTCTGGACATTTGTGGTGAAAAGGGAGCATGTAATGGTGTATATTAAAGATGTATGTGTGTGTGTGTGTGTGTTTACTGTAATGGCTGTTTTAATCTCTGAGATAGGGACTAGCATTCACCGTATGCTTCTGGCGCTGTGTTTTTTTTTGGGTTTTTTTAACACTGACAGACTATCCGGAGGGAACCAGGAGATGATTTTTATGATTTGTGCAGAGATGCTGGCATCAATAACAGCTTTACAGCATTATAAACACCCACACACCCACCCCCACACACACACCTACGGACCTAAGCTTAGCAGAGTAGGCTCAGGATAGTCTTGTTCATGAAAGAGACAGAGCAGTTTCAATTATGTGGCAATGACAGACATACTCTGTGGAAAACCTGTGGAATACATGATAGGGTGGTAAAACTGATTGATAGAGAAAGACCGACTCAGTCAGAGCTGCTCTTTAGTTCACTGCTTAATCAAATACTTCAAACAAAGGGCCCTGCGGTGCTAATCAGAAGTGCTCATTTCCTATAACAGGCCACTGCTGGATAGTTCTGCTGTCTGCATCATGACCTACTCAATTATATGCGGTGTTTATCTACATGTACATGTGCTTAAATGCAACAAAAATCTAATGTGGATTTAATTGTGGCGAAGACATGCAGAACAGAAATGTAGCAAAGTGTGAAAGAAATTCAGCATAACAGCCTGCTGTGTGTGACACATTTGTGCATGTTCCTAAAACACCATTGACCCCGTGCTTGTTGCTCTTGTGTTCAGAAATGTTGGTAATTGAATGCCTGCAGACAGAAATCAATGTGATTCTGGCCGCGTAGGCACAAAATAAACAAATACAATTCATTTGCATGTAAGTTTCCCAAAGGCTCTTGTAGAAATTAAATAAATAAAACAAGATTTAAAAGCAACATTTATACACTAAAGACCAGGCTTGTTTTTCTCAACAATACATTCTGTAGAGTCAGTAAACAATAATCAGTAATTCATCAGCTAGTGCTAATAGACCAATTAGTAAAATAAGGGCTAAAGGACTTCTTTTAAATTCATTCCTATAATGTTTCAATATAATGGGATTCTATTGGTAGTTTGTTCAGTTGAATATCATTGCATTCTATTGTAGTCTACTTTTTATATTCTTGGCAGAACAGATAATCATTATTATAGAAAATAATAAAATAATAATTATCATACATTAATTATTATATATTAAACCTTAGGTCTTAACATAAGACTTAATGCATCAGCATTTGAAACTAAATCCATTCATTTCAATTCAATCACTGCGATCAATCGATTTGCTCGTTGGAGTAAATTCCTGCAAATCTTTGGTGTCGACTTCAACTTTGGTTATCTTTGAAAAACGTGCCTTTGACCAGCAAACTGCCTTGACAGTGCTGCGATAAGCCTGTAGCCTATTAGCTATAAACTGCTCCAGAAGAGGCCTGCTGTTTTAGACACTTATGAGACCAGAGTCAACGGTACAAATGTGTCTCTTAAACTGACTGCGTGAACTTATCGTCCCGTTATAGACCTATCTAACAAGCTTGCAAGCTGACAGTTAGCAAGCTAGCTCAGAGTGCTATTGTGACCATGATTAAATTGTGCTATTTAGTCACAATATTCATGTTCCTGGCTGGCTAGTGTGTTAGCGTTTTGCTCACCGGCTAGCTCAACAACTAGCCCTGCAAGTAGTGTCTACAGTGCCCATTTCGATGCATCATGAACTTTGTGATGTGACCGGGCCATAATGCTAATGCTAATTATTCTGTAGCCTCAACTGCTGGATGAGAAACAGGTGACAAAGAACAGACCCTTTCCACGGCAGACATTTTGACTTGTCAAAGCAGGAAAAGCAATAACGTAAGTAATAACATTAACGATGGCTCCATTCCATTACGTGTCTCAGTTAGCCATGTCATTGAGTGAGCATACACAATACCAGAGCCCTGGAACTGGCTCTCCTAAATGGAATGCAGCCATCATTCATTTTTTAAAGCTTTTCCTGCCTTGACAAGTCAAAATGTCGGCCTCTCTTTTTAATTTAGCCAACAATGACTTATCAAACAAATCTATAAAAGTACATTTTCTCATAAATACAGTGTGATTTGGTGAATGTTTACAGTTATTGCTTGAAAAGCTGTAAGGAGATGTGTCAGAAGTCGGTCAGTGTGCTGCAGTAGAGGTTGAACCAAACACCAGATATCAGTGTAGGTCTCCACTGGCTGCAAACTCTTGTACAATCAGTTTGGTTGTGAAAAGATAATGACACATCACCTTAATAAAACAATTACAGTTAAAAAAGTGAAACTTTTAATCAACTGGAATTTTACACTGTGAGTTGCAGCAGGAGTGGATGTAATATATTGTGTAAATAATGTTTAAATAGACTGAACTGAAGCAATAACAAAAATGTATAAAGATTTGTCCTTGAGTTACAAATGCAGTGAACAAAAAATCAATTAGTGGTCATAGATTGAAAAGCATAACTCTTGTGAGTTAAAGGAGGCATTAATGAACATTTTGAGATATATTATTTGTTCAGGATGTTTAACTTGACCCACTCTAGCTGGCCAAATTCACATCCATTATATGTCTCAAAAACTCTAAAAGAAGCATAAAACCTAAACTGTGATTTCTCAGGAAAATTTTATGAAAAAGATATTACAAAGCTGAAGTGAACTGATAAAGTACAGTGACCCATTTAAAGTTTGAATGAGGTTCCTAGCTGCAAGAAGAAAAGGAAGGAGTTTAAAGAGCAGTAGGTTTGAACATCCCTCCCATTGACTTCCATAATAAGAAAAGTAGAAAGTAGATTATGGAAAATATGAAAGTGAAAAGTAACAGCAATAATGTCCTAAAAGTCTGCACATGTTTTAGTTGAATGCCAACAAATGAATGTAGAATAATGAAGATCAAGAAGAACATAGGTATGATTGGTCTCGGTACATAAAATAGACCTCCTCCTCATCAATAACTGATGTTTTCCTGTGGTGTGTCAGTTGTCACGTTAATGTATAAATATACATGAAACTATTTGCATGTGCTGTGTGTGCACAAATAGCTATTAGTTTATTGGTTTACAGTTTATATCTGCACATTAAAGAAGAAGTGAGCTCCTATTTATTCTCAGTTACATTTAGGTTGAAACGGAATATAATTGAGTATAGTTTATATATGTTTATTTATATATAGTTTACTTCTAATGGCTGCACAATCTGCCACAAAACTTCATTTTATTTGTCTGAAAGGTATAAATATTACTCTTCTAGACCAATAGTCTATATAAGTCTAAATAATGTTTAGCTGTAAATACTCTTTTCTGCACTCATCAGTGCAGTATAATTACACTAAATCCGTGCAGCACTTTGATTAGAGCATTCCCAATTTTATGCCATATAAGTTCTAAATCTTAAAAGGTTGGATTGCTGCCCTTCCCTTGATCTTCATTAAAGTTTTGGAAGCCAGTTTGTTTGTCCCTGGCAGAGCGCTCCGCTTGAGGGTAAGATGAGGAGGCACACCTGACACACTGTCTTCACAAACTCTAGATTTTACAGATTACTTTCAAGCATTGGTTAGCTCTCCAAGCTATATCTTTGATAGCTGAACCCTTTGTGAACTGAATCTCAAGATCCCCAGGCAAGAACACCCTTACGTCTGAAAGTCTATTAGCTCAAGATTAAAGTCGACAGGGCCTGTGCAGTCCTGCTCCATCCTGACACTTTTACTTCTTTGACCTGTTGATTCAAGTTTGGCACCATATTGCCTGCGCTTCAAAAGCATCTTGCAGCCTGAGACATTAGTCTGTGTCTCACTGAAATAAGTTGAACATGTACATCAGAAGGCATGTATAAAAGGTAGACTTATATGAAAATACATGATTTATAACATAACGTTAACCAAAAGTCTCTAGACCTTTGGGCATTTTCACACCTAACCTGTTTGGTTCGGTTAAAATGAACCCTGGTGCGTTTGCCCAGTTAGTGCGGTTCGTTTGGGCATGTGTGAACACAGTA
Source organism: Macquaria australasica (assembly GCA_005408345.1). NCBI lineage: Eukaryota > Metazoa > Chordata > Actinopteri > Centrarchiformes > Percichthyidae > Macquaria > Macquaria australasica. The sequence continues at coordinate 69,856 of SEMN01000553.1, forward strand.
ATCACACTCGGGAGACCCTTTAGAGGAGGTGGTCTTGGTCCGGTTCCAAACGAACTCTGGAGCGATTTGTTTGTGGTGGGAATGTGATCCGACCTCAATCCGACCCAATTACGCAGTATAGTCCACAAGTTTGAGGTTAACGGCTCCTGTAACCAGGTGTGCTTTGCATTCTGGGATGCAGCAGAGCAGCAAACTGTTTCTAGTAGCAGCAGCTAGCCGGAGAACGAACCAGCAATGTTTCTCTCACAGAAATATGCACTTGTTCAGAACACAAGATCTTCTGCCTGTATTTGTTTTCTTCTTCCTTCTACTTTTCTTTGGTTTTACTGGTGGACTACAAGCCAACTTCAATGGCGCATGCCAAACGAACTATAGGTGTGAAAACGCCCTTAGATGTATTTACAGGATTGTGGAAGATTTTAAGGGCCCGTTACAAAAATGACTCAGTTTTCTGATCTTAAACCTTTATTTTTAAAGGAATAGCTGACATTTAGGGAAATATGCTTATTTGCTTTCTTGTCGAGAGTAAGACGAGAAGATCGACACCACACCCATGTCTGTGTGGTGAATACTAGGCTATCGCCAGTTAGCTTAGCATAGCATAATTTCCCACTTTCCCCTGAAAGTCAACACATTTTGTTTTAAGCTGTTGTGTCAAGTGACCAATGCTGACTGTCAGCTGCATCATGAACTGCTGCTGTGAATTGTGAATTATCTCTACTTCATGCAGGGTCTCACATACAAGATACCAATTTCTGTGCTTCTCACACACAGTGATTTATCCATCTCGTGTATATTAATGTGTTTATGATGGATAGAGAGTCCCTGGCGTATTCAGTACTTGTGCTTTGCTTCATTGTAAATTCAAATCATGCCCTTGGAGGAAACATACAATTTATCCAATAAAGCTTGATGTCAAACCTGTGCAGATATGGCAACTTATGTAATAAACATGTAAAAAAGGTTAAAGCTTATTTACACTATGCCCAGTGGCGCACAAATGCATACACTCCCCCAAGGCGCTGGAAGATGTGGATCTGACAGACATTAAAATCAAGGTAATGTTTTCCATGCCAGCTACTCCGAGATGAGCATCTGGGAGAGATGTGTTGACAAAGAGTGCTGAGAAGATGATGAATGACATCACTAGCCGGCACCGTGCTCCCAAACCACTGAACGATTGCTCACTCAAAGACCTGTTAGCCTGATGCAAGTGACCAGGTGGAGACGGGAATACACACTGATTCATATGCAGCTAAAAAACTGCATGGGGGGTGATGCATTTTATGATAGACGCTAATACTCTAAGGTGTTATATGTGTACTGCATATGTCTGATTTGTGATAATCTGTTCAGGGGCACTGCTACCAGATATCAAATTGTAAATGTTGTAAACAACAACATATTTACAATTTGTGCTAACGGCAACTAATGGCACATGTAGTCCCACTCTTTTTAGTCTTGCTGATTCTTAACCAGAACAGGTTGAAGTTATTGTCATCCAAGTTATTCTGTCTTCTAAACATCAGTTCATACAGCCAGTCTTAAAAGACATGGATCGGGAGCACCATGAGTACTGTTTTCGAAGTGTATGCACACGTATGGGCGCCCTTCACTAAAAGGCAGCAAAAATAGCAGTAGTCACCTCATGCATTTGTAGGTTGGTGTTAGGGGCCCTCATCTTGGCATCCAGGGCATTATGGGAATTAGCAGTGTAGTTTTTCAAACTGCGACTCTCCTTCAGGTGGGCCTGGAGCTTCTCTCTGCGCTTCCTAAAGAGAAAGAAAAAAAAGATGATGTTGCACAAGTTGAATTTATTCCAGGAGAGCTTTGACCACTGTCGGCTAAATTACTGTGAATCCTGTGTAGGTCTGCAGGTTTTCATCCCAACCAATTATAATGTCGATGATTATTGAGTCATTAAGCGGTGTTGCGGTAACACTGGCTTTGAGTTGCTAAACTATACACAAATATAAGTATAAAGCATGTGCTGGCCCAAGTACACCAGAAGCCTTGAAACCTTCCTCAGTTGCTTTCACACCCATCCTTCTTTAGCATCACCTTAAGCTCTCCAAATGACTTGTAGTAAAACATGTTTTGAGTTCCTCAGTGTCAGTGTAATTATGTTCTGCAATCAACGTTCCCACCAAGTCCCACCTGCAACTAATCTAATTTTTGCTCTTCAATTAATTCAAAACAGGAGCCTTGGGACAAACAGCTACTCACAAGTTTGAAAAACTGTGACAGTTGCAGTGCCTTTGTTTCAGATGGGAATCACACAGATGTGCAGTATCACAGATGTGCTATTTAGGCTCCTGTGGTCTCCAACGTCGGTTTGGTTTCACCCTGACAAAACAGTACTGACCATGAAACCAGGCCAGATTATCTCAGAAAGTTGAACAGTGGTCAATGAACATATGAGAAGGATTTAAATATCAACTGTAGAAATCCTAATCAGGCTGTCTACTAACGATCAACCTGTTTCTTGATGGCATGTCACTCTTGCAGTCTCCTTTTGGACAAGAAACATATCATATGTAGCTCTTAATTGCAGCCATAGATGTGACTGTTTAAAGCTCACCTCCCAATAGTCTCTAGAAACTTAAAATGTGCATCTTACAGAATTTCAGTCTTGTATTCCAAACTGTAAAAGCAGGCATAAAGGATACATTATAGAATAAAGCATTTAGGTTTGTTTTCAATGTTCCAATACAAATCTACATTATACACCACTAAGTATAAAGACTACATTTATGGGCCTTTATCCTACTTTTGTTTTTCTAAATATCCATAATATCTGGTGCAACTTTTATAAAGGACACTGGGGAGTATCCACAGACACATCCACCGACAGGCTTTTAAAAAATGAGTCAGTGGCCAAGGAGAATTGCATTGTACCAGTCTCATGCCCTTGAGGACAGAGGAGAAGAAGAAGAAAGTGAGCTATTAACCAAAGGAGCTTTCCATCTATACCTCTCCTTCTTTCCTCCCTAAGCAGTAACAACAAAGGCTAGTAAACGGCAAACACACTAGTATTCCTGTTTATATCCATTTAATACTTTCTGTTGAGATGTTTTGAATCTGGACTTCTCAGATGTGTTGTCATTAAACTAGTTGAATCAGAATGTTTTGTAATATGTATTGCAAAGACACTGAAGGACTGAAGTAATTGACTGGAAAACTAATTAGCTTGACCCTAATCTTGCACAGATGCAGACCTGACTCATGACAAGAGGTCTAGAGATAATCATGTTAGAAGAAGTGGAATACATTACTTTACAGTTCCTGTCTGCTGAATGACAGCCATATAATGAAGTGTTTACAGACAGCCTCATGGTAAGCTCCTATCCTCTCCACCTCTCTGGCACTTTAATTATATTTTCTCAGAAGAAGGCTGCGACATTTGGTACACAATACTTTTGGAATAGCGTTCACTTAATATGAAAGGTCCATTATCTCTTCTGAAGCCTTGACGCAATCTGGATGTTTATTTGATGCTTTGGCATGCAAAACGATATGCTATCTTTTCATGATAGAAGCATAAGCTTTTGCTCCACAGAAATATAATCAGATTTGTTTGAATGAGTTCAGTAGCCTCCAGCATCTCTAACTTTTTGTAACCAACCTGATCTGCTGTAGCTACAGCTCAGGCTACATTTGATTATGGAAACCTGTGTTTTATTATGAATGGGTCTAACAGACATACCTGATACCAGTTTGTATTTGGCAGAAAGCTCAATCTCACAGGTCATGTTGCTCAAAAATTGCTCAGCACCTACTCGTTCGTTACGCCTTTTTAATTAGAGTTAATTATGCTACTTGTCATACTGTTATGTCTTTGTCTTTGTTATGAATTTTATGTCTTTATTAGATAGCACAAGTAAAGAGATGACAGAAAATGAGGGAGAGAAAGATACAACACAGGTCCTCAGCCAGACAGACTAGGGATGTTGTGGTCGGTGTCTTAACCCCTAAACCACGCAGATGCCTCGTGTTATGTCTATCTTTTGATTAAAAACTAAGCAGCCCAGTATCCCTAGGAGTTATGCCCATATTGGACAATTCTTTCTTTCTTTATGTATTGAATTGTAACCATGATCGTTTCCTAACCTTAACCAAGTGTAGTTGCCTACCTCTAACCAAACCTCACCCATAATTTATTTGCCATGACCACAATCTTAATTAAAAGACACACGCAGTCATTGCAGAAGCCAGAATTTTTTAAATGTTGGCACTGGACGTAATTTGGTTTTAATGTTGCTGAATTGTTAAATATTGACATACTTGTATGGCGTTAGGGTTGAAATTAAGACTCACTCAATAGTCTGCTGATCTTCAGTGTAACGCCTTTCCTCCATATAATCCAAGTGGTGTGAAAACATCCACCCATACTCAAACTCAGGAGGTTAGACTTGCACTCGAACTGAATATCTAAATGACTGATTATGAGGATTATCTGCTGCATTAGTTTGTTAATTTGAGGAGATAATAGTTGTCAAATAACTGATCTGTGTTAATGCAGTGATACAACCTTTTTAATGAGTGAAATTAAAGCAGCAATTGGTTTTAATATTACTAATAATACTACTATTAGTGAAAATAATAGGCCTATGTTAATACAGTTCAACCTTTCCGTGGAATAATGTAGAGTGTAGCCTGTCTGTATTTGGACTATGATTTTAGGTTAAACAGTGACTATGAGGTTAAAGTGATGATCTTCAGGTACAATCGTAGGGTGTTTACATTCATATCAGATGAACTGTATGAGAATTGTAACCCTTTTAGAAGAGTTAAAGAATGTTTACAAACTGATATTTGATATTTGGTGAGTTTTTGAAGTCTACATGTCCCACAGACATCAACAGACACTTGGTATCTTCTCTGGTGATGCTTGGCCCGGTCTGTACTGCAGCTTTTTGCCTTCAGTCTTGTCAACTTGGACGGTAAAGAACATCCAACTGTTTGTCTCTAAAACTCTTTGGATGCCTTGTCTGCATGTTTAGAATCATTGTCTTGCTGCTGTGTCCTACAATTTGGGGGACTATGCATAAAAACAGATATGAGTCACCCTGAAACACACCTTAAAGTCAGCACTTTAACCTCATTGTCAATGTGTTGGAGGAGAGACAAAAAGGAGAAAATGTCACTCTCCAAACACATACACGCTGCACTGCATGTTGCCCTTTAAAGAGCAATGAATTGAAGAATCATTCGCCTGTCATTTAGCTGTATTTTTGTCGGGGTCTTTTTTTTCTCTCAGTGTGAGAAAACCTTTGACTTTATCTTAATTCAGGTCACTCAGATTTGCATGAACGCTTCCTCCCGCTCTGTATGCATCTTCTCCATTGAACAAGCTAGTTGCCTGACTCAATTACGCATTCATTGAAAGCGCCTGTCCATCATGCCTTGATCCGATTATCTTGTTGTCAGGCTGCTCACTCACTCACATCATTATATTACAGAGGGAAGCCTATGGAATTACAGTGCCATCTATCACAGCCTACTCCATGGTCCATATACCCTGAATGACAGACTGCCGTTGCATACCGGATGTTTGACCCATCCTATTGAGAATATAGAATCTCTCCAGGCAAGCTATACAAAGTTCTCACAGCCAGGAATGGATGTTGGTCATTCATATGCCAATTAATGTGCAGGCAGAGAGCATGCACTGCAGAAATATGCAGATAGGGAGAGAGGAACAGAAATGGGAGAGAGAGGGAGAGTGCAGGAGCCACATGAGCTGACCTTTGGGTTATAATAGGCTATGAATATGTGTGTGCACATAATGAGACAAATTGTTGCAAATACCCGGTCTGGGATTTTGTTCAAGATGTTTGATGCCTCAACATGTTCCATCGGCCTTCACTAAATTAACAAAATATCTCCTTGGGCATTTCATCTGCCCACACCCAACTAGGCTTATTACCAAATACTGTAACATTCTGCTTACTTTAGGACGTATATGGCAGATTTTTACCATAAATGTTATCAGAGTTAGTTTGAAAATCTTTGGAGCAACTTTCAGCGGGCAAGAAAACTGATGGTTGGGATGAAATTACATGTCACTGCAGCTAATTTACCTGTCAATATATTCATAAGAAAATTCCATATGTCACATTTGTGCATGGCTGGAAAAAGGGAATCCATCTAAGAGTTGGCTGAAAATGCCCAATTATATATAGTCCTTGAATGTTATGTGTGTGTGTGCCTGGCAGTTATTGTGTCAAAGCCTGTTTGCATATTGATTTGCGTTTCCCCTTACCTTAAAGATCCCCTCCAGACATGTTTTAACTGTACTATAAATTGCTCTACTTTGAATAATGATTTGTATCTGATATGTTGTTTTCACAAAAAAAGTTCAGCTATCTTGTTAAAATCCATCTCCTTCATTAATACTGCTTTACTGTAAAGTCCACTCTCAGTGTATATGTGCCGGAGTCACACTTTTGCAAGTTGGATATTGGACCAGAATTGGCTGCTTCCAAACTATTTGTGATGTCACAAATCATGCTTGTAGGCCTGCCCCTGAAAATGGGATTTTCAATGAGCACTTAGAAACTTTCCACTTTCAGCAGATTAATGTGAAAACATCCTTCTAGAGTCAAACTCTGCACAGTGAAGCTCAAACATTCAACTGTAGGAACAAGAAGAAAACCCGGTTTTTGGCTGGAGGGAAACTTTAGCCTAATCCCAACCTTAGCCGTAACCCAAACCAGTCATCTGTGACACGTAACCATAACCTGAACCATAATCTTATCCATGCAGGGAAAACAGGAAACACTATTGAGAGGGGAAACAGACCCTGACCTAAGCCTGGAAAGTTCTGAAACATGTTAGTGTTGTTCAGTATCTTCATTCACGTGATGATATAGAATATTGTTCTGACCCAGTGTTTTGTTTGATAACTTAAAGTTGTATTTTTTATTGCTTGTATAGAGGTTAATAAATTAAAAGGATTGTTCTGGTTTATTACAGCTTGGGTCTTAGTTTTGGTCATCATTTCTATGATGATAACATTGTACTTAAGTATGTGTGGTCAGACAATTAGAGACGTGGTGAACAAACCAATACTTTAGCTATATTATCTAATCTGCTTATTTGGAGGTGAAGCCAAAAGTGAAATGTCAGTAGTAATTCCTTATTGAACAGGGAAAGTGTGCACACACAGCTACAGTAAGACATTTGGGTAAAAACTTTACTGTGTTTTTTGGGGGCTTGTATTTTGTTGTAGCAGTGTCGCCATATTCCCCTCAGCAATTAACTTGCTGAGCACAATGTTATGGAGTGAAAATAGTCTCAATATTATTTGTAAATGTGTATTACATGATTTGTAACTGAAAAACAAGATTTGTAACTTAAAAAAACGATTTGAAAATATTTTACTTACAGACTTTTAACTTCAGCTTCTCAGATCTGATCCTTTTCGCTTTCAAAAAGCTTCCTGCGCATACAAATGTCTCGTGTTACGCACGGATCAGGTTACTTTCGCTTTCGGGATTTTGAGACTATTTTAATGCTGGTCCCAGCTCCACAGATTCGTAAATGCATGATGCGTTTAAGTGCTGGTGGAAAACTGGGACATCTGGGCTTTCGGCGTATTCGGGTTTCATTTCAAAGTGGGAAACACATTTCGACGGGGGAATGGGCTTCCACACAACACCACTGTATACATACAAGACAACGCTATGGCGGGACATCCCGGTGGTCGAAATGTGTTTCCCTCCTGTTAGAATTGTGTTTCCTGTAGCGTCGCCCCTCGGTGGTTAGGGGTAGGTTCAGCCGGCATCCGCTTTTTGCCTGGACTGGCTGTTTTCCCAGCAGAACAACTCTACCACTTAGCAGTAGCTTATTTAAACCATATATTTACATTTATATGTTACTGTATAGAGTCTGTGGTTGGTAAATGCATGTGCTCTAATCGAGGGGCGACAAGCTATTCTGTCTATTTAGAAAAACGTCTTTCCCACTTTGAAATTAAACACGAATACGCCGAAAGCCCAGATGTCCCAGTTTTCCACCAGCACTTAAACGCATCATGCATTTACGAATCTGTGGAGCTGGGACCAGTGTTAAAATAGTCTCAAAATCCCGAATGCGAAAGTAACCTGTCCATTTGTATGCGCAGGAAGCTTTTTGAAAGCGAAAAGGATCACACATTTACAAATAATATTGAGACTATTTTCATTCCATACAATGTCATCATTATCAATAGGAATGATGGCCAACTTCTGTAGATTGTATGAAACGAACTATGTCCTGAAGATCAGTACAAGCTGCATTTAAAACTGTTAATTTACATATAAACTGTGGTTTGATGTGTATCTGTATGTATGTTTTTGTGTGTTTATCCTCTCACTTGTTGCGGCAGTAGAGGGCCATACACAGGGTTCCCAGGAGGCTGATTGCCATGGCGATGGATGTGATTGACAGCACCTGTCTCTTGTACACCTCTTTGCTCTCTACAGGGAAACAAACAGAGGAAGGAGCCACATTAGCGTCTGAACAACACACTGGCTCACAAATAAAGTCATAGATCACTTACATATCTGTCAGCATGTGTGTGTGAGAGACGGAGAGGAAGGTAAAGATGTGGTTTTTTGTGAGAGTGTGAGTGTGTATAAATGTGTGTTGAGATCCCACAGTCAATATTCACAGAGACAGCATTAGTACTAAATGAATACTACACAGAAATCTCACCATAACACATAATTAAACACGGTTTTGAGGTTTGTACCCACTTTTATTTTCTAATAGGCCTATTGTTGTTTGCAGCGCCCAAACAGCCATTTCAAATCATCAAACAACATATTGTGGTGCAAAAGCTCTCTGGGGCTTCTTTATCTGCCTTGCAGATTCTTTCCTGTGTAAGTGTAATTACTTTTGTGATAAATAAACTAAATGAAACTGAAATAAAATAACAACTCAAAACCCATTTACAATACTCAAACACCCATTTACAATTCTCCAGCAACACCTGCTATTCTTAGTTACCGCGCAGCCTTTCAGATCATTTTATCAGCTCTACCACATCGAGTAATGGTCCAATAGACGCCGACTGCTTTTGAAATGGATGCCACATGTAATGGAGCTTGAATACATGGAGATAAGAAGAGTTATGGCGCAGACAGATGCCATTAGTGGAGAAAAATGGAAGCTGTCTTGTTTGCTACGAACAAGTAAATCATAGTTGCCTTCAGATACATTAATAGGCGATCAATCAGGTTTTATTTAGGGAGGCTCAGACCTTGGAAAAGCACGAAGATGACACAAGGTGTTGGAATTTTACATTGTAGTGATTGAGACAAATTTTTACTGTGGATGGGTTTGAATGGCCACTTTAGTACAAAAAAGATAAAGTTCTTTACAGCTGCTTCCTCAGTGCGAGGAGCTGCAGAGTACAATCACAACCTCCTTAGCTACAGAGCAACACATCTGCTGCCACTGCGTCGTGCTCAAGGGCATCCTGACAGCAGCCAGTGAGGGAGAGTGTCACTAATTTACAACAACATCAAGATTTTCAAGGCTGTCTGGGAATTCAAACCAGGGATCTCTCAGCTTACTGCTGTAGCCTTTAAGCTACTGATGCCCACACCAACCAACCAGCCATACATACAGTATCTCATATGTAATCCTAGAAATAACTGATGTCTATTGTAGTGCATTGTCAGTGCATCTTTTCTATTTCTCTCTATTTCTGTCTAAGTTATGTTTGGGGCCAGCGTTGTTTTGATGCTGCTAATCAGCCTGAGTCATCACATTGGCTCATTGGCTATAATTATATCATTAGAGGGAGCTGGGGGGGCTGTCCTACAGGAGCACACTGAGGTCGGTTGCAGGAAAGGCAGAGAGACAGACAGGCAGAGCAGGAGAGAAAGACAAGTAAATGGAGCTTGAGTTAAAATTATGTTGTCAAATTATACAAGTGTTTTCACAGGATGAGTGACAAATAAAAAGGAACCTTTATGTGTAAAATTACCATTTTTGTAAATTGTAAGGTTTGTAGGTTTGTAGGATGCTTTATGATGTTATGTTGTTATAATTTCAACCTGATAGTGATAAAGAAACAGTACTCAATGTGGATTGGTCATGTCTAGCATGACCAATCCCACATCCCCGTTGTTTTAGCAAAAACTACATATGTTCATCTTCAAGGCCTCTTTAAGACAGCTATTTGCTTTGTGTTTCCTACCTGCAGTCAATGTACATTTCTTTTAACCATGACCTGAATCGTTCCCTAACCTTAAGCAAGTAGGTGAACAAACCACAATCTTCTGTAACCCTAAACAAATTGTTTTTTGTGCCTAAACCTTACCAAACCTTAACTATAGTGTGTCAGATCGGAAAACGGTTTTAGTTTTGCAGCAGTGATTTGTACAAGTTTTGGATGGCATTGACAAGTGATGCATCCTGCCGATAGGCGCGTTGAAATTAATTTTGTTATTTAATTTGGCAGACTAGTATCAGAGTGGTGCTCTAGTGTAAGGGAGAAGGTGATGGAAGAAAGGATTGGAGCAGAGGAGTAGAGATAGGAAGTTCAAGATGCTACTTTGAGACTGTGAACAAAAGGTGATGGAAACAGATTTTTGAAAATAAAAGATGATGCCGGGGATTTAGATGGATGATGGGGAACAAGGATTGAACAAAAAAAAAAAAAAGGGACTTTTAACTTGGGATAACTTCATCTTGCCCTGTCTGCAATACTGATCTAAGTGAGATTGTCATGCCGCTAAGTTCACACACACACACACACAAACAGAAGTTTACTACACTAGAGTTAGGGGGGGGAAAGTTCAGCATATCACACAGAGTCAGACTTATGTTATATATGCATGCAGCATGCCTGGTGTGAGGCCGATCATAAATATGTTGCCAAGGTCAAGAAGTACTTCAACCTCCCTCGTTCCCTCCCATGTTCTTGTTTGGACACACCTACTGTATGCACAAACACACTCTCTTGATGTGAATAAATCATACGGCTCGAGAGAGAGAGAGAGAGAGAGAGAGAGAGAGAGAGGGAAAGCATGTTCATGTTCCATCTGTGGGGCACTAAGGTCACATCTTCTATTTATTTCCACTTCAAACTTTCAGAGGCCCTGCTTGTCGCTTATTTACAGCAACATTATAGAAAAATACAATTAATATTTTACACTAAAGGTGGTAGCAGCAGCATTGTTGCTGTGACCTTTTGTACATACAGTATGTAATCATATACAGTCAGAATGTGTTTGCAGCAGCCATGTTTCCATACAGGTGAAATGGCCAGAAAGAGAGAAATCAATAAGTGATGGAGTAAGTGAAGGTGAAATACACTTGCAATATACAGTATACAATAAAGATTAAAATGTTTAGCCTTTATTGTCTTTAGTGTACTATTTATGACTCATATTTCTTGAGATAATATGCTACCCAACACATACAAATAGCACTTGCTGAAGTGCTGATACAACACATGGGCCAATCCTTGAATATCTCTAATCTGTATATCACTGATAAGAAGAAAACAAAGAAATCTCTTTTTGACAAGAGAGCTACATTAATCCATATGTCAAACTCTGTTTAAGGGTCAGTTCAGCCACATTTCAAGTCAAGAAGCAACTTGCAGATATTTTTGGTTTTCCTTGCTCAGATTTTAAAATATCCGTCTCTGGGACCACCTCAATTCAGTGTAAATCATTTTGCTCAAAGACCCGAAAAACTATATCCAGGTTACTCAGGATATTCACTGGTTGCTGTTTTCTTAGGAACTACTTTCTACTGAAGATTGACAGTAACTGTATTGGGATGGCAGTAGAGCTCTCTGAGACAGATATTTCCTAAACCTGCATGGCTGGATACAACTTCAAATTTGAGAAAATATCTTTTATGTACTTTTAGGTGAACTGACCTTTTAAACTACTATCCTATTTTCCCAAAAGCTATGTTTTAGAAGGAGGTTGTATAGTAATGTATTACTATAAATCACCAGCTCTCTGTCATAAAATATACAAACAAACGCTTGCAAACAATTACAGTACAGTGAAATAGTTGGTGACAGCACAGACATAGATTCTCACACAGACATATGGATGAATGTAAACAGATGTGACTAAAGTCTGGCAACAGACTGAGGTGGCATTTTGACTCTGAGCCCTGGTGAGAGGGCTCAGGTCTGCATGGTGGGAATCACGACATATAAACAGAAACAGAGGACACAAACATGCACTTGGCAGTGCTCCAGCATTATCAGATTTGTCTGAATCAGAGTTTTTTTTATCTCAATCCTCATGTTTGGGCTCACATTCTGACATTGTTCTATTACGCTTGACTGGGTTGCACTCATCATCAAAAAAACAAAACAAATATCTTCAAATCTCACAAATGATTTTTCATATTACATCCAGGCAACATTAGGATATGTGATATCTTAGTCTCATTTAAATCACAGACAGTGCCAGGTTTGTGAGTCATTCAAGGATTTTTATCTAATGTTTTGGACATATGGACGAGTCAGACTGCTGGCAGGCACTGACACTGTCAAGGTCTGTTGCAGATATTAGGTTAAGGTTTATTGAATTGTGTTGCATTTGTACAATTATGAATTAAACTGCAGCCTCTAGTTTGAGGGCAGTAAAGTTTAATGTTTAGTGGCGGCACATTGGAATTGGTTCAAGGTTGACATAGTGGCAGAATTCAGATGAATGATGGTAAAGGACTTAAAAGGTCACTTTTGGCCGACTGCTACACAAACAATCACAGATGCATATAAACTACTGATAGTTAGAACCTTAATCACAGCCAAGCATACTGTTTCAGATCAATAAGGTTTCAAGTTCTGTTAAGGTATGCAGCCTCCAGACAGACCGAGTATCATCAACCTGAGGCACCGCTCACTGCTGCTTGAAAATAAAACCTGAAGAGTCAGCTTTTATCTTTAAAATATCTCTGTTACAAGTTCAGATGGGGTCATTGTTTCATTCCTGAAGTAGTAATGATGGAGTATTAAAGTTCACTTTTACGAGCTTAAGGACTGATAAATACATGTGGAATTCATCAGTCCTTCAGCAGTCAGTATGTTGAAGGATGCTGTATTTTAAAGATACAAGAAGCTTTCTTGAAAAATTCGTAATTAGTAACCTGTAGATTGTTTCAGGTCTGGCGTCATGTTCATGGATTTAACTACAGGGACATAGAAAGTATCCAGTTGTAGTGATTTAAAGTCACATTATGCAGACCGACTTTCTTATTTCATATTATTTATTTAATCATATTATTCAAAAAGTATTCAATATCTCATCGTGTTTGTCTTACACTTAATATTGATTTTATCAAGCTTTATCTTTTTTCCTTTATTGTATCATAACTCTGCCTATCTGGACTGTATACTGCAGTTACTCTGCAAGGAGTTTAAGATGAGTTTTTCTTATACGTTAAACTTTAAGTGTAAAGGCCTTCACACACCGGAGGCGTTTTTTTTCATGTGATTAATTCGCACGTCAATATATTTTTTAGAATTGTTGTTTTTGTCATCAGTACTTTTACACAGAAAGTGAATATTATGCAGCGAAAAAGCAACTTTTTTTATTTTTTTGGAAGAAGGTCGATATTTTTCTGAGCTTTCAGACGGCGAATAAAGGCATCAGCCAAGCATGCTGTGCGGAACAGACGTCACTTCACAGCTCCAGACCTGTTGATTGTTTGTGTTTGTGTCACCCTGTATTATATGACGAAGGACACAAAAATTATAAAGACTATGAACTCAAGGACAACGTGTGGAGCAGTACCTGCTGGATGCAGGATAGTGAGTAGATTAGTTTACTTTTGGATGTAGTAAATATTCGCAGGCGAGTATTTTGCATTTTCGTGTTGTTTATTCGTTACGTCCCCGGTGTGTAAAGGCTTTAAGGATGGCTGGATTTGGCTGTCATGGGCAGTAATGGTTAAGTAAATTGCATATTGTCAACATGCAACATTATAGGCCAAACTGTGCCACACTTGGATTTGATGCCCAGACCGGGCTCTGGGTGAACCAGTGTGGGGTCCGATACCAGCTCTGCTCTGTCTGATCATGTGTCTGTGCCATGAGCAGCTGAGATTGACAAGGGTGGATGAATGAAGAGGAATGACATAACAAGTGTGAGGAGAGATCTGAGGACGCAGACAGAGAGGGATGGGATTCTCCAGCTATTGCTTCGCAGCGCTGAGCATTAGACTTTTCATGTGCCGCGCAGACTGCTGATGGGGGATAAAACCCTTTATTTATGCAGGTCTGCCGTGCTAGAGTAAGCATGCTCTCTTGGCTGGTCACGCTCCTTTCTTCTATTACTTGGATGGCTTTATTCCCCCATTTACATACTGAATAGATTTAGGTGACTGGGGCTATTGTTTCAGCTGGTAATTTTCTTTCTTTCTCTCTACAGTATCTTTCTTTCTTTTCTTCTGCTTACATATTCTCTCTTGCTCCATGGTCTGGAAGAGGATCCTTCTGAGACTACTGTAACTTGTCATATTTTGGCATTCGCCAGCAGTCACAGTGCTGCTGCTCGGCTTCTCACTGGCACCAAAAAGAAAGACAACATCACCCCTGTGCTGACTTATCGTTACTAGCTTCCAGTGTGGGATCGAAGTGAATTTAAAATACAGTTTGTTTGAAAGCCACATGTTACGTCTCAGACCTTATGACCCCTTGAATCTCCTCCAGGTTTCTGGTCATCTGAGGTAATCTGAAGTAAAGCCGTTGGCTGTTCTGTGGTGGAGGCTGAAACTCACAAGCCTTTGCTGTTGTTGCTACTGGACTGTGCAACCAGTCTGTGTTTTTTATTGTGCTTTATAAATAATGCAAATGTATACTAAAAAATGGGGACAATTCTCCGGTAATGGTGGAGCTGTGGCAGTATCTTAAAAATCTGCTGTTCCTGCTATGGCTTACAAAGCTAGCTTTACAAAAATGAAGGCCAAGAATATTTTTGTACTCTGCAACCAAGTGAAAATGATGAAGTTCATCACTCTGATTTGATCAAAAACTGTAAAAAATTGTTAAAAATTCACCAGAATTGCTGTATAATATCTGTAGACCTGGTAGAGAATAAACTCTACTGTGTTGTCTTCACTACAGTGTAGGGACTGTAGCTATCCAACTAGCTAAACTCCTCCATGTGAAATGACGAAAATGAGTCGTAGCAACTTTTCTTCGCATGTTTACAGTTCAAATATGTGAGTAAATCTGTTTCCCATAAATTAACCTTCACAATATACCCTTTTCTGAACTTAACTATGAAATTTTGTACAACATTGCCTCTGTAGGGTTAATGATGTGGATTATGCTGGATTCAGAAGCACATTAACACAACCAACACACATGGCAAAAGGTCAGACAGGAAGTGACGTCAGATAATAAGTGCCCTCAGACAGGAAGTGCCATTAGAAAGGAAGTGACGTCAGACAGGCAGTGCCATCATCACAAACAAACATCCTTCAAAATAAGTCTACCTAATTTTACCTTTGCTGAAAGTCAATACATCTACTATCATACGCCTGTTTTTCCACACCTGTGTGCACAGAAATGTTTCTGGTAGCAGCAGCAGTACCAGTTTATTTTAAAAAGAACAAAGTTGCACCTCCAGGAATTCAAAACTCATTCACAGAAAATACAAAAAACAGAAATGTTGATGCCGTTTGATTGAAAAGTGATCTCCAGGAAGACACCAGAGTGATTGCTGCTTCCCACTCTGCGTTACGTCTGTCTGTCTTTCTTCCCTCTTACTCATCTCCTTTCTCTTCTTTGACATTGAGCAGCACAGGACTAATATTTTGTAGTCACGATGCATTTCAGTTCCTAAGTTGTCAAAGTCGAGCAGAGTGAAATGAAAACTTTGCCTCCCTCGCCTCCACATGTAAAAGACAACTGAATGACATGTCACTAACTCCTATCACTTCTGTCAAGATATATGTAAAACACAAACACAAACGTGTTTAGCTCCATTCATCGTCGCTCCCAGTTTGCCATACTGCCTCCGTCCAGCACAAACACACCTTAAACCCCTCTGTATGGAAATTGAAAATCAACATGACTTGAAATCCATCTCACCCCAAAAATAGCTGCATGCAACACTTTGCTCTAACATTGATTAACAACCAGATGGAACATCCTCCAGTCAGCGCTCAGTGATCTCTGATGGAAAGGAAATATTGATGCCTACATGAGTGACTGACTAGATACAGTGGAAATCTCTCCCCCTTTTTGCCAAGCAATATAAAAAATGGATGAAGAGGAAGGCAGCATCCCAGAATTCTTGACTATATTCTCTGTTTCATCAAGCTGAGGCTGGGTGACGTCCTGGGTGGAGAGATCTCAACCTTCAGACACTTCATTTCTAATTTTAACCTCAGAAACTGACTCTGTTGGAGGGGCGGGTTTATTTTCTATAAATCATGCATAAGGCTATGGGTTGTCTGTGGAAAATAACTACCATGGGATTAGGCTGAGTATTTTGTTTCAACCCAATATCAAAATAGTGTGTGCATACAGCATGTCTTAGTATCTACACTAGATACATGTACTAGGTGCACCTGGACAGTCTATTGTTCTGCCATAAAGTGCACTTGTATGAGGTCATAGTGGTGGTGTTGTACTGGACTGCATTATAATCAGAGGTGTTACTAATATTCTGCCCACTCTTATGTAAGTAAGAAGTAATAAGTAGAAAGACCTCTCAGTATAATGTAGTCCAATACAACACCACCTTTAACTGAACTCAATAATAAACATATAATTGAATTTACTCATTTCCAACAATGAACATTATGAGCTTTGTAAAGATAGATGCTATGTACTGTTGTATTGGACTGCATTAGATTGAACAGGTGTACCTAATAAAGTGGACACTGAGTGTATATGAATGTGATGCACAGGCTTGTTCTTCAGATTCCATTAGACTGACAAATGTTTTACAACTAACTTAAATGATTAGCTTTAGTCAGAGCTCAATCGTTCTCGTGATGTTCATTATCAATGCACCCTCAGCAAAATAAAGTACTACAATGGACATACATAGTGATGGATCCAAATTAATGTAGAGGTCTGAATTGAATGAAGCTGATTTGTGTTTATATGGGCAATCCTTTAAAGGATAATGATTGTTACAACCTGGGTCTTTGTTTTATATACTGTCAGTTTTGATAACATTGGATTCAGATCTGAACACAGCATGTAGTCTGGCTGGGTAGGAAACGTGAGCAGTCAGATGATCAGACAGGTTGTAAATAAGACAGCAGCTCAGCCAGATTATCTGAAGCACTTTATTCGGAGCCACATGTGATGTCGGCAATAAGGCCCCATTGCAGAAGTAAACTGTGAGCGCATGCTACCGCAAGTAGGAAAGGTCAAAGTTGAACCGGAAAGTCAGTCTGCAAACTGTGATTGCTGCTTACAACATAGAGTTTGGGTAATCATTTTACTATTTGCCTTCTTTTTCTCTTCCAAATAAGTTTGGCTAACTTGGTGGTTGCTAACCTGTTTTTATTCTTGTGTTTCTCGTCCCATTTGTCTTCTTTTTAGCAATATTGCCCTGTTCTCAGATCTCAGCAATTAACGTTATTATCACCAGTAGGAATGGCCAAAACTATCCTTTATTATTATCCTTTAAAAGCTCAGTTTACAAAAGAAACGTAGCACTTCATTGGTTCAGGCAGAACACTGAAGTCGTGCTTGCATTAGCTGTAATAAGAGCTATTCATGCTTCACCATCAGTGGCTCATTCATCAGTGGATTGGCTACCAGCTGACTAGTATTCATACAGGCGTAGACAGCGGACCCCAACCACTTTCTTAAGTGTTTGGTTTTGTTGATTTTACTGTGATTATATGTTCATGTATGTGTTTTTTAAGGAAGATTAGCTATAAATGGTCTATTCCTTACATAAGCGTCTCTGACTGAAATAATATCAATCTGTCGATAACAAGGGTCCTCCCAAATAATGACATGGCATCAGTTGCTATCAACAGAGACAGGATGTAAAAAAAAAAATCACCATATTGATCTTTGTCCAGCCCCACATTTTAATGGAGTCTTGTTTTTTTTTTTCCACAAGTAACCCACTTTGTACGGTATGTATTTGCTTAATTGTGTTAATATCAAAAATCTGCAATAGATGTGTTTCAGTGGATTGGTATGTAAGCCTCATATTTTTTTTTACTCAGGAGAAACAGCTTCCAAAGCCACAGACATTGACAAACCAGAGTTGAGTGTGGGAGGTGCTTATCTATCCGTGCACTGCTTAACACAATGCTGGGGAAGACATTGGCAGGACTAGAGACGTTAGCTAGGCAAAGAAAATGTGGCAGCCTGAACAATGTTGCCGAGGCATGAAACCTCTCACTGAATATAAATGGGAAAACCTGCAAGATAGCTCTGTGGAACAGATCATCTGTCACTGCCAAGTTTGCATAGTCTCAGCAAGTTTCCTGAAAAAAAGCTTTTGTTCGTTTGCACTGCAAATGCAGCGGCCGTGCAGCAGAAAAAGCTGATTGTTCCTGTGAAATTTTACTTAGAGAATGTAGAAGTAGGAGTGTCGAACCAGACGGAGGCCATTTTCCCAAATGATCCATTGCTTCTCCCACTTGTCCGTGTGGAAAGGGCCCAAATTATACCAACTGAGAGAGTGAGGGGCTCTGGTTAACAACAAGCCTCCATGTCGTTAACTAGCACTCCTCAGCTGTGATACTCGACACAGAGCCTGCGAGGAGAGCAGAACAGGAGAGGGGAGCTTGGCAACGACGAGGAGGAGCCGCTGGCATCCACCCTGCACTTCGCAGGCATGTGCATGGGAAACACGCTAACATTCAACACACAATCATTGGAGCAATCTCATCTAACTCACACAAGTAAAATCTAAGGACTTCAGAAACACATTATTGAACATGTGCCATGCGTGTGCACACATACACACACGTACTAATGAGGAGTGCATTTGGTAACAGTGCCAACATCATAAAAACTCCCTCACTGTACCCTGCCTTCCTGTCTGTTCTCACTGTTTCCAAGGATACTGCAGCACATTGGTATTCTGAAGGGACACTTCATTAGCAATTGGGAGAGAAAGAAAGGGGGAGAGCACGAGAGAGAAAGAAAGAATAACCATAAATATGGTGCAGAAAGTAAATACATATGTGTAGAGATGAGTAGAGACAGTGGCTAATATTTCAAAGAAATGCTGTGCAGCATGTGCACAGAGAGAGCAGTTGATAGTTGTGAATTTGTGAATGTTCATTCATACAGATGCCATTTGTCTTCACCACGGCTTTGTTGCTTCCAAGGCAAAGGATATAATGATACCATGTGTGCCATGGGTGTCATGAACGATGCATGTACTGTATGTAAGCAGCCACACAGCACTATGTTGATCCAATATGATGAATATGAAGCCCTGCGAGGTTTACAGTCGTGACTCATGCAGATGCAAAGACAAGAAAAGCTTCCTTACCCATAAACTCGATGCCCAAGTGATCTGTTGTTTCAGGCAGCAGGGAGGAGAAGGGGAGAAAGGGGGGAGGGGAGAGATAGAGAGAGGGAGAGAAAATGAGGTTATTATTAAGAATAGTGTGCGTTAGCATTGTGTCACAGTGTATAGCCAGATCATCACTGACTTGTTCTTTCATGTAAGCTGCTGGATCGGTATTTTATCCGTTGTCACATGGAGTCAGAAGGCACATGCTGGTAATGTTACATGACACACACACACACAAACTTGCTCTACTGTATTTGTGAGGACCCTCAGTGATGATAATACATTCCCTAAACCCCTAACCTTTACCTTGACCTATACCTAATTTGAACCTTAAAGGCCCTGAAAGCTTATTTGAAACAACACTCACACAGTCCTGTTGAATCACATTCGCTGAGGTTTTAAGTGATAAACTCTTAATACATAACAACTAACAAGTTTTTTTTTACTTTAAGCATTTAATGTTATAGAGAAATACAGTACATAAAAGAGTACTGCACCAATTTAGGATTACACTTCTTTAACATTATTGGACTCACAATAAACAGTTAGAAAACAGTATCAAAAACAGTGCTGCTTTTTTTTATTTCACACCTTCTTCTTCCTGGTCAAAATCTGCTGCCCACATTACCCACAACGTGACCCGATTGCTGACAACAGGTCATATATATTTGGGTGTGTTATGCTAGTAACGATCCCCAATCTCAAAGCCTAAAACTCAAGATGGTCCTCACAAAGATAGAAGCATAAGAGTATACACACACACACACACAGATAAAAAGACAAAAACAACACACTGGCCTCTGTATTCTTGTCTGAACAGCACAAATGTGAGCGCTGGTGTGCATTCTGCTGTGTAAAATATATTAGGGAAACAAGAGGTCGGAGGTCATTTTGGGGCTCGCGTTTTGACACTGAAGCCACAATTACATTTTTTGTGGCAATTTTGCAGCCAAGCATATAAAGTGGTAGAGTGTAGCTGCTATGGTTTCTGCTCTTAAAAGAAACAAAATGTGCAATGTAGTGCAATTCCATTAATGCAAGAAATGTCAGGTTAGAAAGTGTTTTATTATACTGTTCATATTATATTTTATTTTTCAATATTTCTGTTTACTATGGTTATATGTCCTGAGGCAATTTGTGACCTTGTGCTTTTAAAGTACTGAATGAGTGAAATCTCTGGTCATTGTTTCATCCAAACACAAAACAAACAAGTAGTTGAATTAAAGTGCAGCTGTGAAGAGTCTGAAGAGTCATTGCTACAGTGACTTGGATTACAGGCATTTCCCTGGGCTCCATAGGACTGGAAATATCTCTCTCACCGACTGTTAGAAAATAATCTAGAGGAAGTGCTGTCTGTGGTGTCACTGCTGGCTTTTACCACACTGACAGTGACTTTATCTCCTGAGTGGCCCTGCCCTACATCTTAGAGTAGGTGAGCTGGTCTTTCTAATGCGAAAAGCTCTGTCCAATCTGCCCCCAATCTTTTCGGGCAATGTTAGCACGGATGTAAGCGGATCATTTTTCACTTTACCAATGACCCCCAGACCTCTCTCCACTGCCTTCTCAATTCCTCCCTTCAAAAACGCCTGCGATGTGGGACAGGAGAAGATGAACAAGATAACCGCAACACTCACATGAAAGCTGGTGGAAAAATCTACATTCGGGTTTTGACAAATATTTGTCAACCTGACTACAATCCTCAAATAAAGTCCACAGTGCTGTATATTTAGAACAATGTAGAATACACTGGATGAGATAGGTGGGTTAAATGCAAAAAATGGGGCTTGCAAATCATAGAGAGTAAATTTCAGTAAAGATATTAGCCAGATTAAAAACTACCACATTCACCAAAAAATACCACAAAACAGAAAACAGTCTGATCTCACAGGACATTTGCACTTATTTATATAAAAAGAAATATCATGCCTTTTATTTGATATGTACAATAAATTGTAGACTAATCAAATTACAGTCAGCAAAACATTGCTCAAAAACCAAAACCTTAATGACCATAATTCTCCCCCATAGAATGTGATTTAAAGCTCAGGAAGAAGCTTGTAATTGGGCTTATATTATTTTGTCAAGTTTTCCCCAAATTTCAACCTCAAAACCTAAAGCAAAACTTAAAATATCAGATCTAGTTGCAACTTTATTGTTATGGAATTTTTCAAAAATATGAATTTATTGTAATGCTCCAAAAGCAAGGGATTAAACTTTCATAATGAAGAAAAAAGTGCCTTTCCAACATTTTTCTCTCAAAACAACATTTGCAAAATGTTGCTGTGTTGTGAATCTGTCAGCTCAGTTGACAAAACTGAGTTTTCTTTTAAATGAAATGACCATCCTTTATCTTCACTTGGCATTTGGTGGACAGTTTTATGTAGAATGCTTAATAACAACACAAGTGTGTATGTATTTTTAGCCTTGGTGACCCCATTGACCTGTACAGAGCCAAAAGAAAATTACAGTGTGATCTATCCTTTGAAATTCTGCAGTTTTGCAGCCCTTTGGGTAGAGCTATAAGCGCTGCTACTGCCAGGGTTAGAAACTCAATTTCCCATGGAGCTCAATGAGTAGAGCCTCGCACTAAAGCTGCCAAGGTTAGGGATTTCATTTTCTGTGTAGCTTGGTCGGTAGAGCATATATCAGCACCCGCACTGTCAGGATATGAGCTTCAGCTCCCATTGGGGCCACCCATACCCAAGATGTATGCACTCCTGCTACTGTAAACCACATTAGATGGAAGAGCCCACGACGTGTCATATGTTAAATATGCTCTGCGGAAACTGATGGCCTTTGAATCATCAGATGGCTGACAGATACCACTGGAGAAGCCAGAGCTGAATCCGAAACAGGCTGGAGACTTTCCAAAAATTGGGAGATTTCCTTTTCACAAAACAGACATTTTCCTCTGATAACTCAATTCCAAATTCAAACCACAAATTTTTCCTCTAAGAGTGAAGGTTTCACTTTTAGCAGTGGTGGAATACGCATTCAGATCCTTTACTTAAGTACAACTCTACAGTGTAGAAATACCCAAATACAAGTCCTGCATTAGATAATCCACATAACTTTACTCTAAAATGCTAGAGGAGATCCCAAAGTTTCCAAAGATAGCAAACATGCCAGGCTGAATTTGAGGGGAAATGAGTATAAAATGATGCACAAGACATCTAGAATATTTCCGTTTGCTGGAATGGTGCAGTCACAAAAACACGGAGTCTCACATTTGAATATTTCATTTTGTGTAAACATGATGACAAAGTAGCTGCATTCAAGAGCAAAAACATGCCGAGAATATTTCATTATTCAATATATATATATATATATATATATATATATATATATATATATACATATATATATATATATATATATATATATATATATATATATATATGTCCAGTGCTGTTAAAACTACTGTATATCTCTGCTCTTTGTGGACATTGAACCTGACATAAATGGACTGTAAAGCCCATTGAAGCATCCTTGACATTTCTTATCCCTCTCATTTGCAATCTTCTTGGCAAAATAAAACACACACCATACAGTAACTCAGATGGAAAAACTAAGCAAACCAATTTGGCTTTTTGTAAAGCAGATACTCCCCACTGTGTGTGTGTGTGTGTGTGGGTGGCAGGGAGTCTGTAGCGTGTCGCCGTACTTCCCCTCCCTGTGGACCCACACATGGTGATGAGGCTAGGCTGGGTATCTGTGTGATGTGTGTGTGTGTGTGTGTGTGTGTGTGTGTGTGTATGTGTATGTGTGTGCTTCCTGTCTACTTCCACCTCTGGAGTGAGCCTCACAGTGGAAGACAGATTAGCTGACCTCCACTGGGACACACATCACGCTGATTTACAGTCTACACTCATTTGAGAACGCTACTGTATGTATCATATCTTGCCATATTATGAATATATGATTATGACATAATGCTTCATAAAACTTAATAGTAGCTCTCATGTGCTTTATTCTCTCATTTAGTTAAATTTGGGACTTATGCTAGTTACCTGGTTAATCTAGTAAATTCCTGACAGACAATTAATTCAGTCCTATCCATGAGGAAAGGACATGAAATACACCTACACAAAATAAAGAGTGCATCTGTTATTCGTGACTGAAACCTGGATGTGGTAAGCATAGCCAGCTGGAAGAGAAGGGTGTCTATTCTTCTCTTGTAAAGGCTGTGGTGGCCATGGTTGGGGCCTTGCTGCTGTGTTCAAATATAAAAAAATATATTTAAACTGTAACCGTATTGAATCAAAGCAATGAAAGTGAGAGAGAGAAAGAAAGATGGCAGCTTTTGAATAAAGAGAGAAAACTCTAAATGAACCCTTTCAGCGATACTAATCATCTTCTGATGAATGCAGACTGAAAGCACTGATGCTGTCTGACAGAACCAGAGTCATCAACACAATTGATTATATAATTTTAATTGACAGATTGAGGCTGATATCTCTGGGACTACCTTGAACTAATTATCCATCAATCAGGAAAATGTCAGCCTCCATTGCTGATTATGTTTCTTCGTTAATTATCGTTAATTACATGTGGTGTGCCACAAGGCTTAGTGCTGAGCTTCATGATATTCTGTTACTGTTCTTTTGTTTTTGATTTGTGTCATACATGTGAGTGCCCAGCTGATATGGGCTTATTAAACACCAAATAAAGTGCTGCAGTGATGAAACAACACTTTTTTGAAAAGAATATAATTCATTGCATAAAAAAACGACACTGCAATCAAAGAACATTGTCTCCTATGCCAAGCTGTATGAATACAATCTGCCACAAAAAAAGGATCCCTTCCTAAAACACAACCTCTTGTGTCTTTTATCATCCAACCAGAACAAATCAGCACATTTTGTATGTAGGACATTTTAAGAAAAATATAGTCCTTACATCATTGCAAAAAGAGCAACAAAACCCCAAATAGATCTTGTCTTCAGTCTCTTGTAATATTTGTGTCCCCTTCCACAAGATTATAAAATGCCGGTGACAGGAACTAGCACCCAAATGCAATGATGTCCGTCATTTATTATGCATTTATTTGTGTAGGGAGCTGATGACTAAACTAACTGCCTCGAGTGGCCACCTCGACAGTGGCGACTAGAGGAAAAGTGAGATTCAACCAAACACATGTTTTAAGATTGCTGCGCTCACTTTTTTCTTCCATGCACTGAAGGTCTATGCAGTATATGCCTGGTTTGGTACTCTCAGCTAAATTGGCTTATTATGTCTGTCCAACTTGCACTTTGCTCAGCTTCCTGCAGCCCGTTGCACCAGCCATACGTAAATTCTCTCTTAAGTTAGGGTGTAAAGCCCATATTAAACGATACGTTGAAACTAGTTAGTTTGATACTAAAACTGTGTTGATGTTTGGTTACACACTTAGTATTTTATTTACATATGAGGAGGGAAGTACTTCCTGCAATGATGGAAATTGCTGATCTGTATCATAATAGTTTATCCCATTATTTCAATGTCTACAAAATTGAAATAGATACCTTTTTCAAACTTAAAAATACAAAACATTATTAAAGTATTTAAATATGTAGGTATTTTATTTTTGTTTTTGCTATGCAGCCTTGTCAGGTATTTTGTTATAATTGGGTTGATTCATTGCTGTCCTGTCATATCAGTAAATATAATTATCTTTTTAACTGACTGTTACTTTTCAGTTGCTTTTACTCTGAAATGTTTCACTATGCTTCACTTATTAGACTCAGCATCTAACCATTTCTGTTCAATTCATTGTTTGCGTGCTGCACTTAATAAGAGTTTCTCCTGAACAAATTCTCCTGTGTTGCCATTGTTTAATACAGATAATGTTTGTGTTCGTGTGTTTCCAAGTAGACTGCAACACACACAAACACACATAATCTTCATCTCTTTTACTTCCCTCTGTCAGATGAAAAATGAATTATTCTACAGATGGGCATGAGGGAGCGATTGCATCATGTTCACATCTCAGACTGACTGATAGCTTCGCTCTCCATGTGTGCAGAACAGAGAATACGCTACATGCTATTTCCAATTAGCGCTCAGCACTCTTTAGAGAGCGGGAAATAAATTGATATTTTGACAGATGGCAGCTCTGAAGAAACGGAGGAAAACTAAATGATCGCATTGAGTTGTCCAAGTTCTGGGTTTCTCACTTTGGCGCTCTCTTGCTTTGTGTTACACAATATTTTGTTGTTTACTAGATTTTGCAGGTGCATGCACATATCCATTGGGATCACAGTTTGTTTTTGTGCAGTGAAGTAAATGACAATGTAACAGCAAGCAATATTGTTATTATTATTATTATTATTATTATTATTATTATTGTTATTATTATTATCAGAACTAGCAGTATTTGTATTTTTAGTAATATTAATGGAATCCAACATCCCCAAAAAGCTGCTTTTTATTTGGTAAGAAAGCAAAACAACATATTTAAAACATTTATCTCATCTAACAAAGCTGCAATAACTGCTGCCTCCAGGTTTCCCCCCTGTGGATAATATAGTTAAGTCTGCCCTCATGCTTTATAAATGTTTCCAACATTTTCGACAGAAAAAAAACACTTGAAATGCAAAATGCTTGTGAAAAAAACACTGTCAGCAGCTAAGAAAACAATGCCATTCAGCTCAAAAGAGGTTTAGTTCAGATCACATGTCTGTCCTAAGCTGAGAGGAGCATCCTGTAGCACGCTGCAGTCTGACAGATTAATGTGTGCAGAGCAGAAATATGTATTTAAAAATCCCCAAACAATCTATTTGCTGAATGCCAGTCTCAGTCATTGTTGAATTTGAAAGCCATCTTTCCTCTAACCTGTTTCATGATTTCATCATTTGTTCTCTCTGCCTTATATCCCTCTTTTATTTTTTTGTTTTTGCCCGCAGCAGTTGCTATGGCAACAAGGTATCTGTATCTTCTGACCTGACAGAAACTCTTTCATCTGAGCTGTCTGCTCTGCATCCATAAATCAGAGTGCTCCAAACAACAGGGCTGGGGAGGATGATCTACTTATGGCTTACTTTACTACCTGAAACCCACTCAAAGTAAACACTACAGGAATGAGCAGGAAAAATACTAACAGACTCTGGAGTCATTTTCATTATGCAGGATGGTGGAACTTGCAGAGAGAGAGAGGGGGGAACAAAGCCTTAAAGCTCCACTAACCAAATGTTCCATATTAATGATGATTCAAGTAGAGTAAACTTAATTGTCCCCAAGGGGAAATTTGTCTTGGGCACAGTTCTACAATCCGTTGCTTCACACAAAAAAAAACAAACAGGAGAAGCGTTATGCCAGACAGTTCAGCTTCACATGAAAACAAGAATTCAACTGATTGTAAAACGGGGAATTATCACCAACTCTGCGGTTCCACAAAGCTTTTTAGTTGATTGGTTTGGTTTTGTGACACATTTACTGTACGGTTTAGTCTCAGCGCTCTCATCAACCTTGTTCCCAGCAGCAGCAGGCAGCTGTTTTCATCAAACAAATTGTGATAAACCCACTGTAAGCAGCCTGCTCAGCACCAAACAGCAGACAGAAAAGGTTAGCGACTATCAGGTGAAGAAAGTAGCTAAAGAGCTAAAAGGAGAGTAAATATTGGACTTTGCATTAATCAGGTGGATAGAAACATGACTCCAAATGAATAAGAATGTATCTCTATGTTTGACAGATATGTAAATAAGAAATTGCTTATTCATATTTTAACCATACCAAGATTTTAAGGTGATAATATATTAGGGTTGAGTGTTTTTCTAAAATACAAAAACAAACTTTGGCCATCTGAATAATTTAAAAGATGCTATGATCACATTGAAAAATCTGTGCATTGTGGTTTGAGGTTCTGGCAGTTTTCCCTCAATTCACTGGTTTTGATCCTAAACCCTAAACTACCTTGTTGCTAGCATTGTAACCATGAAAAAATGTGAGAGAAGGATCATTTAGAGCCTGAGACAACAAATTAATAACAATAACATAACATGGTTTTCAGCAACGTAAAATAACTGGTAGCTGAGCAAAGTACAATATGCAGAACAGCAAGTTGGACAGACATAAGAAGCCAATTTAGCCGAGAGTACCAAACCAGGCATATACTGCATAGACCTTCAGTGCATGGAAGAAAAAAAGTGAGTGCAGCAATCTTAAAACATGTGTGGCTAAATTTGACAATTTTGTGAGAGGGGTTTGGTTGAATATACACAAAACAAACAAATCAAAATAGACAGAAATTACAGGGTTTTGTTTGTTGCTTTTTGCAGTGGAGAATGAATGTCTTTATTTCCATTCAGCTCTTTTCCGAATTGCTTTCTCTATAACCCTCCTCTTGTTATGAACTGCCTCATTTTCAAACTCCCTTCCTCTCGCTCTTTCTCAGTCTCTTGATTTTGCTCCTCCTTTGCTGTGGAAAACCTCACTTCATCAGTGAATTAAGATAAAGATTAACTACAGTTCAAGAAAATGGCAGCTTCACACATCCAGTACTGAGCGCACAGTTCTTCACACCCTTTCAACCATCACACTTGCCCAAATTATCATCCATGGATGCAAAAGCTTCTCATACACTCCTGAGCTCACACTTAGGTTCATGGAAAAATAAAGAGACAACAAAATCTAAATAAAACCAAGAGAAATCAAACAAAAAAAGCCTACTGTTGAGAAAGTAGAATAATCTTTGTGTACAATTTATTTGAATCATGCATTTCTAAAAGCTTCTGTTCATGAAATACAATTCAGAAAAAGCCTGATGAGAGGGAGTTTGAGGTAATAATGATTTTTAAAATTTTACATCCCTTCATTACAACCCAAACTACCCACATCTTTGCATTATGACCATTCACTCTCTGACAGACAGGTGGGAGTTCAGTCCATTAGACATCAGCAAATGCACACTCTCTGCTCTCGTCTTTTCTGTGTTTAGCTAAAGAAAATGCAGTCTTCTCCTCCATTTGACAGTAACCTCCCTCACATTATTTCCTGCTCGCCGCACAGCATTAAAGCAAAGTGACACAAAATGAGACAGAGAGGTCTAACCATACGAGACTACTTTTAACTGACTTTGCCTTTGTTTGGAGTTGTGGGTTTGAAATCATTTTCACTCTCAAATTAATTTGACTGAACCTTTTGGTGCTGCACAAGGACACATTTTACATTAGTGATGTTTTTGGGAGCCTTGAAGTTAAATGGGCCTGAAGTGTATTCATGAATATGACTGTTTATGAAAGCTGGAAGAAAAGTTATGTGCAATCTACGGTACAGAACAAATGTTCACTGTCAGATAACGGTGGTTTTGTTTTAACATTTGGATTGAGATGGGATTCAGTATCATTTAGACTTGGACTAAATGGTCCAATCTGTTAAGGCCCCTGTTTAACTGCAGCTCAACAAGGAGAAAAATAAAGAAATAAATAGTCAGTGACAACTTCTGAGTCACCGTGGGAACGCCTACAGGGAGCTGTCAGTCATCATCAGAGTCACATCCCTGAGAACACATCTTCCTCTGTGGCCCCTTAAGCTAAAGCCTACACACACACACACACACACACACACACACACACACACACACACACACACACACACACACACACACACACACACACACACACACACACACACACACACACACACACACACACACACACACACCATTTGTGAAGGCATCCTATTCACCTTTTTCACTCCATAACACCCGTCATCAATTTGTGATGTTCAGTGTGTTCCTGGAGTTATTTTGTGAGTTGATGTGATTTATCTTTTTGATATACCCACTTTTCCCTCAACATGCCTCGTCTACTTCTACTTTAGCTTGTGTTTTTCCATAATTTCTCTTCCCAGAATGGCTTTGAAAAATATCCATAAAACAGCTGTGAGCTTGTTGCTGTCGGCTGCAGGCAAAAAGTGTAGGTGGAAGGAGTAACAGCCCCAGTTATAACAGTTCAGTTCAGCCTTAGAAAGAGCACGGCTTAGATCCGTTATTTAAAAAGCATAATGTAATGTGGATGCATTGCATTCTGGTTTATTGAGGCTCCTGTTGGTACAAAATAATCTGATCTGTCTGTCTCTTCTAGAAGGGATTTATCTCTGTATTATTGTTGAAAGTCAAAAAGGAGTTTGATATCTTTTTACTAAACTCTGACTCAGGTACCAACATCTTTTTACAGTTTATACATGACTGAACAGAGTTCTGCTACCAAACTTTATCCAAGCTGGAGGATCTCTCTGCTGGCTCAGTGGGTAGGGCGTACAATGAGTGACGTAAATGAAGAAGCTGCAGAGCTGAGATTAGAGATCAAATGCTCTCCTTCTCTGTGGTGTCAAGTTTAGACTAATTATTAAACAAACAAACAAAAAAAACCTCTCTGTAACTGACCTCTCCTTCATTGTTGAGCAGGTTTTCAGGTTTGTCATATGACTTCAGAAACAAAACTCAAAGTCGTGAGGACACCTCTAAGCTGCATGTGTTCCCTTATCGAAAGCATTTGTGGGGAAATTCAAATTTTGCTCTCATTTCATCAGCTTCCAGGGTAATGAAAATGATCTGTCAGTGAGATTAATTTAATTTTGATATGATATTTTATGCCCATTAGTCACCATGTAAATTGCAGCTCCCTAATTACTCTGTAATTCATCATTATTATACACCACAAAATTTTACAATTTTACATCACAGAGAACTCAAATGAAGTCTTTTCCCTATGAAACAATGAAAACTGAATCTACAATCAGATAATATTGGTTTAAATAAACTAACGTTATAGCATTCAATAAGCTTCATGATGATATATCACGATAATTAAACATTCCTGATAATGGTTTGAAAGTTTAAGGACTTAATCTGTATCATAAAATTACATTAGATCAAAGTTTACATTTTGAAAAGGTATCTATAGGAGTGATTAGATGACAGTTGCAGAAATGTAAAGGAGGAATTGAGCGAGCCAGCCAGCCTTTAGATGTAGCAGAGGAAGGTCAGCCAGTGAATCACTGATGCCTCTGGGGCTTTCAGAAACCAGGAGGAAGGAGAGCGACAGAGAGGAGGGTGGCTCGCCGACAGGCTTTGCAAGGATGAATGAGTAAGAGAGGAGGAGGTAGGGGGAGAGTAAACTGTTCCCAAAAGCAATGAAATAAAGAAGGAGGCAGGAGTGAGGAGGATGAGAGACAGAGAGAGAGGCAGGACCTGTCAGAAGAGAGTTTGGGTAGTTCTGGTAAGTGATAAGGAGAGTTTTAGTAATCAGCATCTGAAGGGCATGGGGGACTGACAGGGAGATGGAAAAAAAGAGGAGAAGAGAGCAGAAACAGAGCTGGATGGAGACAGACAGAGGGCAACCTGTGATTCAGCAGGGCAGGGCACATGTCATGTACTTAAGTCACATACAGTTCGAGACTGTCATTCCCCCTCTCTCATTCTGTCCATCCTCCCTTTCGCTCTCTATTTCATTACCCAGAATAAATTCGAAATGCCAGATAAATAACCAATTCCGCTACTCTTGACTTGGACATTTTAAGGTGAGCTGGTGCATCCTGCAAGAGAGGCAACTCATATGGGGCAGAAGAAGTTTAAAGAGTTGAGACCACTAGTTTTGGAAGTATTTTTTCCTCTGAAAGTTCCCATTTGAAAGTTTTATTTTAATGCTGTCCTCAATGTTCCTCAACTTGGAAACTAGCCAGGTTCCAGACCTATACATTGCTCCCTCATCTCTGATTTTTTCCGTAATTTAAATAGGTCCGCTGTTCTACTCATGGATGACTGCTGCTTGAAAGAATTACCAAGCCAATCTAGGATTTGTAGGTGGCAATAAAAATGGGGAAATCATCTTCTTGTAACACCTGACAAGCGTAGATGAGATCAAGGCAGCTGTACAGGTTGTTGTAAGTCGACTTCAATTTCTTCATCTGACATGGCAAAAGTTAAATGCTCCTAGCAACAGATACTGCAGCTTCTGTGCTGAAAGTGATCTGGGGATAGCTGGAGTTATTTTTATCCCACCAGCTATAAAGGACCAGTGTTCCTCTTAGTGCAGAGCAGTTTAATATGGCCACACAACCCGAGCAGTGATCCTCGATCAGTTCTCATGTTCTTTGAGGTTTAATGACTACAGGCCCTGGAGTAAAGCCACATCTTGGTGGAGCAAAGGCAAAGCAGCGTAACTTAATGTACCCAGACACTTGTCTTCATTCAGGCTGAGCTAAGCTGGGCGGGAAGACACACGGTGTGATGAGTTCAGTTTTATACAAGAGAAAGAAAGAGCGAAGGAGACGGAGAAACAAGGGCAGGATGGATGAGTGGGTTTAGAAAGGAAAGGGCTGTGAAGTAGAACAGGTCCGTTTTGTTCGTACAGAGGGATGATCATCAACTCTAATGCAACCTGTTTTCATTATATTCTTTAAATACTAATGTATTCATGTTTTTGTAATTTTAATGGCTGTGAGTTTTGTTGAAGGGACAAGAAAGTGAAGCAAAGTACTACAGCATAATATAAATACAATATACTGTATATAATAATATGATATAGAATGGCCAATGCTTTTATCATCTTTTTATAACTGTGAAGCATTTTGTAACACTTGTTTTGAAAAGTGCTATATAAATAAAGCTTTACCTACGTTCTTACTATGTTTCTGTTTTGCAAACCCAGACACTCCTTTACGTTTATACTGCAAAAACTCTAGATAATAAATAAGATGCAGCTGGACTGTAAATGTGTAGAGTATGTATAACTTATTGTATTTAAATCCTGCCCTCAAGTACCACCTTGGTTTAGTACCTGTTAGATGTTTTTACTTAAATCTAAATTAGAAAAGTAGTAGAACCTCTTCAAAGTTGAATTTGAAAATGCAGACTATTATTTACTTATACAGCATTAGAATCAGTAAAAGGCTGCATGCATGAACGTAGTTTATATTATTATTTAGAGGTTTAATTTTCATTTATTCTATCTTTAATATCACAAAGAGAGTGGGATAATTGGGCTTGGCCTTGATTATTCTCAGTAAACAATTGTGTTACACATTGTTAAGTGCAGTTAGTAGTAATCAATGCTATTGATGACTCATTAAATTAAGAGACAGAATATGAATCAATAGGCAGTGAGAGGCAATAAAAGGTAGTGTTTGTTTATATGATAGATTAGAGAAACAGAGAGAGACTAAATCATAGGACACTCTGGTTGCTTCTATTTGTACAGAGATGGTACTTACTGAAACTCCCATCACTTGCACTGTCCTCCCATTGACCGACAATGACACTATCCTCAGTTGTCAACTGGTAAAGCTTTAGAAAAAGGAGCATTAAAAAGCCATTTGGACAGGGCAATTTCAAGTCATTTTACTCCACTATCTCTCTCATCCAACTGCTCCACCACAGAGGTCCGCCGGCCATTAACACATCTTCCACCTGCGTTCATGGCAACTTGTCATAATCGTTTAACTCACTGGGACAGGTATTAGGTGGGCTGTCATTAGATGAGACAGTTGCTTAAATCACTAAAGTTATGTGCTTGCACACGCACATCGATCAGTCAAAAACACAGTCACATCTACGACACGCCAACACACTCATAAAAAATGTCACAAGGCAGCAACAACCAGATGTTCACAGCAGCTAAACTTGAAAAGCATCTAGGGGTAACTTATTCTTAATTATTATATTAAATTATTATTATATTCTTGTGTGTATTGGTGTTTTTGTATTTAAGCTACTGGATGCCTAAATTTCCCTCAGGATCAATAAAGTATCTATCCATCTATCTATGCATCTATCTATCCATCGGCTTTCCACATTTTTGTTGCTTTTCTGTGCAGCAAGAAGTAGCTGAAATTACTTCAAAGTTTCAATACTATTGTTTTAAGACTTTCAGTGGACTCATAGGATTTCGCTGGCTTTAGTAATGGTTCATGTGCACTCAGTGTCTGAGCAGTGAAGTACATTTACACAGTGTGCACCTCTCCCTGCGCCTTCAGTGGGATGGAGTTAGATGCAAAGACAAGACGCAAGTGAGGGAAACGTGGATGAGCTAGCCTAGCACAGAGCCACGCCCACCCCCAAACTCCCTCAACCAACTTTGGTTGATGTGGGGACAGGCTAAAGGGCAGCGTTTCATTGCTTAATAATAAATAAATGGGGGGAAAAAAAACGTAAAAAGGACACAAGCTTTAAGCAGCAGACGGAGAGAACAAAAAGTAGATAAACACGAAGAATGGATAGAGAGAAAGGGAGGAAGCAAGCAATGTGCTACTGTGAGACAAGGCAGGAGAATTGCCTTGCCTTGTCCGCCACCCTTGCCCAGTTATTAATGACCTGTGACTGGAGGGTGGGTGCAAGCAGCGAGCATACCAGCCTGCACTGCTCTGGGATAATCTGCATCCCACTGCCATATTCTTCACTAAGCACCAGCTGACAAGACCCATACTTCACTATAAATTGGGCCTTCCAGATCCATTAGGGTCTGTATGTGGGCACAGCCAAAAGTCTTGATCAGATGCTCGATGGAAAACAGGACAATGACTGTGACAAAACAATGCCATGTTGTGTGTGGAATGAATGACAAAGTTGTTGTTTTTAAATTTTCAATCCAAAGCATTTCCTGTTCACTTTTGTAAATATTTTCAGAAAGCCAAGTCACTCAGGGGTGCATGGCAGATGAATAGCTGCAATCAATATGAATTTCCGTTCTTTTCTCTCCCTCTCCTTTTCTCCTCTTTTCCGACTGCTTGCTATCCCTGTCCTTAGCAATAGACGGGCAGAAGGTAAATTGGCCCCGGCAATCAGTATCCATTAAGCTCCACTGCAGTAGTCGATTTTGCGTTTGCCATTGAGTTCACCTGGAGAGGGAGGAATATAATTTTACTATCTACTGTTGTTGTAGGCAGAGAGAAATATGAAGGAGAGAATCAGCTATTACTGACACTGCTAATGCTAGACAGAAAGCACAATGAATGTGATTAACTTTGATCAACCTATAGACTCAAACAGAAAGCCAATATTCTCAGGACTGTAATTGTTTTAGTATTCTAAATTCAACGAATTAAATTCAGTTCATTGGGTCTAATGATATGACGGATGACAGAAATACACATGTGGGCACATATGTGCAACCAGCAGCACTGTGCGTCACCAGCTGCAGCTCACAGGAATAGCAGCCATGATAATGCTGTTCAGCAATATGTCTGTGATTCTTGAAGGCAGTTAAACAGGCTGTGTGCTCTAATGTTCTGTGTCGCCGTCAGGTGGACACTGGGCATTGGTTGAGATGCAAGCGAGCCAGGAGCGGCCCAGCTTGTCAATGAGACACACCTGCAGCTAATTAACCTCTGCCTATACGTGTGTTTCAATGGAAGCTGACAGGAGAGGGGTATCGGTAGCAAACTGCCAACGCCCTGCTGTGCACCTGGAACCTGTAAATGCTGGATGTAAATGACACTGACACTTACAGCCCTGAAAGAGGAAACTGTAATTACCCTCTGGACAGGTGAACTGTTCCACAAAAGGCCAACACTGATTCTAGCAGTCTCTCAGCAGTTATGTGCAGCCCAATGAATGTGTGCACAAAGAGAACAAACCTTTCTTCATTGGTTAAAATTGAAACCACAGTGAAAGTGAAATAAACATGTTGAGAGTATGAAAACTCTATTGGCAACAGTCACTTTGTCTGCCTGCAGACAAGTCAGTTTGTCATGCAGCAAGCGACACCATCAGACATTGTGTGAAACTTGGTGAGATCAGGCTGAGAATTTACCGCCACCATATATAGTAGAAATATTCTACTCTCTTCCCATCTTCCCGCTCGCTACCATAGAAGTGCAACCAAAACATGAAGAATGTGATCTTGTACCTGCTAGGTCTCAGCATGGGTGGACATCAGTGACACTTGCAGGGTGAAACTTGCCATGGAAACAAAGAATTTGTAATGTTGTGAGGCAACCCATGCCTCAGAAATGTTTCTGCGATTTAGAGCCACAAACGTTTACGCTCTCTGACCATGCTTTGGTCAGTGCAGACCCTGGCAAAGTCACTGGTGTTTACATCTGCCCTTGCAGCCAACAAACAGAATGCTTAGAACCCCACAAGGACACCTCAGAGACCAGAATAAGACATTTGTCAGAGGCAGCTACCTTGTCCTGTATCCCCTGCCCCTGATTCTCTCATCTTCACTATTTGCTGAATGCACCATATAGTCTTTCATTTCCTTTCTTTCTTCTCATGATCCACTACCCTTTCTCTTTGGTGTATGTGTCTTCTGTGCTGCTCTCAGCAGGGTCTCAGTCTCAGATGCGACTGAGGTTGAAGCTGTCGTGGCCCTGTCGAGGGGCTACGGCAGCCCCTCCTGTTCTTTCTTTATGTTTGACTCATGATATGAGAACTATAGTACTTTTTCACAGCAGACATTTTGACCTCTCATAACAGGAAAAGTACAGGTGGAACTAACAACAATGATGAAAACATTTAGGTGGCCAAGTAAGTCATTCCAGTTATCCAACACAATATGTGGAACTAGCAAAACGTTATGCAATGCAGCCATTACTAATATTATTTATTATACCTGTGACATGCCCAAATGCCTGTAAGTTATGTAGCAGCTTATGTTAAACTTTCAACTGCTAACTCAAGCTATTGCTAGCAATAGATCCACTTATTTAGATTAGATGCAGTTCCTCTAGCAATCAAGAAGTCATAAAAATAATGTAATGGTTAATTTTTGGTGCCATGCCAATGTGAAGTTATGTAGACTTACAGGAGACTTACCATACCATTAAATTTGTATGAACATTACACATTTCCTGTGTTAATGATTTTACACATTAGGTTCCATTCTTGAAACAAAATTCATGAATTATAACCAATTTTGTTGTAACATTAACTGAGGGAAATTAGGCTAATGTAAGTAATCAAACTTAGTAGCTCCTATATTTACTCGGAGTGCCTGGTTTTCGTACATGAAAGGCAAATTTGCTCTGCGACTTTATATTAATTTGAACTTGCAATCTGTGTGAAATTAGAGTCTGATTTACTACAGCATAACAACAGCTCGTGGATTATATTACTAATTGTAATCCAGTGCAGTGTCCTGCATGCAAGCACAAACAAAACACGTCGTCTAGTGAGAGAGGAGATGGTGAACACTATTAATGTGTAAGATGGATTGTTTTCATCTGGTTTCAAAGCCGTCAAAGAGAACCTTCTTTTGTTGTATTTAATGGGTAGTCTAGATGTGAATGTTGCCATTTCCTTCACCTCGGACACAAGCCAATTAAACTAAAAGTAGACTGTGCAGCTAGAGCTTCATACAAAGCAAGCAATATTATTTCTAATATTATAAAGTACAAAATACAAAATCTTTATCCAGGGTTCAAAGGGTTTCAATCTGCTCCCGGTGATTGTTAGGCATTAAAGAAACTCACATCTTTCACATCTTAGGAACCAGACTAGCTCAGACGTCCTCTGGCTTTGGTTGCGTAAGGATGTCAAGCACACAAACCTGACAGTTCTTTATCCATATCCTGGTAGGTTGGATTTTCTACGCCACAAAAAGTCAGTATAAGAAGGAGGGCTGATACCAGAGCGGGCGCCAGAGACGTCAAGTACTTCTGAGCGTTAAGCCAGCTCTTTTCCTCTTCGTGTTTCAGATGGTGTGAATTCAACAAGATGTCTCCTGAGACTCTGCTTCTCACTTCCCAACATTGTGTGGGAATGTCGGGATCGAGATGCAACCATGCAGAAACACAAATGTAAAAATGTAGAGCACAGAAACAACACACACCCTTGCACACACACAAACAAACACAAACATGCAGTTAAGGAAAAGTGCCAGCATGTCTTGAGTAAACTAAACCAAGGACATTTGGTAGGAGAGCTTTGTAGCTTTGTTGTTGTTTCTTCAAATGCCTAATTGACATATGCTGATGTTGACCTGACCAGAACCTCCAGTGGAAGGAAAAACCTCTTAGGGAGGAGATGTGGGTGATGGGACTGATGGGTCCGCAAAGCGCGTGACTTGGTTGTGGGAAACTGCTGTTTGTTTCCAATTTCTCATTGTTTTCTTTTAAACATGACCTGGATCTGTCCCTTACCTTAACCAATTCTTCAATCAAGTCAAGTCTTTAGGGACTCAAGTAAACCATGTCTCACAGAAGTCCTCATTTTTGTGACTTACGTGTGACTTGAGTCCATGTGTCACAAATCTACAGCTCTGTGTGGGAGTCTACAGTTCTGTGGATTGCCTTAGATTGCACCAGTGTTCATGTTCATGTCCACTTCCTGTATGTACAGTCACGTATATATCTATGCTTGATATAACATTTTGAGTTTGTGGATTTTATTGACATCTTTGCACTTTGCTCATCTAGTTTGCAGTTTGTTCCCACACACCACATAATATATTTATGCCTGTTTTCTTGTGATTTTGCTAAATGGTATAGATAGATACTACTTTACTGATTCCCAAATTGTTTAATGGTCAGGGTCAGGTACAGGCCATCATCCCTGGAGCTCATAGGTGTTCACTGTTTTGCCCAAGGACACTTAATTCATAGTGTTCATTCATACCATGGATGTACTATCCTTGTACTCTATTGTGAGCATCACTGCGAGGCTCAAGCAGAAATGCAAGTATTTTCAAAGTAGTGAATAAACAGCACGTATCACATGCTCAGCAGAGCATTATTGTAACAATCCAAGGTGACTCGCGTTGCCCTTGCCTCAACAATTGGCCCATGATAAAAGCATAAAGCTTAAAGCAATCGCACATTTTATGCTTCCTTTATATCTTATGGATTGAAACATGCATACAACATGAAACCCCGGGTTGTATTCTCTGGGAAATTGAACTTGCATGATTACTGCAATGTTATAATCTGTGCTGCACACAAACCTGCCAAGCATGAAATCAGATCTCATAAAGATAGTGTGAATTAAATTTGTCTTCAGATTTAAATCTCCAAATCTCTCTCTGTGTGTCTATGGGGTGTGATATGATGCATGTACTGTTCTGTGGATGAAAATATGCTGATTCTGAATCTGCCCTGCAGCATCGTAAATCTAGACTCTCTCGACTCCCAGGCCTTCGATTCAGAAGGGTTTGATATTTATTTCAATGTGGCCAAGACAATGATTGCGAAAGGGCTATGTAGACGGTGAAAGTAGTAAAGAAAGAGATTGTGGTAGGGCAGAAGTGAGAGGGAACACTATTCAAAGAGACATACATTTAGAGTCTAGGCTACGTTAGCTCCTGAATACTGCATTATCCTGTGAAAGTTCCTCAGAATGGGTAGTGCCAATCAGCAACCTCCCAGTTTGAACAACAAAAGATGTCTCGACAACAAAAGCAGTTTGAACTTGATTTGACATACTGTACGTAAGGATGACAACAAAAAGCCTTTGTTGCCTTCTGACAGATTCAGGGGAAACCGAAGCAAATCTTTGATCTCAAACACATCCCATCAAACAAGTTAGGTGACAAACTCGCTGTTGAGCCTTGTCGGCATTTTGAGAACTAAATGCACATCAGTGAGTCATGTGAAACCCCCGAGATTTTCTGTTCTGGTTGCAAGTTAGTTTTTACACACGAGAGTTTAAAATCTTACGATTTCCTTTAAGACCTGGTTAGGTTTGGCTCCGAGCTACATCACATACCTTTTAACCCTCTGTGAACCAGAATGTGGTGTAAAGCCTCAAGCTGTCCACACACTGAATATTACAAACTTTCAAAATAATTTTTATTGATAAAATGCTTGATCTTTGTTGTTTGTCTGAAAAATACCTTGTGGTGAAAATATTGCATTAATAAAAAATCTTTTGGCCGTTTGCAAAGTTCAGTGTGTGGACAACCTCTCCTTTTTCCTTTGTGCTGTGTGCTGTTTTTTGTCCTGCACCTGTACCCAACTGGGGTTGGATGTGCACAGAAACACTATCCACCTTCTTTGCCTTGAAATATTTAAGCAGTAAGATCCTTCTCATACCCCATTCAAGAACTAAAGTGATAAGGATGTTGCTCATTGGAGAGTCTTGGTACACCTGATTAGAGCAGTCTGGGCCAGCAAAATCAATAAAACCTCTCTCATCTAAAAGCTGATACAGCTGGTTAAATCTTTCATATGAATAGTCTATAAATCAATTAATGAGAAGTAGTCTAAAATAAGTAATTAACCCCTTAACATTTAGTTTTCCCTCTTTTTTCATCTTATTCCACACTATCTGACAGTATCACATGTACTCTCTATCAGCTTGTTCTAGCTCTATTTTGAATTAGAAAGATTTGTGGGGTTGAACAATGTTTGGCTGCACAGCACGAGTTTCTAAGTGGACCGCAACTTCTCAAGGTCTAAACTCATCAAGCAAATAATAATAAAAAAAATAAAAATAAAGAAACGCTGGCTGATTGAGCTGCTCAAATGTAATGTAAATGTAAATGCTTTTCTCTGTTTTATATAATTTTATATTGAACATCTTTGGTTTTTGGACTGCTGGACAAAACAAGAAATCTGAACGCTTTTGCCAGTCAGAACTTGTGATTGGCATTTTCCACTATTTTTTTGATATTCTATAGCCTAAATGATAAATCAATTAATTCATTAGCTGCTGCTCTATTATATAATATGTTTTTTCCTTCCTCTTGAATTTGTCTGTTAAATGCTTTACGTGCAATAATCCTGTCTGGCATTTATTCATGTCTTGCATTTCATTATTGATCTTGGATCCTTTCAATACTGTTATGCAGTTTTTAAAGCCAGTTCTTTTTTAAACCGTGTTCTGAATTGTTTAATGATAGGGTGTAGCACTCCTTGTTTTGTTCAGAAGGCAAACATTCCTCTCTCTCTGCCTTGCCTTGTATCTCACTCTCATTGTCTTTGTAAAGCCATTGGAGTCATGACTCTCCTTTTGTCCTCTGAGACCCTGAGACAGTGTGATAGCCCACTTTCATCCAGCCTCTCTCCTCCTCGCTCCTCTTTCCCTTCCGCCGAGACCGCAGCGTGCCAGAGGTCCTTGGCAGCGTTTGTCTGCCCTGCTGGTGAACCTTTTTAGCTGGCGCAATTCAAGCCTCAGTCCATCTGAGGCCCGTGCCACTTAGTGTTAGGAGATGAGTTGGACAGAGAACTGTAGGCTGGGGAGAAGGGATGAGGTCTGACGCTTGGACAAGATGTGTGTTGAGGAAAGGATGGCACGGAGGAGGTTAGCAGGAGACAGAAGGGGTGAGAGGGGGCCGTCAGGAGGGAAATTTGGAAGAGGGAACAAGCATGTCAACACCGAGGCAAGCTTGAGCACGAGACACAAAGGTAACCTGGAAAATTAGGATTTGATGAGCTGCGAGCACAGGAGTCAAGGAGAGTGATGCTGTGACAAGATTATTCTGAGGTGTGAGGAAAGAAGATGGAGGCCACTCTTCTTTTCCGATTTTGCACTTACCAACTTTTTGAGGCAGGAAGTAGTTGAATAAAATGGGGGAAAAAAAGAAGAAAGAAAAAGGTGGTGTTACTGAAAAAAGAAATCCACAGGCTATATGACATTGTGTTTTGTAGAAAAGAACAGATAACAGGGAATTGTCAGAAATAAAGAAGGTAGTCGAGAGAGGGATCGAAGCCAGTGAGAAGAATGCCCTGAAAGTAGGCCGATCAATTCTTACCATCAGAAAATGAATTGAGGATAGAGATTTGGCAGAGAGTTAGAGAAAGTTGCAAAGTATAGATGAATGAGATCAGAAATGAATGAGGGAAAGTGGTGTGAGCTAAAGCTAATACAAACAGAAAGGTGTTCGGGATGTGTGTTGGGGATTCAGCCGGGATGCCAAAAACTGAAAAGACTTTATTTTCTGTTTTTTTCCTGGTCCCCCATTCTTTTACTTTTTTTTCAAAGTGCCCCATTCCTCACTAATGACTTGGTAACTCCCAGACAATTTATATGGAAATTCACCTGGAAGAGTCGCCGATAAATAGATTAATAATCAAGTAACTCACTTAGGTGAGAAAACCAATTTGAGGTTATGGTTAAGATTTGGTGCTTGGTTTGTTTGAGAACAACTTCTTGATGTTGAAACTCAATTCTCTTCACCCCTGGAGTTACATGGAACATTGTTGAGCCTTTAAGGTGCTGCAAACAGATCGTAGAGCTTATGAAACACAGGGAAAGCCAAGGCATGCAGCTATTTTCTATCATTTCCAAGGCAGCAAGAAACCCCGCCGTGTCCAGAAATGTGGCACTCAGGTCAACCATAACGCTACAATGCTGCTGTTGGATGAAAATATTTATTCTACAGGTCTATAATCCTAATAATTTCCTAGGAAGTTTCCTGGAAAGAACCGAGTTTAGTTTGTTGCGTTGAGTTTATAAGCAACTGCTGATTTCTAGAGGAATTTCTGAGAACTGTTCTTTTATCATTAGAAACGTTGACTTGTATGCTTGCCTATAAAACACATTTTTAAATGATCAGTTGTCCTGATACACAGTGACTAAAGACATTCTAGGCTACGCTATTAATTCTAATCAACTGTGAGTGCACCAACTGAACACTGTCTCCATTTTCACTCTAATTAGTATCAAATGATCCAGTGCTTTTATAGGAACCTTCCTCTGAATTTACAGTTACATATCAGTTATTTTCTTCCATCCATAAAATAAAACATTACCCACAATATGTCATACAATAGGACAGTGGTTCCCAAGCTTTTTGTCCAATGTACCCCCAAAGCCCTATCAGATGGGCCTAAGTACCCATTTATCATACCCCTTTGATAGAAAGGATGGCTTTATGCTATTGTTCAATGGTACTTTTTAGTAGTTTTGGCCAAGTCTGCATTTGTACTACTGCCATTCAGCGTGACAACAACTGGTTGTTTTAACCATTTACAACATCTTTAGTTTGAGCTTTTTGTTGTCTTTTTTCCAACTAGTCTTTCTGCAGTCTTAATCCATTTACAACTGACTCAGGTTGGTGGAAAACTGAGGCATGTCTTGTGCAGTCAGACTACCATAGTTGGTAAGTTGTTGTGACAATAACTATAAAGATCAGCATCACACAAATTTGTAATCTTACGTGTGTTGATTTTTCTTCTTAACACAAATATGTGGATATGTATTATCAAATCATAATTTCCATTTTTTCAAAACAGCTGAGCTTCACAATTTTCGATGTACCCCCTGGTAACTGCAGGCGTACCCCTTGGTGTATAAAGACCCCTGGTTGGGAATCACTGCAATAGGAAACAAAAGAAACCTTTGATGCAGATTACATTCTGCTGTCAGACTTATTTAAATGTCTTTACTAATTTTGATGTAGGCTAAGTAAACAAGAAAATAACAAAAAATGAATAGTTATTGGCAGCTACCCAATATTAAATGACTTGGATTGGGATCATGAGCAAAAAATGTCATTGGAACGTCACTACTTTAGACTGAGCTCTTTGACTTTCCCAAGAGAAATGATAACACTTGAAATAGATCCTGTGGCTTACGGTCCAGGTGACCCCTCAGGCCCCTGGGTCTGTGCTCGGCAATTACCATTACACAGAAAAGATAATGTCCAAGGATCCTTCACAATGATCAACAGATACAGTAGCAAAACAATCAACGACTGTTTCCGTCCGACATTTGACAAATCGTTTAAGTGATGAGGATGGTAACAGTTCTTAGCTACCAATACGTTCAGGTCAGTAGGTTTGGTGTACAAACAAAGCGATGGGTGCCACTTCAGTGAACACCAATGTTGTTCTAACAAGGACAATTACCCTAATACTTGCTTGGAATTAAAAACCTCATTACGGAGACTTAATTAATGATCTGGAAAGTAAAGGATAACAAAGAACAAATGATAACAGTGTTGTGTTGCATTTGCAACATTTAATCTACATGTCTCATTTATGGCACATGCTCCCTTGAAATCAAGTAGAACAGTTTCTATTCATAAAGAGAAATTTAAATTTCATAATATATCCACAGAGAGGGGTTTGTTTTTTTTTGGACATTGGACAATTATGAGGTAAAAATCCCCAAAGGCACAGCACTGTCCTTTAACGGTAAATGGTGCTATTACAGCATGCGGCTTGTAAGTAGAAAAGTCACAGATAAGCTATTGTACTGCCACAACGTTAGTGCTCCAGTGACAAGGTTGGAATGAGCTGAGAGGAACAGGGAAATTAATATGGCATATAGCGAGCGGTGAGGACAGAAGTTAGGGAAATTTGTGTTCTTCCCTCAGCTATATGACATTGAGAGGACCATGTCTTTGGGAGATAAAGAAATGGGAGAAGTGACATTAGTCTGAGTAGCAGAGAGGGTATTTGAGAAGGCAGGAGATAGAAGAGAAAATGAAAAGGTAATATGAGGACAAATTATAAGAAAAAGGAGACTATAAAAGAAGCCAGAAAAGCTAAGGTTCAAATGCTGTAAACACATAAATTATTGTTACTTGAACACAAAAGAAAACTTGACTAAAGATTGCTTGAAGAAATGTTATAGTAAATTTTGCTTTCCTACACTGTTTTCATCTGTATAAAATAAATTGTTAAATTAATTGTAAGAATTTGTTAAATACTTAAACATACTTGTTATTTTTTCTACTTTGCAGTGGCCCTGTTTCATTGTGTGTATCAACGCATGTAACAGGCATTGGTTTTTAAATTTAGACCCACAGCCCTGCTGTTTTTTTTAATCAGGGGCTGATGGTTACCTGGGATTCCAGGTGAATGTAATTAGTATAACTGCAATTATCAAGGTGGTATGATAAAACCCCCCCCAAAACAGTAGTACTCTGGCTTTTGAGGATCTGCATTAAAACCCACTGATATAAAATCTACATATAGTGCAGGTGGATGCACATATAAAGTTTAGTTTTGGAGCACTAATAGAATTTAATGTCCAGTATAACACATGGTAAGAGAAGAAACCAACCTATGACGGCAGTGCTACTACAATGACTAACAGCATTTCTGAAGAAAAACCATATATACATGATTTCAAGAAGAATATGCAATAAGAAAAATTTCTAACTAAAAATATTTCTCTCTATATATAATATTTATACTGTCCTATTGAGTGCTTCTATAATATTTGGCAAGCGCATATTATTATATATTACTGTGTCTTGTAGGATGTTTGCACGGCAGAGCTGAGGAGTTGGTAGCGAGAACACGTAC
This sequence comes from Macquaria australasica, assembly GCA_005408345.1. Classification (NCBI taxonomy): domain Eukaryota; kingdom Metazoa; phylum Chordata; class Actinopteri; order Centrarchiformes; family Percichthyidae; genus Macquaria; species Macquaria australasica. The sequence goes on from SEMN01000553.1 coordinate 114,453, forward strand.
GACAAACTTTGGTGTCAGTGTAAGGTTGTGAACATTTGATTTCCCCTAGTGCGTTATTAATGTGGATCAGTACTCTTGAGAGTAAATGTTCCTCCAGTTGAACCTCATCACAATGATCCAAGAAATATAACCCCCTCCTTTTCCCTCATGTTTACTTTTATATGTTCAAATTTGATTTATGGTCTAATGGATAGACAGATGTTGGTGCACTGTGGAAACTTACTTGGGTCAGACAGGATGGAGTCCGTCTTGGGCAGAAACTGGTCACAGCGGATTCCCTGGTAGCCTTCTCGACACCTGGTAGAGAAAAAAGAGGAATACACCATCAGTGAATGAGTCAGCTAGATTTGCCAGGGAACAAATGCCACTACGACTGATGTAAATGGAAGAGCTGCACATAAAGCGCCTCCTCATGTTTTGAGACAAATGTAGGGAAGCTCAGTCCTTGTGGAAGTGAACCAAATTGCAAGAAAGTGCAAGGTAAGGCAAGCTGACAGGGAGAAATGAATAGTGTGGTTATCTTAAAGGGCTGAAACCTGCAGTGGGAGAGAATTTTCTTGAAGAAGACATCTGTCTTTTCAGCCAAAATCACAAATTGGGGCTGCAGCAGAAAAGGAGCATCCAATCCCCATTAAGTGAGACCCTGTAACCTTTCAGGTTCTTTGCTTGGTAATAGGAAATCTTCACTGGACACACCAAATGACTCAAAAAATAAAACTTTCTCTTCAAAGAGCAAGGAGTAAGAACTGTGTTAAGATGTAGCTGAACTTGCCAATGATGATGAATCTCCTGTAAAAAGAGTTTTTTCCTGTACGTCGTGCTCTGCTCGAAACTCTGATGAAGGATGCTCAATTAATTGAAGACAGATTCCATGGTTTCTGGATAGTCCTCAGACTTTCAAGAAATTTCAACTGTTGAATTTAATCATCACATTTGTGAGAGTGCCAGTCAGGCAATGATCATTAAGCAGCTAATGAATTCTGAAATGTGCTTGGGCTGCTCATCAGAACACGTCCTATAGGAAAAGGCTATGCATTGCGAGGACGTGTTTTTAATTAATTTCAGCTCAATAAATATATCTCTATAGTAGTAAGTGTAACTGTGTCTTACAGTGCACAGAGGTGGCATGGAGGCTAAAATGCCAGTATGCAGTGTAAAGCCTAATTGGATGCCTCAGTTGGTTTGGATATCAATCTTTGCCTCTGGCCATTTGTACCTTTCTTGCTGTTCTGTTTTTTTCTGTCCCTCTTGAGGAAAATGCAAGTCTCATACATGGAAATAAAATATAAAGTAGTTTGTGCTACCTCTCTAAATTTGACCCTACTATATCTATTCAGTCCATCTTTTGGTCACTTTCTCGACTATTCTGTTTAACTAAGTCTCAATTTTCTCTTCTACCGAACCTGCATCCCAATTCCTCCCCTGTTTACCCCTGTGGCTTTGTTTCATTGACACTCCTGGAATTAATCTGTATCTGCTCTGACAAGTTGACAGCAGAGCAAATATACATATCCCAGCGGTCCCTGCTTTTAGAAGCCCCCAGCTGAGAGAACATCTATGTCCACCCAGACAAAACACTGGAGCTGTGCATAGAGATCAAGCTTGAAGAATGTAGTGTGACATATCAAAGATTTTGCTCTGTGCAGAATAATAATGGCTACCCTTTTTTTGTCTTTCATCTACGGTGAGTGATTTTCAATTATTAAATGAGCTGCAGTAGGAGGGGAAAGATGCACTCGACTGTGCGTGCCAGTGGTATGCTTAAAGAGCATCTCCCCTGTTGGGAAGGAAAAGGGGCAAATATGGTGAGACGTATGGTGCGAAGAGACTAAACAAAAAATGACAGCAAACATTTTGTTGTGTCAAATCTCTCTGATTTTTAATGGGTAAGTTCAAGGTTTATCAAACTTAATTTGGCTTCAAAATGGGTGGGACTGTGTCCAAATTTCATATTGCATACTAAATTTAAGAGACTGTCCTCAAAAATACGTCCATACAGGTCGTCTGTGCTGCAGCTTATTATGGCCCATATTTACGTTTTATATGTACGGCGACCTCTAGTGGCTGTAGTAATTATGACAGGAGTAAAGGCGGAAGTCCAGTGAGATTGGCAAATGACCTATTCTTCATTTTTGGAGTCATAGCTCCTGGAGGAATTCACCCTGGAAAAGTGTTCACACTGGACATTCATTTTTGTTTTTCCTTCAAAAAAGTTGGTATGCATGCTACAAAAACTCTATTCCTGAGTGTGCTGTAGTACACAGTACACTATGGTCCCACATTGATATGCACAAAGATAATGAAGGATCTACTCACAGCTGCAACACATTAAAATAAATTGTGGCGGTGAGACAGATCCAGAAAGATATTGGAAACAAACCAAATAAGTATTATGTCTTTAGAAAATTCTGTCTCTTTGTGAAGTTTAATTGGCAGTGGCATTTCAAATTCGCAAATTGATTTACATCGCCACACATACTGCATCATTTCCTGTAGCACAAAAGGGTACAGTCCACTGATTTTTTTGTATACTAACAACAAGAACAGTACACTATGACAATGAGTATTTAGTATAGTATACAATTAGTACACAATATGGAATTGGACCACAAAAGAGTCAGCAATCAAGTGACATGCTATCAATAGGCCTTTTTGACAGAAGACATTTGACATGTCACAGTAGGAAACACACAAGTGTAACTGATAACATTCAAAATGACTGCATTCCATTTAGTTTGAGCTAGTTCCAGGTTCCTGGTATTGTGAATGCTGGCTCACTGGCATGACTCACTGGGACACCTGATGGAACTCAGCCATCTTTAATAAAATTTGTTTCACCTTTGCTTTTCCTGCTAAGTCAAAAATGTCTGCCGTGAAAAAAGGTCTGTTGTGCATGCTGGCTCACTGTCACGGCATAAGAGGACACTTGGATAGAACAGAGCCATCGTTAATGGTATTAGCAACACCTGTGCACTAAAACAAGTTCAAATGTCTGCTGTGAGAAAAGGCCTATATATTTATAACCATTCTGCAGCTTGACTTGCACTACAGGTGAATATTAATTAGCATGCAGTGCTAAACTGACATTAGTTCATCAGTGTAGTTTAATTGCAGTCTGAATGCAAATTGGATCTTAAGGCCAACTATCGACATTGTATTCACAAGAGAACAAGTCTGATTTCTGTTAAGAATAGTAAACACTGGTTGTCATAGGAACCCAAGGGCATATCTTTTTAGTATGTGGTTCAGCAAACAACTACATGTTTTCCACACTATATGTATGAGGGCTTCTTGTCACATTCATCACGCCTTGATGACAGATGGTAATTATATCAACCATGCTGTTAAGGAGGCCTCAACAATCTCATCATTTGTCAAGGCCTCTATATTGCTGCCTCTCATTCCAAGTTTGTTGTTCTCAGCTTTTACTGTAGCAACGTGTGTTGCTACAGTGTTGTTGGGAAGAAGATAATTAAAAGAATAGAGGCTTAACATGGTGGCATTGTCTGTGGGTCATGCTCATTAAGGGGGACTGTGGAAGTGAAGAAGAGCAATATAGTGGTGATTAAATTGAGTGCAGCAAAAAAAATACTTGGAGGCGACAGAGAACACAATAGAACTATGAACAATTGCTCAGACATAGCCTCCTTGTTGAATGGCCATGAGCGCCACAAAAACTGCTGTAATACTCTTCTTTATCATGTCTAGCAGGAAGTTATTGTATCCCAAAAACTCTTCTTTTCTTTCGCCTGTGTGTTCCCAGCAGCGATCAAAACACATCAGAGTGTTGCTTCATTAAGCTCGGAGGAGGGAATCTAAGAATGGATGAGAGACAGTTGGAGGGTATTGAAGAGTTGCATGCCTTCTAATGAGCACCATAGTCATTAATTAAAAGAAAACATGAAGAGATTGCATGTGCATTAATGTGTGTGTGTGTGTGTGTGTGTGTGAGCACGCATATGTGAATCTCTCACAAATGTGCAAAGTAGCACAGAGCAGGGGATATATATATATATATATATATATATATATATATATATATATAAAAATGTACTGCCTGGACGATGAGGAATTTCTGCAAAAGGGGAAGTGTGAAAACGCACGCACTGGTGCCCAAAGACACACATGGATATGCATTAACAGAATGTGTAGGGAAAGAGCACATCCCATTTAAGCAGTTCAAAAGTTCTCCATGTAATGTGGCAAAGCATGCCATTTTTACCCTGTGATGTAAACTTAATATTCCAGCTCAAGTTTCTTTTATGAATATTGCAGCACACCCAGATTCTGGGTCTTTGGGATGATACTGAAACAAAAATGCGCCATCAACTTCTCATGATATTTTAGTTTGAATCAGCTTTACCCAATTTCATTCAACTTCTGCTACATATATCAACATACACACAATCCACCCCTGAGTGTGTTTACATGCACACATTTTACTACTGGTTTCGATCATAATCAGGATATCATGTTTACATATGTAACTGTCATTCATTGTCCACTGACATTAACCTAATATTCTATCTGAAGTTGCATTCATGACTAATACATCATGTCCAGATTGTTTCACCCTGAAAAGATCACATTAGCAGGCACCAAGGAGCCCACATTTGGAGGTTTCATTTAGCCTTGCTCTCTTTTTCCGGACACTTACACAGTAACATTCACACTTTGAAGCTGCACAGTAGCAGTACAGCAGCTCTAGTTGGGGTGAAAAGTGCTTTGCTCAAGGGCGCCTCAGGGATTTATCCTGCAAATGCGGGATTTGATCTGTGTTAAGGCTACACATTATACAAGCTGGAATCTCTAACTTAAAAAGCACTGTTTGAGAGTTTGTGTCTGGTTAAAACTTCTGCACTTATATCTCCTCACAACATTTTTTAATACACTGATCTGTAGGATATCTTGATATTGAAGCCTAAAAAGCACCAACACCAAATTAGAAGAAACATCAAGTCAGGCTGACAGAAATCATCGATTGGACACTGTCCTCACATTAAATGCCAGGACAGACCATTGGTATCCTCTGCAGTGCTGTACAGCCCTGTTATTTACAGAAATTGTCCAATCCAGAGACACTGAAAACTGGCAAATGGAGATAGATTTCTGAAATGTTCTTCTCTGTAACCCAATTGTTATACTGCTCTTCCTGGGTCGGTACGAGACAGAAAACATTCTCCGTGTCCACTGATTCCCCCCTCAGATACTAAAGATGTGATACAAATAAAATAATGAGGCAATTTGCTGTGTCAAACATCACAAGAAATATTAGAGATCTAAACAACTGCTTCTCTCTCCTTGGCAGGGTGGCCATTTAGACCAATTTAATACAGTGCAGCCACACAGCAGTGTGAGGCTTAACAGTCTATTAAAAGAAAATATGCCACAGTGCATTGGTCAGACTGTGACAGGTTGGTCCAATGATCTTCACATCTTGGGCCATTTTCTCGGCATGAAATTCGTTTTTGAGCAAAATGGCCGATACACTTCTGGTAAACTGGCCAACAAATAACAGGAAATAGCCGAGGAGAAGTGTTGTTTCTGTCATGGTTGGAGCCTGACCTTACAGCGATCTGCTCAGTAAGGACTTCAGAGGGTAAAAAAATCATCAAGACAACCACACTTTTAAATGAAATGGTTCATGCATCCCATTCTTTATTTGCAATGTATTAAAAGCTTCAACATTTTTGCATAATGCTTGTTTATCCTTATCTTGCTAATCAATCACTGTTCTAAAATTGCCCTGAAAGAGTAATTCATTGTTTTAAGTATGGATCCATTTTAAAAATGATGCCACATCACTCACTCCACATGCAAACATTCAGCTTTTTATTATTTTGTGAAGATGCAATGTGATGAATGAGGTGCAATTTCTTATACTGATGCAAATTGTTAGCAAAGAGCAAGGCCGACATGACTCTACTCAAGGGAAAGCTTCACAGGGGCCTTGTAGTATTGGGAGTAATCATTCACAGCATGAGACTGGGAAAGTCAGTTAACTAGAAACAGAACTTCTGTTTAACCAGAAACTTGAAGAAGTCTCGCTTAACAAAAAATATTGATCTGAAATCTCGCGAAAGGTTGAGTTGTTGAAGGAAGACGAAAGGATCTTTTGCTGTGTCCCAAATCGCGTACTTGCGTACTCAAACTTAGTACTTTGAGTGCATAAGTGCGTTCACACTGGTAAGTATGGCAAAATGCAGTGTACTGTAAGTACCCAGACAATGTACTCATAATGGTCAGAAAGTTGAGTGTGGAACGCTGCACACTTCTCACCCTCAACAGTCGTCATTTTGGCCACGTAGCGGAAGGGGAGGACCACCAACGTATGTTGTTATGGCTAAAAGAAAAACAAGTTCATTTTTCATTCATTTTTAATATAACTGAATTGAAGTTAAGTGAGCAAACGTGCAGATATTTCGGCGTGCAGCAATCGCGGTAAATGTTGGCGATAATGTTCCGCCCGGTTGCAATCCACCATTAAAAAGAAGAAGAAGCCGCGGTAGGTTGCGATCGTCATTTCCGGTAAGTGCACAACAGCAGTATTCGATTTGGGACGACACCACCCTGTCAAAATTAACGCACTACACAAGTCAGTACATAGTGTACACAGTACACTGCATGTAAGTGTACTAAGGGGAGTACGCGATTTGAGACACAGCTTTACTCTTTAACAAAACGGTCTGTCTCTGCAGGGATCCTCTCCATAATGTTGTCAGACACTTAGAATAACAATCTGAGCCTGTCATTGACAAAAACAAGCACTTTTAATGGACGTACTTTGACGGGTGCAGTTGCCCCAAAGGATTACGTTGCAGCTGTTGCAGCCCCTTCGCGAATGCCGGCGGAGGCGATCTGCTGGATCAATTCAAAAACTTTTGGTAAGTATTAGTCTTTTAGACCCCAAAATTTGTAAAAAAAAAAAAAAAAAAAAATAGGGTCCAGGTTTAAATATACCAGAGTTTCCCTTTAATAAGGCTACATTCACACAGGTGCTGACAAAATTCTCCATCAAGTTTTGGATGCAATAATGAAAAACTAAAACATGGCGCCCTCTGTGCGACGGACAGGAACAGGTGTAACAGATATTCTTTCATTGTGTTATTTGTAATTAGCTTTTCCAGCCAAGATAATGAAGACTTAAAAACTGTTCGTTACTGTGGGTACTCAATAAAGTCATATCGTTTGATGTATCAAATCCTAATGTAATCCAATACGTCTGTTCGGCTTAAATAGCAACTTGCTGCTCGGAGGTTTGTTTAATCAGACCTGCAGACAACCAAATACAATCGACAGCCTGGACTTCAAAGGAAGCCTGAGATGATTACTTTTCTACTTTAATGACATTACATATCTCTCTCCCGTATGTGTTTCCATTCATTCCTCCCTGCCTTGATGGGACAGAAAATTTAAATGAAAATCTAGCTTTGCTGAGTATCAAGGGAAGTCTTTCCTCTCATTTTTCCCAGACGTCGTGATTGAAATGCATCTGGGGCGCCATGTCTCACCCTGACATTGTATGTGTTGTTGCGCATGTATATCTATGTGCACATGTATTTGTGTGCTGGTATTTCTCACACAGACAAAAAGAGAGCGAGCTCTCTTGGAGGTACTTGAATATGACGTGAATATGCATATCCATGTGTGTGTATGCATGTGTGATAAGGAACACAAACCAACACGATCTCTCAAAGCCAAACAGTCATTCCAATACAGCTCTACCCATATTCAAATGGATGAAATACGCAAATCCAGATATGGTAGGGCTATCACAATTAACTATTAATGAGTATGATGGTGAACGAGCTGCAAATGCAGTTACAACACCAGGACTGGTCTGTAGAGTTAGGCTGTTTTTTGTTGGATTACCGTCAAACTATGTCCAAACTAAGAGCTCTGTAATTAATGTCATCTGCTGGACAACTGACAAAGAGATGACATGTCTGGATGCACGAGTTACCACTGAGTCGGCCATGTTTTCTGGCCATAATGCATAGCAGATTACTCCTACTTGTTGTACGCAACCAATGAATTTAGATGTTTTATCGGAAGAGAGTATTTTTGGGATATAAGCTATAGTCCACCTTTTGTGAAACCAGCCCCAGAGCTGCTCTACAGACCGCTCATCTTGTCCTCTCAATCCCTCTTTCTTTCCTCTGTTCCTCCACCTCCCCTTTACATACTACTTCACTACTCTATGTAAACCAAAGGGAGAATAGGGATAGCAAACAACTATTTGTAGAGGTCAGAGGAAGATGTTTGGCACCACATACGTGGCACCATGAAAAGTCTCTCTATATGTGAGTATTACTTTCTCAATGCATGAATTGTTTTCTGCTGTGATCATTGGGCTTCCAGTTGATGAGGGTGCTAAGGTATTTTAAATCTGGCATTGCCAAAGTGTAGAAGGGATTTTTTTAGAGATTGTATTGAATTCTACTTTATTGATCTTTCAAAGCAAGATTACACACTACATACTCATTAAATATCAGTTAACAAGGACTGAGACAAAACACTTTCAAAAGGTAACCTTATACTTAACCTTATTGTGAACCCATACAATTAATTACTTATTATATATACTGTATATTATAAATTTATTATTTTCCCAATTTTGTCAAATTTTCCAGAGCAAATCAGTGAGAAATTCTGCCATTTAAATTTCCTGCCATGAATGTATCTCCAAGTTCACACTCATCTCTGACATTTCCTTCTCTTTTCTCTCTGGATGCTTCCAGTTGTCAAGTGCAACTGACTGCTGAGCTGCTCTGGTTTTTAAATAAAACATGCCTCCCACTGAATGTTGCATACATGCCATGGTGTTTGAATGCGTGCCCTTTCCTCCATCTCACCATGAGCCCTGTGAAACCTCACCTCCATCTCACCTCTGAAACCTTTTACCAGAGGCAGGAAGTTGCTCAATAATTCACAGCTCCACCTAGCCACTGATCCCAAAATTAAAACAAAAACACATCACTTTCCCTGATGTATCTTGTATTTTATTCTATTTTTTAGCACTCGGCTTTTACATCAGTTCCCCTTGCTTTCTTCTGCTCCTCCACCTCTCCTTTACATATTCCCTACTCTATTCAACCAAAGGGAGAAGACAACCATTTGTGGAGGCCAGAGGAGGACGTTTGGTACCACGTACATAACAGAACTCGTTATTCATCTGACACCCAAAAATAAAGTAAAACTGGATTTGTCTAAGCAATCCCTCCTGGGAATAGAGCAAAAGTGCTAGATTAAGTCATCCAGCATCTCTCAAGCAGTCAGTAATACCAGACAGCAGAAATGAAGAGACACATGAGAGACAACAAACAAGAGAAGACGTACGTCCTCACCAGAAAGTTACAACGTTGGTTGTGTGTTCAAACACCTTACAACAACACGTTCTTCTGGCAGGCAAACCTTTTGTGATTATGTGAATACTGACTGTCCAGATAAATCACAGTATTGTCAATGTTGTTTTACTCTTGTGGTGGAGGTCAGGTTGGATGGATGCGAATACAAAGCATCTGACTTTGACAGCAAAAACTGCCATTTGTGGTTTAATTTCAGCAGTCAGTGTTGGTTTCTTTTAACCACAAAGACAATTTTTCCTTAACCTTAAAGGGATACTTCATCTAAAACGTGTATGTATTGAGTTAAGACCACAAAGTCTCATAAAGGTTTTTAAGCCGGATTTATCGTTGTGTTAAGTGGTTATAGGGTAGCTATGAAGTTGAAGTTGTAGATGCTAACTATAGCTCCAGTTATAGAAGTACGTATGTAGCCTACTATCATCTGTATCAGAAAGCAACTGCATTTTCCCAAGTTGGTTACGACTGACAAATGTGACTCAAACTAGATCACCAAAGGAATTTATTATAACCATTGAGAATCCAAGCTGACTGCAGCTGCCGTCCTCCATGAAGAACCAAACTACAAACTTTTCAGACCGCAGTGACACAGCAACAACAAGAGAGACAACAGCAAACAACAGCAAACCAAAGAGGGCTGAGCTTAAAGGGCAGCAGGAGCATGTGGATTCTCTGGCTGCTTCCCTAATGTCCTCCCTGTACTTTTACTAAGTACCTTTCATACTGTAGAAGACTATCATGTCACACTCTATAAATACATTCCTCTGCCTTATGCAGCGATCTTGATACGGGCTGGAAATACCATTAACGGTGAGATAACACTTAAATCCAAACCCTTATCTCTTTTTCATTCTGCCCCCTCTCTCCATTTCTTTCCCTGTCTTAGACTTTCTCTCCTTATGAATATTAACACTTTATCACCTAGACCACTTATCTATGTGCTTAATAAATCCCACGTCTAAGTCACTTTGATTCGATGGTTTGTTCAATCTATTGACAGTGGGATTCAGGAAATATCTCTTCATTGCATCTCAATGTTAAAGGGGTTCTGAGGTACTTAGATCGAATAAATTAGCTTATCTCTTATCTCTGCCGGCACCAAGCAACAAATTTTAGACCCCCCCCGACCCTCACACACACACTCAGCAACAGCAACCTGTACAGTAAGCATAGACATTTATGTATATATAAGTTTATATCCAAGGAGGATAGTGGGGCGTTTCTATGTCTTTGTCTTTTCAAAGTGATATTTTAGACACCAGCGTGCCTTTGTGTCAACAGTTTGGGAAGATCCATTCCTGTTTCAACATGACAGTGCCCCTGTACTACAAAGCCAGGTCCATAGCGAAAATGGTTTTCCCAGTATGGTGTGGAAGAACTTGACTGGCCTGCAAAGAGCCCTCATCCCAAAACCCATCCAACACCTTTGGGATGAATCGTTTACAAGCTGGGTGTTAATGCCAGACACCAGTGACTGACCTCACTAAATGGTTTTGTGGCTGAAAGGGAGCAAAGCCCTGCAGCCAGCTTCCAAAATCTGGTGCAAAAGCCTGAAACCAGAAGAGTGAAGGCTGTTATAGCAATCTGTTATAACAGATTAATGCCCATTGTTTTGGAATGACACGTTCATCAATCACGTTAGGGTGTTATATCCTGGTGTCCACATACTTTTGGCCATGTATTGTATAAGGTTGGAAAAACTAGTCATGATCATTAAGAATTGTTCATAACAGTGTGTCTTCCACCTGACCAAAAAGACATTACCAAACTCATAGAAATCCCACAAATTCAGTATGGTTGCTATAACTTTGCTATAAACTATAATTTCTTTGCCCTGTCCTCCGTTACAATCTGTAATACTGAGTGTTTCACCCTCTGTTTCACTTGTTTTCTGCTTCACATGCTGTAGTGGCCTTTGGCAGTTGAAACAATGGGAAGAGTAGACTTGCCTAAATAAGGTACCACAGGGGTGGCAGCTTTATCAAGTCCTAATTTCAGAAAATATTCCAAAACACCCAAATGCCAGAGGAGGATTTATGCAGGGGAGCGTGCAGTTTGTGTCGAAGAACAATAGTCTCATGAAAGCTTTGACCTTTGGATAAAATTAAGCAGCAGAAAAGTCCGTCAGGGTAATCAGCTAATTAAACTTTCCCCTTTTGGCTTCTGTTCCGGATTATTTTTGTGTCCCTTTGGAAATATTTTCTTCACTGTGAAAGTGTCACTTGTAGGCTGCTGATCCCGTTCGAGGGCACGGCTGAGAGCGCATTTTGCAAGGATAATACTCCACAAAGGAATTTTAAGTTATAAACCTTTTGGAAACTGGCAGCCACTTCATCTCCCAAATGTTGATGCTGGGATTTAAATTCTTATACATGTAAAATGTAATTTCACTTCTGGACCTCTGTGCCATTGCTCAGAGGAAACATCAGATTTGTTACTGAAAGCAGCTGCAAAGACAGTCAATGTTAGATTAGAAATAAATCCACTGAAAAAGCGGAAGTGTATGAAAAGGTGGGTGATTATGTTCACTGAAGATATAGAACTGCACTGATGAGATGAACTCATGTTGCCCTCACAGGAAGATTGGGAACACTGTTATTTTATATGTAAATATTACATAAGTTCTATTTGTAGCTTTTACTGTGCTGTGCTAAAATATTTGGGACTTTCAACGCAATGTCAAATTCCCTGTAATTCCAAACCTCTAAACAATTGTTTTGCTAACTTTAAACTCAAAGGTTTAAAATTTCTAATTTTACTTTCAATTGACAACGAATTAATGAGTAAAATAATGAATAAGGATTTTTTGTTCAGTCTTTTTTTTTTTTACCGTTGTCTTAAAGTATATTAAATAATGTATATTTATGTTTCACTCTTTGTTAAACCTTAGTTGTCACATGTTTCAATCAATCACGTGTTTGACAGCACAAAGTAGCTCTCTGCCCTTCTGTTTCCTAATAATACAAGAGCCACAGAAAGCAAAAACAAGCTACAGGATCCATTTTGTCATTATTTCTGACCTGAAGCACTTGAGTGCACGACCAGCTGAATTCAAAACTTGGAACGAGCTGCTAACATGGAGCACGTGTAAGCAGCATCACACACTCTGCAAGCCAATTATTTTTAGAGAGAGAGAGAGAGAGAGAGAGAGAGAGGGGAAATGACAAAGCAAATTCTGGCAAGACAAAGCAGATGCTGTGATGTTTTACCCAGCAAACAATGGTCCCTGTCAGAAAAAGGTGTGAGTAGATCTTTAAATTAGAAAATGTTTCTGAAATGCACTGTCAAACGTCTTCCTGAATCCAGTAAAACTGCACTTGCAGTTCTGGGGACCATCTTAACAATGAAAAAATAATTCTGGAAACTGCTCAGTGTGTTTATCTTCTGAAACAAGTTCAGTTTAGTTTTTTTTTTTTTTTTTTACCTATCCTAATAGTTTGTGTGATTTCTTTAACTTGTAGCTTTATTTCTGGTCTTATGCAACCTAGCCTTAGGAAAGCACCACTAAGATTGTTGTAATGCATATAATCAATCATAAAATATCTGAAAATGTTTTTATGTCTCATCCATATATATGGAGGGCCCATATGAAGGCCCATTACCTCCAGGTAATATGGAAGAATTTCCGTTTAATCAAAACACATCCTGAGGCTAGAGAAAGGGATTATATACCAATTTTCAGAGGATTATTATCCCATAGTGATGACTAAGGACATTGGCATTCACAGTTCACAGCCTGAGAGATAGATGTCAAAATCATAATAAAAACAACTATTATCCAAGCAAAAGTCCATCCAGTTGCTGAGATATCACCCCTGACAGGCGCCCATTTCAACTGATGGCTTTAGTTATACTCCACTGCTAACACAGAAATACAATAATGCATAATATCTCTCTGAGAACTAAAACCTTTGTATTTTCTTTTAAAGCAGCTATCATTTTTTTGATTACAATGCATTAAATGACAATGTTACAACGTGAAAGCAAGTATGCCAACTCAAAGACGTGGATAACACCAAGGAGAGGAATATTTAGTCTGGCAATTGGGATATTAGATAACAGATGATCACAAAAGGAAAGTTGGCAGGCACAACAGGAGAGGGGGGAATGTGATTAACATTCACACCTAAAGTGGTGACCTTTGGTGTTCTCTGTTGCTGTCCTCCGAGTGAACTCTCAAACAAAGCAGGATTGCTTTCATGGATGGACGTGCGTAAAAGTATATCCTCATCATCTGTCATCATCAGAGGTGTGATCATACTGGATTGCTATTTATAACTGTTTCATGTCCTGTTTAAAGAAAAGTTTTGCTTTATGGAAAAATTTGACAAAATACTGTCAAATCATGTACTGATAACAGTGTATTGATAAAACAGAGCAGATCTTTTGATTTTTGCATTTGACAGTGTCCAAGTCACTCCTTTGTTCACGCTTACTGTTTGTTACATAACAGTGCTCTATAGTGAACAGTAAAAGGAGATTCAGGATAAATGAATCATCGTTGTGCATGGCATGGGCACATTTTACACAGCTGATATTAACAGTAAATTTACACACAAGGGACATTAGAAGCTCACAGAAGTGCTTTGAACAAATCTCAAGAAGCAATTGGAAGGTGTTTCACAGTACTTCAGCCTGTCGTATTAATGGTTCTGAAGATAGAATAACTGGAATACACGCTTCACACAAAAGCTCTCATGTCAAGAAGCTGGCGAGACTCTTGAGCACATGACACAAGAACAGGAATTTCTGTACTTACATCTGGACTAATTCTGCCCTTCAGAAGGTATCTGTGATACAGACAGATTTGCAACTATGGTAATATGGTGACTAATGTCAACGGGTCATAATTGGAAAAAGAACATAACAACAGAAGAAAGAAAACACAAGGTCAGTTCATGTCATGAACGAGGTTGGCCTTGTGTAAGCTCAATTTGAAGTGAAACAATCAACCTCTACTCTCACAATGAATCAAGGCACAATGGCTGGAATAAAAAGGAGAGAAGACAACTTTGCTAATTGGTTGAACTCCTTTATCCTCATCAATTTTAATCTTGAACAACAATACATTATAGTTCACAAAAGATGGCAGACAATAAAGAGGACAGTAAGTGGAAGAAAATAGCTGCAACAACAGAAGAAAAAGTGAACCTCCCAAAAATCTGTGGTCAACAGCATTCTTTAGAGGGTGGGGAAAAAGAGGAAAGAAGCTTTGTTATGAGGACAAGAAAGAGGCGAGAGGAAATAATTACTACATTACAGGAGAAGCCGTTTACACAAGACTTCCGTTGTGCCGCAGGACTGGCAACATGTATCGGCTTATGTGACCCAAAAAGACCTGAGAAACACACCCTGCCTACAGATTCATCATTTATGGGAAGAGGAAAGAAATGAGGGCGAGGGTGCCACTGCTGCCACCAAATCTGTTTTGTTCAACCTCGCCCTTGAGTTAGCAAAGACTCGCAAAGCATTTTTGTGACAAACTTTATGGAGAGAGAGATCGAGATAAAATAAATGGAAGGGTTTGTAGATTTATCAAGAGAAATGAGGCTCAAAACAAGTGACGTTTGTTTCATAACGCCTTTATAAAAACAGGATGTTTTAATGTGTGTGAAATACCACCCAGTTTGAACAATGTCAAGTATTCCAGCTCTCAGGATTTCAGTACCTCCATAATCAGTACTGACTGGTTGGTAATCAGTCATTTGGTAATCCGCAACCAAGTCCTCTAAATGTGAGATACAAGGTAAAAATATGGTTATATCACTATACATATGTATAAGGAGAGCTTACATCAGTCCTGTTAGATTTTCCAAAATACACGTAGAGGACAATGATGCCATCCTATGGTAACATGTTTGTGGGAGCAGAGCATTACTATTCCATCTTGTGGGAGTGCAAAGAGATAAGAATTCTTTGGTCAAGATTATTTTGATTATACTTCCTTGATATTTTTGTTCATTTATTTATATTTTCCAGTTTCTCCTGTAGCAATGTTTGAATAAATAAATAGGAGTATGCACGTACATCTAGACCACAAAAAAGCAGGTACTGAGCCGAAATGGAACAAATTACAAAATAAACAAATACACAGCTCACACACTTTGAGTCTGATGAAAAGCCGTGCTCAAAACGTCACCTTAGTGTAATAAATAAGTGAATATTGGAGCCCTGCAGTGTTTAAATATCTCTAAAATGTTTTTTAAGTATTAAAGAAAAGGTATAGATTTTTTTCAAGTCCGTCTTAAAAACAGCAACTCACATGACATATGTATTTTGAGAGAGTGGAGTCAAGCGATAGCTTGAAAGTTCACAGCCAGTATGGAAAAGAGGAAATGACTACAGTGACTTATAACTCCTTCAGTGTACATACGGGTATGTGACTATTGTTACTGTGTGTGTATAACAATGGGCTTTGAAAAATCTGAACCTGTCCTTTACATGCACAGGAAGCATTTCAAATGCAAATGATATGCATTTGTAAAATTCTTTGAAATTTCAATGTATACATTTGTAAATCTCATTTTTATTGTTTTTGTCATTTAAAAAAACCCCCATACATTTGTTACAAGTTTTGAGACGTATCTCTCTCCTTAGAGGTTGCACAAGTTTTCTCACTGCTCTGCAAGTGCAGCTTGGTGTATCATGTCAATTTGACAGAGTCATGTTTTACAGTGGAGAGGAAGGAAAAGGTGGGAGGGTGAAGCTGAGCAGATATAGGGAGACAGTACGTGATATGAACTCATAAGCATGCATTGCCTCCTGTAATTGTATGCGTGTGTGAGCATGTGTGGATGAGAGAGAAGAGAGCAGGGGTGGCAGCTGTAGTATTAATTAGGCAGGTGAGATGAGCGGACTGCAGCATCATTACATTGGCAATTACAATGCAGTCTATTTGCCTAGCATGCCCCTGGCTCTGAGAGAGAAAGATGCAGAACTAGTTGGGAGACTGAGTGAGAGGGAAGGATGAGGTACGAAGAAAAAGACTGAGAAAAGCAGGTGGGAGAGAGATTTAAAGGGAGAGGGGATGTAATGTAGTCACGATTCATGAAAAGGATTTATCGCTAATCCCCCCAGTGATAGTCAGCTTCCATGATCTCCACCACCGTGCCAGTCAATCACAGAACAATGTGATATGTTAATAGAAAGCAGACGATGCGACACATTTCCTAGATATTTCCTTTCTTTCAGCGTATTGATGTCATCTTACAGTTGGGTGATGGATGACTTAAACTCTTATAGAGAGGAGCAGATTACTTTGGATGCAACACCACATCTCAGTGTGCCACCATTCTTTTCTCCCTCCGGTGTGCACAAACACAAACACAAGCACACACACACACAAACAAACACAAACACACTCTATGAAAGACATAGAAGATTGAGAATTCCCTTATACTTCTGCTCCAAGTAAGAAGAAATAAGACCTAGAGTTCTCCAGAAAGTAGGGCAACCCACTTTAGCTGGTCCAACACAAACTGCATGATAAATGTGTGCTCAGCATTAAGCCCAACTGAAAAAGAACTATATTATAAGAAACCAATTTCAATATAATTCAACTTTATTTAAACAATGCCAATGCTTTCACACGTGATAGGATAAACTTCTGGATTACAGTTGAATTTTCTTCCCGTTTCATGTAAAAAAGATGTAAACTGGCTACATCCACATAAAAATTACTTATATTTATATTTATATATTTACAACTTACAAATTACCTGAAGGCAAACAACCACCTGACGCGTTTGTGAAACATAGACCCTTGTCTGGTATTATCCCTTCCTTTTTTTCATCTTTCAACTCCATTATTAGCATCAAAGCATTTAAAGAGAGCAGAAACTCAGGCACAGAGGGAATTCTGGTGGGAAAACTGTTGGTGGACACAGAATGAGCTTTTTGTCAAGCATTCAGATGCATTTCAGTCACTCTGAAATGTGTTGCCGGGGTCTGAACAAGCTCTGGTCCCTGGGGGATCTGTGGTTTGGATGAACAGGGTTGTGCTGTGGTGTCTGTGCTGGTCAGACAGTGCAGAGAGTGGGACAGAGAGCTGGAGGGTGCTGGCCGGGATGACTTTGGCTCTGTCACACCAAGGTCTCCACTCTAACTCCACTATAATGAGCCTGTCAGCACGGTGTGAGCCATAGGAGATAGGCTGCCCCCCATCAACCTAGTTTCACAGTCAAGGATGAGTAGCTCTGTGTGTGTATTGGTGTGTGTGTGTGTGTGTGTGTGTGTGTGTGCTGACATTGTTTATTGTCTGATTTTTTTTGTTAGCATTCCCAGTAAACCTGTTCTCAGAATGGACTGAAGTGCTTTTATCTTTGCAGAAGGCTGTTCACTTGACCTTAATCTGGACCAAGTCCAAGTCCTATCATACAAACACTTTTGGGTATGCGTTTGAGCAAAGTGACCTATATAGAGGCACATTACTGCTATTAGTGATCTTGTAACAAAAGAAATGGCCAAACTGGAATAAATCTTCCCAATTCTACCAATCATACCAATTATTTTTGCATTTTACATTTTGTATTGCTCCCAACAAGCTACTCCAACTGACCATTTTCAAGTTATCAAAACCAAATCATTTCTAATCTTACAACTAAAACTAACTCTTTGGTTTATGGATCTCTCTGTCATGGCATGGCAGGAATTACCTTTTATACTCAATTCAGGGGAAAAAGTAGTAACAGAAACACTTAGAACGTCCTTGCTATAACTGCACAGGCAAGCAGCTACTGACAAATTTCCAATAACCGGTCATTCAATAAAAAAAAAAATTCTGCTGACTGAAATCTATCTCAAATTCCATCCATCCATCCATTTTCTTCCACTTATCCAGAGCCGGGTTGCAGTGGCAGCAGGTTAAGCGGGGTTATCCAGGCGTCCCTCTACCCAGCAACACTTTCCAGCTCCTCCTGGGGGATCCCATGGCGTTCCCAAGCCAGATGAGATATCTAATCCCTCCAGCATGTTCTGGGTCAACCACGGGGTCTTCTACCAGTTGGGCATGCCTGGAAAACCTCTATAGGAAGGTGTCCAGGAGGCATACTGATCAGATGCCCGAACCACAATAACTGGCTGCTTTTGATGCGAAGTACCAGCGATTCTACTCCAAGCTCCCTCCGGGTGTCTGAGCTCCTTACCCTGTTTATCTCGAAATGAACAAAAAATGCTTCAAATTTGAGCATATTTTTGTGCAAACTCAATCATATCAGGCTGCGATAATCACAGAAAACCTCTGCAAGATCCTGGAGGGACTGTATTAGTTCCTTACAGATTGCAGCCCAAAAAACGGACAAACAACTCCAAACATTGGGCTTGCTGGTAGTGTGGCATGTGTTTTTTGTTTGCCTGAACTTGTGCATGTGCGTGTGCGTATGTGTTTTGCCATAAAGCCACCCTGATCCAGTGTTAACTGCTCTCATAAACAAGCACCTGCCAGATGTGAGCCTCTGCCCACAGAGGACTACTAGCGACTGGCTGTGAGTGGAATCCATAACCAGACGTGTCGTCTGCTCGCTGCATCCTTTTGTCTCAGACAGACAAGGCAAAGTCTAAAGCCAAATACAACTGACCTTCTGCTAAAGCTCAAGCTTTACTTTCCAAAACAGAAATATTTCAACGCCCCTGGAAAGACAGACATAAAGATAGACAGATATACAGGCAGGCAGGGCAGAAAGTGCTGTAGGGCCTCCACCAGTAGGAATTTAAACAATAGTGACAGAACCTGTACATGTAGTAAAGGCCAATATATACTCTCTCAAGTGCTATTTGAAAAGTTTGAAACCGTTAAAAAGCTCATTTCAAACAGTCGGACAGTGTGCATTGCCCAGACATATTTCTGAAAATCGAGAAAGCCGACAGCCACCCCCTCTTTCTGCAGCAAATGACAGGTGTTCAAAAGGTGTACAAAAGGTCAGAACTTCGATTTCCTTTTCAAATTCCGCCCTCTTGGTTCTCACATTCTGACTTCTGGCAGCATCCATGTTCACGGCTGGACTGCACCGATCACCTCTGTGCTGGCAGTGATGGAAATGGGCTGCACTTGAAGACATAGGAGTTGGACCGAACTCTGGATCACCCTCTGCATAAAAGCCAGGACAAATCTGCGCCACTAGACAGATTGTCCCTTCCCCCTGACTTCAAGTTTCTGACCCAGCTGGTATTCAACACATAACAGGAAATGCAGCTACCTGTAGTGCAATATTGTATTTTCTGTAGCCTGTTTATTGAGCTCTTATACCAACAGCTACTTCCACTTGATGGGTTTCTTCCTAACTATGAGGACAGGCCCCCTGCCCTACATTTAAGGGTAGTCGCTCCAAAAAACCAGTACAACTTGGCTTTTTAGACACGGTGAAAGACCTATCACTCCACCTTAAACTTGCACAATATTTGTGTCCCTGTTACCTTTTCTCTCCCCATGACCTATTGCACATAAAGACAAAGCATAACAACTTTCTAAAGGGTGTTTGTGTTGTTTGTTTCGACAAGCATTTGAGCAAATTTTCAGTCTTTGGACCTAATTTGAATTTTTGCACATTTTTCATTTCATTTAGCTCATAATCCAAATAGGTTTCATATCATTGCTGTCAAATGAAAACCATGTATCTCCAACTTTGTGATTTTGAATTTCTCAGATAAACTGAAGGACTAAATGTTCCTTTATAGGTCGAGACAATTCTCCCACTTTTTAAATGAAATACACCATTTGAAACTGCGTTGTCACAAAGTATATATGTACAAAAAATAATTAAATATATATATTGTCTCTCTCTCCCCCTCTTCCTGCTTCTCTTAATCAGCTGATTATGGACGTTTACTCTCTCACTTATCCAACCAGATTTTACCACAATCTCCATCACCCAATCATATTGCTGCTGTCAAACTTTAAATCTGTTCTCCTCTCACTTGCTGTCAGCTGTCATTTCAGTGCAGTTACCCAAAGAAGGAGGTGAACAAAAACATGGATTATTTTGCCTTTTTCACTCTGTCTTCCTGAATAATCTGACATTTTCAGTAAGTTGATGTTTAGCTTTTTTTTTTAGAACTGCATTACATTCTCTCACCTCAGTTATTGCTCCTCCGCCATGGTGGCATGTTCCCTGTAGCAACTAATAACTACTCTCTAAACAATGTGTGTCTGACTTATATTGGGCAGTAAAATGACAACTGGGACACATGAAAATTTCTACATACTCTTTAGTTTCAGTATTCAATGGCAATTTTCTCAGAGCTGCTGGGGACACAGACTGTCATTGTTTCCGTCAGTGTGACAGTGTGTTTCTCTGTTAGAAAGACATGCAATTTCAAGTTATTTCAGTGACAGTGATGAACAGTGAGAGAATGAAATGGGGGTGGGGAGGAGGTGGTGGTGGTGTGGGGGGGGGGTGACACATGTCATTGCGCCGAGCACCACACCCACATGCGAACACAATAGCATGATGTGTACTTGGAGGATCTATTTAATTGATGCCAGAGAGATTAGCTTAGCTTTGTCAAAGTTACCATGACAATGAAGGTGCATTAGTTTGCTAATTCAATCTGCTAAAGTCTCCGCAGTGCACATGGCTCTGGTTCTACATGCTGTCATGGCAACATATCCAGTTAAACACCACCCTTGTATTGTTATGCAGCTTCTATGGGCTGTTTATGAAACGTTCACAGCTATTTATGACCCTTTGAAAGGCAAGTCACGGCTAATTAAGGGCACAACGCCCCGCACTCATTGGTTGTAAATGTGTTATTGTGGCATGCATGGAGAGATATTCTAATATAATAGGCTGGTTGGTGGAAGGGTGCCAGAGTTGCATGGCGGCTGGGTAAAGTATTCTGGCGGAGCAAATTAGCTTCTCTGTCACACAGCAGCCAGGATGGTTGTGTTTGGGAAGGCCTGGTGTGTGTTTGCTGCTGTTATGAAACACACACACACACTGTGCACTGGAGAGAGTTAGTGCTTCAAGTCTAGCGAGGGAGGGAGCATCCTTGATTCCTGGCAGTCAGATGGATTGGTGTGTCTACATGTGTGTGCAAGTTGGACAAAGACAGATGAATGAGAGAAAGAAATGAGAGAGAGAAAGATGGAACAAGACCAATATTCGCCGGTCCTGCTTTTCCTGAGTGATTGGCACTAAGTGGAATTCCCTAGTTGGGCCATTAGACTGGTCCTCATCAGCCTCCATCCAGGCCTCAGGACCTACATTAC
This sequence comes from Macquaria australasica, assembly GCA_005408345.1. Classification (NCBI taxonomy): domain Eukaryota; kingdom Metazoa; phylum Chordata; class Actinopteri; order Centrarchiformes; family Percichthyidae; genus Macquaria; species Macquaria australasica. The sequence goes on from SEMN01000553.1 coordinate 136,023, forward strand.
ACATTTTACTCCACGTTGATAACCCATTCCCAGGCTGAGTATCTTGTCCCTCAGTGTCACAGTTTCAACTCAGCACCAAGAAAGAAGAGAGAAAGGCAGAGGCAGAGAGAGAGAGGACCTAGTTTTGGTTTCACATTGTCTTCAGGTTTAATTATCCCTTTGGCAGGAACACTGCAGTCATTATTGTTGTGGATGCCAGCACAGACTTAGGGAGGATTTTCTCTTCTAAATGTCTTGACGCTCGAATCAACTTCTGACCCCGTCTGCTGGTAATTGGACTGCTTATCAATGCAGACGTCATGTCAAGGTGCTTCCAAGCTCAAAAGGATGCTTACACTCATTAACTGTGTGAAAATAATCATTTTAATTGCAAACAGGGTGGAAGGAGTATGTGTTTGCAGTCATTCACTTTTAGGTATTAAAACAAACGTGACTCGAATTGTGGGGGATTTGAACTGATATGTCTGTGCTGTAAAGTAAGATAGAGTTCAAGGCTGACAGAGTTCATTATGAGGCTAAGGAGAACTTTGATACTCTGATTTCTTCTATTGGAAAATCAGCCTTTTTTAATTTTATGCATATACAGTTTAACGATGATGATGACGACGACGACGAAGATGTACAAAGTGTAAACATAGTGATGATTAGCATGCAAGGGAGTCTGCGGAGACTTTACAGTGATAAGTGGCATGTTGACCGCAATCAAAAGCTTCATTAAAAATGTTCACACCAATCTTTCTCTGCCACCCTGTTCTTGAAGGTGAGAGCAGCGTGACAGTTAGTTACCCAGATAACGACCCCTCTACCCACATCTCCCACCTTCTCAAATACAGATTCTCTCTTTTTATTTCTTTTTCTTGACTCTTAACCTCAACGGACGTACATTTACACAGAACTCCTCTGCTCAAAACTTTGGTGTTGTTTTTGATTCATCTCTGTCTTTGCAGCCACACACCAAGGTCACCACCGCAGAACTGCCAAAGTCTGTCCTATCTTATGAAACAAATATGCTAATTCACACATTTACAGTATGTTATCTAAAGTCAATTAAAAAAAAATTACTTTTCTTGTTGTTATAGCTTCCATTAGACATTTTGGTGCTCATACAAGAAACACTGTCATGAAATAATCTGAGCTGCTTTGTCTGTTTTTTTTTTTCTGGTCTATGAACAGCATATATATCCATGTAGCTTTTTTAAATTTCTTATATGGATTGAATGTCTATTGCAGGTATTTCCAACTATTGCACCAACAGTTACATCTGAAAAAAAAGGGATATGGAATCACAACCAAAAGCAAAAGAAATATGCATGTCATGCTTTTTGTTTGTGAATTTAGGTCATTTTAGGCCATTTGCACAAACAACTAACACTGTCATTTTCTGGTGTGGTACATTTAACTAATTCAATTAAGATCATTTATTTTGGTTGAATTCCAACGGTACAGAAATCATGTCATATTCACCACCCTGTTGTTTAGTTATGGATTGTACTTTCCGTAAATAACACTAATACTAAAACATAATACAATATACTTAGAAAACAGTAGGATTTTTAAATGATGGCGTGTCGCAAACAAAAACCTGATTCTCTAGCCACAGTTTGAGCATTTTTACTAGATATTGGATTTTATAAAAAACATCTCTAGATTAGTTAATTTAATCTACCTTGTCACCTTAGGGGGGCAGTTATTCTTACCTTTAGGGTTTAAGCCCCTAAAAGGTCTTGAAGACGACCAATAAATGACAGGCAGTCCAATCCCTTTAATAAAAAAAAAAAATCCATAATTGTTTCCATGGAAACTAAAGTGAACCCTCATCCTGTTCCTCTTTATAAAAAGGCACATGCAGTACACTGAAGGTGTCAATGGCTATGTGTACGCCCTTTCATTATTTATCTCTCTCCATACTCAACATTTGATGGCCAGAGAAAATCAATAGCACGAGTCTATTAAAGTTTCTATTGCTGTCGCCGTCCAATGGCTGCAGCTCTGGAAATTCTCTTGATTTTATTATGTGCTGGATGTACAACGAGAAATATTGTGTGCTTGAGCTGTTGTTGTTGCTGAGCTGAGGTTATTTCTGTCTTTGAGTGCTCTTCCCAATCTGTCCACAGAGCATAGATCACTTAAGCCCTGTTTAGAAATTGCACTGCAAACCCCTCTGATACATTCATAATAGCTCTTTCCCAGTGTCTTCAGTGAGAAGTAAAAGCCATCAACAAAGCCAATCAGGATGTTTTAGCGGGAGGCACAACATGATACTGTAATTAAAAATTGTGGTTTCAAAATAAGAGCAGAAAAAAATAATGAAAGAAAAATCTTGGTCTCTTTTTTTTCTTGTCTTTACCTTCCTCTCTCTGCCTGTCTCTCTCTCTGTCTCTCTGCCTGTCTCTCTGTTTGTGTTTGTGTGTCTCCCTCCTTTGAAATAACCTCCACGGTTAATGATCTGCCGTGACCTCAGCGATCTTTAATTGAATAATAAATGAGCAGATCTTATCCTGGGCTCATCTCCAGAAGACTGAAGAACACACACACACACACAAAACACATCCGCACAAACACATACACACACAGTAAAAACTCCAAGGTCATACATTAGGAACAAAATCCTGACTTGGTGTCTGATTCCCAAAAAGTTCGATCTACGTATTGCGTATGTGCTATATGGACTGACAAAACATATTACTCATCAACTTTAATGTCTTTAAAGCTCCACCAATCAATATTTCTTATAGTAACAATAAATCAAAAGGCTATGTGTAATGTGAAAGGGGTCACTCGCATTGACGGAGCTACAGAGAATTATCATTCAACTCTGCAACTCAATGGAGCTTTTTAAGCCTCTTTTAGCTAATTATTTTGGTTGTATGACTGTAAATTCAGCACTCATTCATCTCATTTCCTGCCACTGTATGCTACCTGCCTAGCACCAAATGGCAGACAGTTAGTTAGCAACTAGTTGGTGAAGAGAGTGGGACATCTAGCAGCTAAAGAGCCAAATATGTTTCTCAAGAATTAATGGAGACCAAACCAGATCTAAAGGAAGATATAGACAAAAAACACAGCTCCAAAGGAATGCTAATGTTGCTGCTGGATGTGTAAATATAGGTGAGTGTTAACATGTTAGCCATAACAACTTCAGAAGGCAATAATATATCAGGAATGTATATCTTATTATTTTGGACCCAATTCGATATGGACATGTGGAAAACCTACCCAAACACAACATTCATTAACTTTCAATTTCAATTTTCAAAACAAGACCCAATCCAAAAGGGACCCAAAGACGGTAAGATTCAAATACAGTATATCCAAGGATAATAGACCCAACACAAAATGTGGTTGGTCCAAATAGAATTCAATAGAGATAGAACAACAACACTGGCAGCTGTATCATGCTTCACAAAATAATGAGCAGTAACTCTCCATCAAGTGTGTCAAAAAACACATTTTTCTCCTGTGAGAATTATGACCCACTTCATCCCCTCTGGTATGAGATGTATTGACACAAACCCTTCCTGACCCTCTAGGATTGAGTATAATATAACTACATGGACCCATGAAGACAGAGGTTTTTGCACATGTATTAATAATTATTGATTAGTTACGCAATTTCTAAAATCACAATCTCTTGGTAATAAGTGGTAATAGGTGAAATTTGGAGTATGATCCAGTTGGCAAAGAGATGATAAAATCATTGATTGCCAAAGCAGGCCTCTTTGGATGTCAGGCAAGAATGGAGACATTACTCACTCACGAAATAATATTCTCCAACTTTAATCACTTGATGATACAGAAAATTTGTTATTAAATCACAGGATTTATGTGTGAAACAAAAGCTTGCCACCCCATTGTGAAATAGTCTTACGCAGTGTGCAGAGTGCAAACACAAAGGGTGATTGAATAGGGCTATTTGGGTGCATGGTGGTCCTTGGTGGGCGTGTTTGCACTGCAACCTGATTTACATACATTTCTCAGTAAGTAAGATGGAAGCTGTGCTATTAACTTCAGCAACTGAGGAGCAAATAATTCCCACAAAGAGCAATCTCACTTAGCATCAAGGTCAGAACAACACTGGAGATGGTGTGTAGGTTTTTCAATGTGGAGATCTGTATAAGAGAGAGAGAGAATTACTGTGGCCAGACCAGTGCACAGATGCAGAGACTTGTGGGGAGGAAGCTTTTTTTATCAGAGCTGTTCAGAGCTCACATTACAGCCCCATAACCATGCCTCCGCTCCCTGATCAACTTAATGGGCAGACTGGGGCTTTAGGCCCTCTGCCATCCTCCTGCACTTCCACACATGCATGATCACACATGCATGCACGGATACACACACAGAGTGTACACGTATAACTGAATTAAGCAACTGGGAACAAAAGATATCACAGGCATCCAGGCAAATAGAATGAGAGGGAGATGTTTGATAGAATGGAGGGATAGAGAGAGAAGAGAGATTGTGAAACAGAGACAAAGAGGAAGCGAGTGAGTGAGAGTGTGTGTGTTTGTGTGTGAGATTTGGATGGTGAGGACGAGCCGCCAGCTGCTGGGAGGTTTGGCATTGATAAGACAGAGCGAGGCTGGCCATGGGGCATGACAGCACCAACACTAAGTCCTCATACAAACAGCTACACACACAGACAAACATAAACACAGAGAGACACACACATGGACTCAACACACCAATCCGTAACTGCCAAGCACTAGGGGTGGCCCTTCACTCCTTACACTTTGGATGCTAACTAGCCTGCATGTTCAGTGTGTGTGTGTGTGTGTGAGAGTGAGCATGTTGGTGTGTGAACCAGTGTTGGAGCAGAAGCTTCTCTGAAAATGCAGCTAGCTAACCTACCAATTACTTTACCATATTAGCTAGCAAAGCTAAAACTTAAAGAAAAGTAGTTGAGCTACTCTAAAGCTAATTTGAGAAGTGGTTAATTACAATGAAGCTTCTTAATAAGAAATCACACTTTAAAATTGTACTCAGTGTCAAAATATTACTGCAAGGACATTTATTTTAAGCAAAATTATGCCAGAAATAGCCAAAACAACAGCAATATAAATTCATATAATGTAATGAATGCAAATTGAGGTATTAGGAGGCTATAAGGCTTGTCCTTGTTCTTCACGTTTGAAGCCATTATATTACTGCTGACCAGTATCCAAAGCTTCAAAGCTACCGAGAGATGTTTTCAGAAAATCAAATTTAGTAAGAAAACAATAATTAAATATTAAAAACATAACAAGGATTTTGTTAATTTTGTCATTTTTCCCATTTGCCAGGTGGTTGTCAAAGCTTCTCAGTATCAGTTGAACACACCATCAAACCTGGGACTGTTTATTCTTATTGTATTTTATTTCTTTTTACAATAAATCCACCACTGAACTGCAACTCTATAAATAAAACAAGCCTGTGCGCACAAATTACAAGGTTTCAACTGTCACTCATTTTGATATGAAGTGAAGGGGAACTACAGTAGCAGCTGTATGAAATACATATTTAAAACACTACAATATTGCTAATTAATTTAAATACCTTCTGCTGCTAGAGCTAAGTAGATGTGAGTTGTAATGGTGTTGGTGTGGTCCAAACGTCAGAGACACAAAAGTACTGGAGGTTAGAGTGGTCATCCTCTCTCCAAAAATAGGTTTTGTTGTGTATTCATGATAAAACTCATGCTGATTTTACAATTTCACCAGTGAGCACAGTACGAACTCCACAGTCCCTCTTCAACACTGGTTTGAATACGTGTGTGTCATGGTGGCTCATCCTTTAGGATTACTAAGGCTCATTTTTAGTCCTCACTGCAAAGGCGACAGCTGTCCTCGGCTGTCCTGTATGCACAAACACCTGACACAGCACCAGAAGTCAGACATACTGTACATTTTCATTGAACTGGATCCAACTAATCATCCATCAAGGTTATATTTGATGACAGCTAGCAGTAAACCCCCACAGTAATTGGTCCATTCAACCTCTCCTTGGTATTTTCCTCTCTAATGGCTTTTCAATTCACCCATTTCCACCATCAGGCAGTGGGCCTTGAAATAAATCACTTCCCTTATAATTCAGTGTTTTTTCTCCCACATCAGCAATGTAGATTGGTCTGATTTATTGGTGCTTTTGCTTCATTCTTGCCTTCTCTCTCTTATTTTGCTTTCTCAGTTTCTATGTGTCTGTTTGGAACCTAAGTTGAACAACACAAGGTCTTTGGGGAACTGTATTTTTTTCCTTTCACATTCTTTCCCTCTCTGTCTCTGTCTCTACAGTGCAGTAAAACTCCAAAGCCACTTTCACAGGGTTGCCATAGTAACCACCTACCCACCCTCACTTTGTACGTGAACGTGTGTTTGTGTATGTACGTTCTGGAAGTGAGCATGTGTGCGCGCGCGAGGGTCAGAGTGTGTGCGAGCTGAGAGACGTGACATATTGGAAAAGTGTCCGCAGGTCACTTGTCTTACCACCTTGAACCTTTTCCCTTATCAGGGGCTGTCTGTGTTACACAGAACTACACACACGTATGTGCACGCACGCACACACACACACACACACACACACACGCTCTGCTCCTCATGTAACTGAGTTATCTGGATTTGATTGTTGATTTTTGAGTTCAAATTCATGTTTAGCTGTTTTGTCAAAGCAACAAATTCTATTTTTATGCAAATGAAGCATTTGGTAGACCTAAATGTAAATGTCAAATTTTTATAAATTTCATGACAGCACAAGCATTTTATGCAAAATAGTTTTGAAAAATCTACTCTGACAAATAGTCATAGAAATGCTTTTGTCAAATAATGAATAGGTTTGACATTGAAAAATGATTTCTTCTCACTGTGTTACAGTTCAAAATGGCTTTGGACATGAAAGAGCAAATATTTGTCAAGCATGGCCTCTTGCGTGCGTTTTGTTAATATAGTAAAATGCATTTTTATGTATGTCTGCATATTTCTTCTTAAAGGGTGACAGGAAAATCCACTTTCTGTCTGTATCTTTTCATAAGAAATAAAATTAAAAAAAAACATATGACAATGTTCAGCTGGGATTCAATCCCACACAGGTGAGGTGTTTCAGACACTAGTGCCAGAAAATGCAATAAATCAGAAACCAGGAGATATAGAGTGAGTAAAGTGTGTGGCATTTGCTCCAGTATAATTTTAAATGTCACCATATAATTTATCCAGTAATTGTCGCGAGCTGCAACTTTCTGATGTCTTATACTACTTATATACTACTGTCAGGCAATTCACTGGCATCAGTAACATCACTGAACAACAGATGTGACAGAGAACTGTAATATTTGTATTGTATGTGATGCTGAAATAATATAGTAAAATTGGAAGGTTTTCAGGTGAAGTAATGACACAAAGGCAGAGGGAGTCATGAATTATTCAAACACGTACACATTTACATTTAAAGATATTCACCTTGGCGCTGTGAGACCGTCACACATCATCTGTGATGTGTGGGTGTTTTGCATAAAAGAAGCAGAAACTATAAATGCACTGGCATTTAATTCTGATGTAGCCTAAAGTGTAATCAGAGAACCATGTCTATAATGTATAAAATCGCATCCTAAAAGAGAAATCCACGAGAAAGAGGATGTGTGAGAAACAAGAAAATACATGTCATTTGAATGTTATTGTTTTTGTTACAAGGGAGGAACAAATGTCACTGTAATTTAACAAATTAAGAGAAAAACATCCTCCTCTTGCTGATTATCATCTGCCTATGATTAAACATGTAATACTCTTCCCTGCAGGCAACATCTGGCGTAAAAGTGCAACTGAACAGACAGCCCACCTAAATAAACAGATAAATACATTCTTATCATTATCTATTAATCTGTCAATCATAGTTACCATTAATTGATACATTTTTAGACTATAAAATGTAAGAAAAAAGGGAAATTTCCTCATTACAATTTCCCAGAGCCAAAGGTCACATCAGACACCTTGTTAAAAACCCAAAGAGATTTAGAGATGTATATAATGTTATAAGAGGAACATTTGGAACCAGACACTGGAACCAAAGAATGTAACTTCAACAGTTAACCAATTATCAAAATTGTTGCTGATTCATTTCCTGTCAATTTACTTATTAATTACTCATCTAATTGTTTTAAGATTACAATTAATGAAGGAATGAGTAAATAAGTGGCCAGAATGAATATTTTGCTAATGAAGAAATTTCTTTGAAGGGTTAAGAATACATCAGGAATGAGAAACAGCGGGCATATGGCACTACATTATATTCACCAAGAAAATGTTCTTAGGTTCCCACAGCTTGTTTTCCCACAAGCCCCATATTCCTTAAATCTCCCCATCTCCATTGATGAACTGTGCTGATCCCTAAGCTAAATGCTTTTCTGCACCCTGGCTCAGAAAGGAGACATACTATATTATTTATATGGACAAATGTTCAAGGAGGGCCTCTCTGAGTATAATGCTGAAATTGTGCTCTTTAGCTCAGGACTCAGGGCTGAAAATCAAAGAAAGAGTTTAAGGCCTTTGACTCGCAGATGAAACACCCATTTATGAGGCAAATGACATCCTTGTTTTAGCTCTTATTGTAGGGCTCTCAATAGTGCTTTATGCTTAGTTTTGAATCTCTTTCTTCAGAAATCTGTGGGTCTCGCACAGGTAGATTATGGTCCATGTGTTGCTGTATTAACATGCAGGATACAGACCAGAGGCAGCTTAGCGAGAAATATGAATTAAACAAGCGATCCATTCCACCATTGCACCCAAACTTTCACCCTCAGGAAGGCGCTATAGAAAAGTAAGAGCCACCAAAAATGTGTACAGCAAGTAATTCCAGCAAAAGGCTATTAGACTGACTGTATAGCCAGTGGCGATCCTATACTCTGGGGGGCCCCAGGCCAAGAAGCCCATCGGGTTCCTATTCTATTCTTGATTTTTTTCTAAATTAATTTAGCTGTTGTTGTTTTGCTGTTAATTTAGGCTGTGTGGTAAAGCTAAAGACACTGTGGACAATAACCTTTCTAAATAAATAACTCACTAATACCAACTTCTTTTTTTTATCTTAAGACACAAAATATTATCATTTTAATCATACTGTTCTTCTTTTTTAAAGTGATTAATGTATTTTTTTATGTTGTTATATTACATAGGCCTCTCAGGGGCCTGCTTACTTGTTGTTTGTTGAATCTGTACGTGCTTTTGGGCCTTGGCCCCAGAGAGGAATGACATTTCATACACATTTGTATGGATGAATGACAATACATTTGCACTTGACTTGCCTTGAAAGAAACAAGCCACATCATACACCAAAGCCACACAATGTATCAGGGTAAGCATTGGTGTAATATCATTGGCCTCATCATATCATTCAGCAATCTCCACATCACCTAAGCTAAATATCATCTGCTTTATCCCATTATCACATCACACATACATTTATACCACAAACATAAAATCACATATGCACATGTCATTGGCTCAAACCCATATTGTCGACACAGGGGGGCATGTTTGCCAGTGGCTTCAGCTCTTATCCTGTCACACAGATGAGAAACATTAAAGGACTTTGCTACTTGGGCCACCGTGAGGCCAAACATGCCCAGCCAATGGGGTGATCAAGGAGGTGTCATGTGACACCGGCAAAGAGATCATGTTACAGAGATACAGATCATGGAAATCCTTTCTCTGTGTGTATGTGTTCATGTGTGTGCATGATGTGTGTGTTTGTAAATCCTCTCAGAAGAACTAGATTATACCATACAACCAGGGGGGTTATGCACAAGTGTCAGGTGGTTATTTGCATGCAAATGGAAGAGACAGGCCATGCCATGGAGCTGCAAACTTTCTCCTCTTCTCTTCACTTGCACTTCAACTCATCAACTGCCAAGAAAGACACTCATCTGTTTGAATGCAGGGATGTGTGTTTGTGTGTGTGTGTGTGTGCTTGATAATCTTCTAAAAACATGCAGGGCTGCATCCTCAGGGGATTCGGTGCATTCATACCCGAATGTTGTGTTTACTTACACGCCTCTGTCACATAATATGATTCATCTGTATTGTACTACACATCAGCTCCTATTTTTCTTCCCCTCTGTTAGTGTGTCAATGCTGTATTATGTAACAATCTCACATGTGCCAGCTCCAATTAACCAGGTCAAATTCCTTGTGCATTTGCTGTATCCTACTTGACAAATTAAAGGGCCTCTGTTTCTCCTGCTCAGTGCTCAAATTCAAAGCATTTCTCTGCACCTAAACAGCAATATGCCTGCTGATAATGATGCTTGCATGTTATGTTTTCTTAGTTTCTTTGGTTTAAATGTTGTGACCTACCAAGCTGGCTGAGTCTTTAACATTCTGATTCACATTAATCTACAGAACAGGTTTCTTCTAACTAAGACTGGAAATAAATCAAGCTGTTTGGAAGCTGTTTAAGAAATGCAACAGGTTCACCTTCATGACAAAACAGGCTGTTTGACAGTGGCTTCTTTTAAACGACCCTTATGACTGTTCCAAAGTGAACTCGAATGAGCGTTTGTGGATCTGCCACATCTACCACTAAACCAACTCAAGGTAGGTTGAGGTTAAGAAAAGATCACCTTTATGGTTAAAAGAAACCAGTGTTGAAAGAAAACATGATGAGAATCAGTCTTTGATGTCAAAGTTACATGCTGCACCCAAAAATCCATCCTGACCTCCCCAAGAGGTTTTGTGCTGGTAAAACAATGAGAGGACAGTCATTATTTGCATAACTGCAAGAGGCTTGTTGGGAAAATGTAACGCATGAGATTTTAAATGTTTGAAAAAATGACCAGTGCTTTTGTTTTTCTGAGTACAGTTTCAGTTAATGTAATTTGGTTTGGTCACACTGCCAAACTAGCCATTGCTATTTGAGTTTAAATTGCAGTGAGCAATTGTGATGCTGGGGACAAAGCCCCTCACCATCAAGACACATGACCCTGGTCCTTCCCACAACGTTGTGCTTGCAGCTCAGCATCACAGATTGCAACAGCAGCAGCCAGCTCTGTTTTGCTAAATTCAGCACCATGGACAGCTACTCACAGATCAAGCCTTTACAGGCATGATCCGTCACTCCAGATTCAACCACAGAACACGTCTGAGGTCCTGATGATTATAACACCATCTGACACATTTTGTTGTACCGACTATCCCTCACTGGTTTCTGGTGGCTTCCAGTACAGCCCATCACTGTTGCACACTGATCATGTGAATCATATTTGATATTTTTACTTAACATTCAGATGGGCTTTCATGCGAATCATTTTGAAAATCAATACCACCAATGGCCCATGACAGATTGACACACGGCAGTTGACTTTATGAAGTAATATAGATGAGTAATGATTCTGAGACTCTACAATGAATACAAGCTTTATTGCATTCACAGTGCATTTCGATGAGCATTTCATTAACGTGCAAATGAATACATATTGACTCATGTCACTGTTGCCAGGACCTCCAATCTCACACTAATCAAACATATCAGGAGTCTGCAGGATAATCTCACTTATATCATGTGTGATATCTCGTCCTTGCCTGCTCTGGCAGCGTGCATATATTTCTGATAGAGACAAAATAATCAGTATAATCTGTCTATATGTGTGTGATGCACACATGTGTGATGTACCTTTTTTTTCAGAAGATAAGCAGCAAATGTACATGCTGTACACACTGTATACACCAGTGATTACTGTGAATAACGAGAGTAGATAATTGTTTGATTAAAGTGTTTACATGGTTCCCACTAACCTGATTTCCCAAATTTTACATGATGTGTGTGATAATCTGGTTAGTGTGCAGAAAGATGGGAGGTAGCCTGCAGGAATCTGATTAGCATCACAAAATAAGAGGGGGGAAATGGAGGGACTTTGTTGGTGTTTGGTTTTATTGCATTGATGAATCTTCTTTCATTTATTTTAACATCATTTTCTACCACCATGCTGATGTTAACGTATAGAACAATTTGCATCTTGTTCACTCTGTTTCCTGTTTATGGACGGAACAGAAATAATGAAATGAATCAGACTAATTGTAAATGTACCAGTGTACACTGTCTGTAATTCAAAACACTGACAAGTGATCCAAGTATGTTAATCAGGTTATTTTTACTCTAATTTCAAACTAGACAAAACAAAAAGCAAGAAGATTACTTGCTCATGGTGTTTACATGGCAGTTCAAATAATTAGAGTATTACCTTAATTTGGTTCTAATCAAATTATTAATCATCATGTAAACACTGAATATCAAACCAATCAACATTGTTGATCACTATTATCAGCCTACTTGCAGTTAAAAAGGTCAGCGCCATAAAAAGAGTAACCAAGTAAGTGGGGCAACTGAGTCAAAGCAGAAATTAGCAGCAATTAACCGCCATTTCAAAATGGATCAGTAACATTAAGGCAAGAGAACAGACTTGAAAACAGGATCACAACCACAGCTGTAGGTTTCTTTGGTTTGCTTTTTCTTTTAGTCAAAACAGAGAAGTCCATGAAGAGTACAAATGGGCTGCAATTACTATAGCTGACTGAGAACTTGTCTTACAGCAGGATACATGCAACATATCAAAGCATGGCGCTATGAGCAGCTAAAACAGGAAGTCAGTACAAGAAACATGAATAGATGACAGCTTTGTTGAAATGTAAGGAAGCAATCAAGCAATCACTTTTTTTTTTCTCACATTATTATCTGAAACACAAATAGTGAAGAAGAAAATGGAGCTTTGAGCACAGTGCACCACCGAGCAAGAGGTATGGGAAGCCAAGAATAGGAAGAAAAACTACAAATACATTTTATTAATATATACAATATTTAATGTTTCCTCATATATAGAAAGAATTGATGATGTTGGTCCTGTATTTATTACTACGTGGTTTATTATTTGTCTTAAGTCAAGACAAATTTACACACATGGGCACCATTATTAATCAGTACATGAACTTAAAGGTTTGTGGTATGATAAAATGTGCTTTTATGGGCTAAATGTCTGTCACCACTACAAATCTTTTTTTTTTTTTTTGCACATTTTTATTTAAAAAGGCGAATAGTGTCACAACAAACTGTAACTTCTCAGTTATGAAGAGTTATGTTGTAGGTCACCCTGCTGTTTTCTGGGAAATGGGATTTTCTCATGGAAGATGTGCATTGCTGCATCTACTGTATTGTCTTGGGAACCTGTTATAGAAACCTATTGTTGAGGACATGAAGACATCACAGGATGCTCACACAGTGAACATGATCTCCACATTATACGCTTGAGAGCCACACTGACTACACAAGTGAATCTATAAAACATACTATGAAATGCCTACATATAGACACTACATGCAGGAACATGGTGTACACATGACAAGGTGGTAAAAAAAACATACACACTGAAGTGCAGTTTATACTGTATGTGAGGGGTGCTTATGATAAAATGCACCACTTAAGAGTACATACCCTTGTACAGTATGTAATGTCAACGCGTTGACTTTGGCTGTGAGCATTTTCTGACGGGGGATAGGAATTAGCATACAGTCCATGAATCATTAATAAGGAGATTAATTGATGTTTCTATTCATTAATGAGGCAGGGACAACGAACAAGGCTTGACACGTCAGAGTGCCGTGGCATGAAAGTGGATTAGTCTTGTCTAAGAAGCCAGGACGCCATTATTCTGTGTACTAAGTCCCATTTAATACTGAGGGAAACACAGGCTTAACAGTGTGCGTATGTGTGTTTGACTTTGTGGATTTGTGTGAGTGTGACTGTGTGTGTGTGTGACCATGTGTGAGGTTCATGTGTGGGGTTGGGGTCTCTGGGTGGGCATAAAGAAGGTTTGTCTCTGTGGTGCCAGTAGGAAATTTCAGCGATTTCAAAGTCTCTGACCAGCAGAGGGCACCATATTAGACAAAACATAAAAATATTAATAAGTGCTCATTGTAAAATCCCAGTGTTCTTTGTAACAATTTATGAATTTACAGTGGCAGAAATAAGAGCCCAATGATAGAACGTTTTAAAAGGACATCTAGGGAACAATCAAGGTACTGTATGTGTATAAAACATTCCATTGATGTGTGTTCATGGGTAACACTTTAGAATATGGAACAGTGTGAGTAGTAAACTCTTAAATCACCAACGTTACACGTAAACAGACATCTTGAGCCCTTTTCTGTTTGTCAGGATAAGCTGCAGAAGGCAATGGCAGCAGGTTCCTGTGAGGATAATTGTCATGCATTGCTGGTCATGCCCTCCTCCACTGGTCCGTCGGCCTGCAGAGGGGACAGCAGACTCAGGTGCTTCCTGTAGTCCTTCAGTCTTCCAATATTTCAAGGTTCCAGAGAGAGAACGGAGGATGTGACCATTGAGGTCATGCTTGTCACGTTTCCCTGGCTGACTTCTGTCTCTAACCTCTATCTGCCTTGTCTCTTTCTCTCTCTTGCTCACCATCTTTTTTTTCCCCCTCAACCATCCTTCTCTCCTTTCAGACATGCCCGGCTGCATAATTCAACACAGGCAGTAACCTCTGATCAGACAAAAGAAAAGACCAAAATAAAAAGATTTTTCGAAGGGGTAATAAATATTTAAAGCAGGGGAAAGGGACATTTCTTAAGCTGTGTGCCTTGAATTTGTTTTGTCAATTTTTGCCACAGTGAGTGTTATCGTGATGGAAATAAAAGCAGCAGTTTATTAAACAAATGCATTGTTCCCTCTCTTCTCCCCAGTTCCTTTGGCCTTCATTAATATCATTGTGTCTCATCAGTGGAAAGCCTCAGTGCTGAGCTTGAGACATTGAAAACACTGAGCTGAGGCTTCGAAGACTGATCTACAGCGACGACAGAGCAAACTCTCCCACATTCATAGTCTGTGCTATATTTCATGACATCAAAGGCAAAATCCACATAAGAAAAGCCACAAAGAATCGTAATATCATTAAAGTATGTACCCCGACATTTCGGCCAAAGAGATTTTTTTCACTACAATGAATGTATTTTTGTCCAACTTAAATGGGGGCTGGACATTGAATTATTTTGGTTACAAATGCTGAATCATTTTCACCATTATGGCATGTTCTAGTGATTTAAAGTAGCATACAGTATATGTTCCTTTGAAATTTAAAATTCTGATTACTGGTTTGGACTGGCAAGGTGCTACTGTACCAATTTACATACAAAACCGGTATTGCAGAATAGAATACTGTGAACAGAGAAGTAGTTCTGGGACAATTGAAACCATGTGCCAATGCATTTACAGCAATTCCTCCAGTCCCCCACATGTTACTTCTGCAGGTATATGCAACTATTCTGCATCAGTGAGATACATTTAATGGCAATCAAATGGAAAAGGGATCTGACGTTCATGTGGAATGTGTTCAGGGCCAATCTTATGTTAGTAGACAGCTCAGGTGACATGCACAGATTACAGGGTTGGTTTTGGGGAGTTTCTCCTGATCCGAATCGAGGGTCTAAGGACAGAGGGTGACGTATGCTGTACAGATTGTAAAGCCCCTTGAGGCAAATGTGTGATTTGTGATATTGGGCTGTATAAACTGACTCCCTCTGACACTGAAACTGAACAAGTTTAACCATCCAGACAAGAGGCCTGTATTGAAAACATTCTCTTATTCTCAAGGCCTAGACTTTGATACTAGACCTTTTTCTTTGAACTGTCTCGTATGCTCATGAATGTATGTAGCACAATGGAGTAGACTTTCAGACATCAGAATTTAGAAATTCTTAGACAACTGGCTATTGAGATGTGTATTTCCTACTAAGATGTTTTTGACGTACATAAATGTTTTACATGTTTAATAAGCCCAAACAATGTGAGGTGATGGTCGGTACCTGACCAATGATGTCACATTTAATTAACTGTCCATAAAATAACCAGACAAAGTTCAATACTTGCACTCAAATATTGTTTGTAAGTACATTCAGGGCAGATGTGGTCAGAGTGCAAACATTCCTGAGAAGACATTTTGCAGCTGCAGTCAGAGTACTCATCAATTAACTGATATGAATATTCAGCTGTACTTTGCATCTCTTTACATCCATCGCAGAGCATCTTTAAATCTCTCTTTCAACTCTGTAACCAATTATGAAGCATTTCCACCTTGAACATTTCCACGGCAGACATCTATCACTGATTGCATCGAACCGCTTGCTCCCCGGAACACAGACAGCATCAGCGGCCCTCATCCGTGGCTTGATGTCAATCTGAATAAAATAGATTTGCGATTGTTGCATTCATTATGCTTGGGGAAAAAAAAAACACTGCATGTCTATCAGTGAGGTGGTGCAGTGTGTTCACGCTGGGGCAAAAGCCTTAGGGAGGTTTGGACGAGAGGCAGCACAGTAGAACTGAGCTAGACCAATCTCCTTCCCAGCAGGAGTCCTATTACATGGCCTTTCGCTTCGTTCTCTTTACGTGTGTGTGTGTGTGTCTATCCAACAGCTTTTACACAGTTGCATAAAAACTCAATCACAACCTATCCCCCATTCACTTTTGCATAAATCAGTCCAAGCTTACTTCACATAGCGAATTATAAATGACTACATGGCTTGCAGGGAGAAGCAGGCAGCAGAAAAATAAAGAATCAAAGCTAGTAAATGCCATCATATAGATGAGACTATTATGTCTGAGTCATGGTTTTGTCAGTGTTTATATTTTCAAGTCTGCCTTAGACACAGATAGATCAAACCGTTGGCCTGCAGCAATGTGACTAACATCTTGTTTATTTCAGACAGCACATGAACCAGATTTAGAAATAATTTTATAGATAGATTATCATTTTTAGTTTGATATTCAGACTACAGCCACTTTGTAACCAATCCATCCTTCAGTCTGACATTTCCTTCTTGTTTGCCATTTTCTGTGGGGGGAGGATTTGAGTTTGACGCTACATTGTTGGTCAATACTGAGGCGGTTAGCCAGAATACAGTTAGCATAAGTTAAAGCTCCACTTATCAATATTTTTTTCAACAAGCATCAATAAAATGACTAATGTAGATGTAGTGTGAAGGGGGTTGCTCACAGAAACTCACCCAACTCTGACGCTCTGCAATGCTTTTTAGCATGTTTAAGCTCATTGTTTTGGTATTATTGCACATTGACTGTACAGTTCAGGCTTATTACTTTCACATCAGCCTCGTTTCCAGGAGAAGAAGGCAGCTGTTTTGTAGTTACAAAAAAACTCTGATACATCCACTGAACCGTACCTGGTCAGAACCAAACAGCAGACAAAGTTGCTGGTGAACGAAGGTGGACATTTAGCTTTTAAGGAAATAGCTATTTTTCTCAGGAGTTGGTATAGATGGAAGCCAGAGCTAAAAGGTGAGTGAATATTGAACTGACATGTAGTGATCATGTGAACTGAAACACAACTCAAAGGCTGCTACTGTTGATACATTTCAGCCTGACATCTAGGTAATTGTTTGCTAACATGTTAGCCTTAACAACTTGGTGTTATTCTGCCCCCCTAGTGGCCAATTACATCAATGTTTGCAGCTTAAAGCAAGTTTACAGAGCACAGCAGTTAATATTCTCTACACAGGAACTATTGTGTTGTTGTCCAGTGAAAACTATGTCTCCCCAAAAAGTCTTTTCATGATCTAGGACAAACAGCCCTGTTGTGACAATGAATTTTCACATAATCCAGTGGGTTTATAAATGGTTTATTTAGCTTAAGAAGTAGGAATATTTTCTCAAACCATAAAGGAACACTTAATCCTTCAGTTTCTTAACAATTCAAAATTACAGAACTTAATACATGATTTTTGGATTTTTTACATGATACATGATTTTTACTGTACAGAAATGATTTGCTCACCAAAGAAAATATGTTGAGGTGTCCTGAATAGAAGATTTTTCATTGCAAACTAAGATATACCTCCACAGGCTGTCTTTTCTGTTTTAGTATTACCTAAAACATGAAAAGCACACTAAGAGCCAAGTTTTCGTAATAGGAAATATGACCTTGATCTTAAACCTGTCAAATACAGCTGCCCTATGGCTACTCAGTCTGTCAGAGACTGGCCATGGACATGAAAGTCAATACTCGTCAGATATGACATCATGGTATATCTTTACAGAGACAGCTCAGACCTTCAGAAGTGGCCTGACAGATTGTGATGGCAATTATATCCAATTAATTGGCTGTACTGGTGTGCCGTACATGCCCCCCCCCCCACACACACACACACCCACGCACAACCTCTTTCTCATGCCCTCTGTTTCTCCTTGCTGCCTGTGTGACAGAGGCTTGTCCGTGAACCATGACTCCCTCATTGAGGGTTCTCATCAGGTCAGTCAGCTGAGATTTGATTTATTGACCTCTCGGAAGCTATCAAACGCTTTCTGTATCGGTCTCAAAGCTTGGGGTCAACTCAATCGGCTGGCTGGGGAGATTGGGCTTATCAAAGAGGCTAACGGTTACGATGGGGTCACATTGGGCATCTCACACAGCCTATGTACTGCTGCTGCTGATGGTGGTGGTGTGATGTTGTGAGGCTATCTTCTATGGAAGGGTTTTAGATAGAAAAATAGCTCATATAAATTGCTGCAGGCAATCACTGCGATATGACCAACTTGATTGCATGCACACAAATAGCAGTCAAATAAAATACCACAATGACAGGCAGATGTTGGGATGGATAAGCATGTCGCACAACTGCTTAGATTGATTTCTGAGGAATTTATTGGGGGCATTATTTTGCAAACAACCTTGGTATGCTCTAAATGAAATTGTAATTCCATGGTAATCTGTGGGTCATGCATAGCAGTTGACATTTCAGGGCTATGTAGATCACCTTGAAATGGCTGGATTCTTATAACTGGGACGTAAGCCTGTGATTTTGTAAAAGCTGCACTGCCTGCAGGTTTCAATCTCATAAAAATGGTTAGCACCAACCTCTATTTCTGCTCTCTGGGCTTCTGCTGCTCTCTGGACTTAACTGCGGCCCTCTGGGCCTCTGGAGTTCCCCTGCTTTTAATGGCAGTGACAGTGAATCTGAAGGACCCATCTCTTTCAATGAATACCCATGTTTTTTAAACTTAAGCTCTTCTTTTGAAGACTTTGACCAAGCGGCCATTAGATTGTTAATGTATGATGTGTGTATAAAAGATGCCATTTTTATTTTTTTCTAAAGCCACCATTTTTCCCTCTACATTTTCATTTGCAGTACTTATTTTAGACACCTGCTTTTGTGTTGATTTTCTTTGTCATACAACACAATGACAACCTGGCTAAATGGCCCCTTTCATGTACAGTCAGAGAGGAGTTGGTTTGTGCAGTTGTTTCTCCTCTCAGGTGTGTCAGCTGTAAGGTTGCAGGTTTGTAAGGGAGCAGCTGGGGGAATACTCAGCAACAACTGTTGATAAACAGTAATTTAATCAATGAGTGTCTGAAACTATCACAAGCCTGCCAGAGACTTTACATAAACCAGCCTGTGATTAATAAAACCCAGACTTTTTCTATCAGGGAATCTCATACAGTAGCTGAGTTGTATGAGGTACCTGGTACATTTTTTAATGACTATGCCTCATGACCTTTGTCCACTGCCAGCACTCTTTCACGTCACTCTCCATTGTGTGATATCTAATAAAGCAGAAATATATAAAAAATCCTTTCAGTCCCTGATCTTTACACTTGAGCTTGAGTTGTGAATACAAAATAGCCGGCACTTGTGATAAGTGAAATAACATCTCCTGACTGACACACACCTCAGGCCTGCACCCTGTGGCTATGGTTCAGCCGAGACATGCAATACTGAGATAAGATGCGGGAAGGAGGAATCATGCCCCTACAAACCCTCCACTTTTTTTAGGGAATTCATTCATTCAAATGTTTAGTGGATAAATAATTTCAATGAATACAAACTAAGATAGCAATGGTGATGAGGGTTATTCCTCAAAAAGACAATCTTTGCCCAAGAACCCCACATTTTAAGAATTTTAAACGCTTTCTGTTTTCATTGCACAACACACTGCCTAAAAATATCTTTCACAGGCAGAGTATTGAGAATTTAAATGGCAAAAGATAAGTATGCACCCTGTAAGCGGAAGTAGAGAACATCTGAAAGAAAATGGCAAATAAAAAATTCTGACAACATTTGTCAAATTTGCTCGTAATGTGGAGATGAAACTAATATAGTGGGTTTGGAGTGGGATGAGCGAGAAAGATACTGTGACACAGAGGGTGCAAGAGAGAGAGGAAATACTGCACTGATAAGATGCAGTAAATGTCTTGTTCCCATTGTGCCAATAAAGAATATTTGAATTTGAAAGCAGGAGAGGAAGGAGGGCAGGAGAGTGGTGCCGCATACAGAGAATGCTACCTTTTTTTTTTTCTTTTGGAGCAAGAATACCATAAACTGTTTTTGCATCCCAGGAAGCTCTGTAGACCATACCACAAAGGAAAAAAATACACAGTGACACAAAGACACACATGCACAGACATGCACTCAAGGCTCAGTTTATATGACTAAACAAAAAGAGAGCGACAGTGAGAGAGAGTGTATATAATTGCAGACAAAGATAAAGTGTTTCATGAGCAGGGTGA
The DNA here is from genome assembly GCA_005408345.1 of Macquaria australasica. NCBI lineage: Eukaryota > Metazoa > Chordata > Actinopteri > Centrarchiformes > Percichthyidae > Macquaria > Macquaria australasica. The sequence continues at coordinate 156,559 of SEMN01000553.1, forward strand.
TAAAGTGCATATTAAATTAGCCTTAGCTCTATCGATCGCTGCACTGCAGCAGAAATGGATGCCTTGCATATCAGAGAGATTCAATTATACTCATATAATCAGCTTCAATTCCTAACGGAGCGCGAGTCGGACGGGAGGAAAGGGTGAGGGGAGAGGAGGAGAGGGAGGACAGGAGGAGGAGAAGAAGAAGAAGAAAGAAGGGAATAATTTGCATAGACTGTATGGAATATTGCTACTTATATTGTGACAATGAAATAAATCTTGCAGCATGAAAATGAAAAAATATTTTCAAAGATAATTACAAAACAATAGAAGCAACACTTCTAATCTCATGAATCTCTACCTCCCATTCACATCCTTTCCTACCATCCTCCCTCTTTCGCCCCCTTGCACTTCATTCCTTCCCACTGTGCTCAGTAGCATCCCTTCACTTCGCCTCCCCGTATTCCTCCTTTCTAAGCCTATTTCCCCTCATTACTAATTCATTGGTCATATTTATTAAAGGGGCTCACACTAAGGGGGGATCAATGTCTTATTTACACATTTAGACAGTCTATGGACTGAGCTGCGATTAACTGGCCTATAAAACCTTTAGCAATACCGCCATAAATCTGCCATCAGGGACATTTGCCTCCCGATAATGTGCATCTCTATGAAAACAGGGGAAAGTCATACAGGAACAAGAAAAATGGAGGCATTGTAGGCCCAGTATATGCAACAAGGGTGCATTTTATGAAGCAATTATCCAACATTGTAACATTTCATATTTTAAAGAACTTGCAGAGATACCACAAATATTGGATTTATATAAGGGAATGTTAGATGATGATATATGATGTGTTATGATATCTGTTTGGTCAACTGGGTGAATAGGGCTCATTTTTTGGTCATTTCTGTAGTGTAATATTAGTTGATTTTGCTCGTTTTTTTAATAAATGCAAAGTCAAGAAAATAACCTTCAAGTGTGTGAAATGTGTGTTTGGCTAATCACATGATGTTTAAAGAGGGTGGGGGACTTTGCAATTTCTTGTTGGTACCACTTTCTAATAATTATACTGTAACAGGTTTATAAGTTATAACTAATGGCTTTATTAGTGGTTAACAAATTATTTGATAATGCCTTTTAGATCAGTTATAAACCATTAAAAGCTAATTTTGGGTTGCCAAGTTGTGAAATCCCCTTTGGCTGGTGTTTATCCTTTATATTTGGTAATAATGCTGTCGTAAATATTGGCAACTCATTAATAAATGCTCATAGCCATAGTCCAATCCAATAATCTGGACCAAAATCATTTTACATTTTGGTATCCACAGCCCTTTTTCAGAAGATGCAATGGTCAAACAGTTAATTGGAGGGGTAATCACCATCTATAGAGATTTTTCACACCCTGGCAACCCCAGCGTCTCGTATTATGGCTTTAAACTGACCTATGAAGCATTAGTAAATTATCCACAATTAACTCATTTACAAAGGTTACCTTATTAAAAGTGGTACAGCTTGATGTTTTGCTTGTACAGAGGCTGCAATGTGCTGCTTATAAAATGGAAGCTACAAAAATGCAAATTATCTGTTTTTTTTTTTCTTGCTTAAAAAAACATTACTCATGACACACACCTCACAGGACATTTCACCTAGAGACACCCTCCATTTATTTGTTATGCTCTTGCAGCTACTGTATTACAAAATGGCTGACAGATGATTGCATCTCCGCCATGACTGATTACCGTGAATATGTTGTGATTCTGTGTCACTCTTGCATTATATCATTTTTGCATCCATTAAATGTGTCACACACACACAACACAGTACCTCAGACCAACCGCCTATGTTCTGGCATACACAGAACACAGAACAATTATTTGTATGCAGCTCATATGACAGAGGAAGATGAAAGACAAGATCTTGCAGACTACTGCAATGAACAAAATGGCTGCGTATAATTGTCAAGACATGTTTGTTAGAGTTTTGTTAAACACATATGGTGGAAAGCATTTGCATCATATAGGTTCATTTTCACCTGCTTTGCTGTCTTTTGTGTCATGATTTGGCATCTGTTTGAATTCGAAATAATGTAAAGACAACTGGAAACTACTGCTAATATCATGTCCATGCTTCTTTTTTTTTTTTCTTTCCCCTCTTTCCCATACTTTCTCTTGGCTCTGCAACAGAATTCAATTACTCTCATACTCCCATATAATCACTTTTCATCCCCAAGGCTTGACAGTTTCCCTGGTCTGACAGAAAAAGCCTAATTACTCTCTGACCTTGACTCTCTCTCTCTCATTTTCTCCCCCACTCTCTCGCTCTCATTCCTCCTGAACAACCGGTCGGCCTCTCTCACCTCTATTTCACAACTCGCAACAACACCTGTTCAAACGTGTGAAGCCTGGACGTACTGACAACATGTCCACATTTGCACCTTTGGTGTGCAAGCCCACTTCCACAATTGCACAAACACTGATACACAAACACATGAACTGATTCCATTCCACCATGCACCAGTCTAGTAAAGCTATCTCTGCCTACCCAGCCTCCTCAAATAGGCTTTTAACTTCAGGTCTTAATTTCCTTCAATTTCATACCACATATATAGATGCTCTTATAGTAATTTAAGTCTTTCATGGTCTCAGGCAGTGTAAGAGGCTCATCCTTTTTTAAAGAAGGAGACCAGGCACTCAACCTTGTTGCTCCATGTCTTCAGCTTCTCTGTTAGAACATGATGGAGGACAATGTGTGAAAAACGAGAAAGAATTCAAACAGTGCTGTCACTGCAGTCATGCCTCCTGCTCCCCTTAATCTTCTTTTCCATGTCAAATTTAATGCAGAGTAGAGTGCTCGGTGAATGGCTGATTAGTTGTAGAAAGGAAGACACCTTTCTTCTTGGTGGTGTTGTTTGGCATTAATGCTGTGATAAGCATGATACTTACCTATAGTGTCATTATGAAAGGGGCGTAAATCTGAGTGTTTTCTTTTACTAAATTAGTAAACAGCTACACAATTATATGTAGGAAATAGTCCGGAAAATTGCGTCACAAAAAAATGCTGTGTGCTTTTCACCTTTAATGTTTCTGTAAAAAGAGCAAAGATAAGAACAAAAAGAGAAAAATAATAAAGAATGAGAAGAATAAAAAGACAGCAAGGAGAAGATGAAAAATATGTGAAGTGTGGTTTCTGTAGGTATTTTAGAATTATTCTTCGGGTACCAAGTGTCTCACTTTAATTATTGGAAATAGTCTTACATGACCCTAAATGCTTCTCTGACTTGTGGCTAATTGTCTTCAAAGGTGAACTGGATATAAAGTATTAAATGTGTGTTTCAAACCAAAAAGTCAATCTTTTCCTCATAGGACCAAATCACATTCTTACAGGCATTTTTATGCACAGGCATGCAGGCAGGCACTGGAGCAAGAAGGTGTATTATTCTGCAAAGGCAGAGAAGTGACCCCCCCTCACAGACCAATGTGCTGCGAATATCACTGCACAGCCAAAGATCTATAAAGAATATGTGCAGGCACTTTTTTTGTCACTTGTGACGACATGATATTGCCTTATATTTATTGCCTGAAGACCTAAGTGCAACACACACCGGCCACGTCATGTTAAACGTTGCATCAATTTATTCTTGTCTTTTGACACCTGTAGCACACACACGATGTGCCTATAGACACGAGAAATAGTCAAGTTACAGTTGGAATGCACTGATCCTAGGAGTAAATGTGAAAATGTGAAAATGGCTGCTTTTCTGGAGAGTTGACAAGCATTGACGCTGGAAAATAGCACAGTGGCGTTTCCATGTGTGTTAAGTCGACACAGGTGTTTGGGCTTACATAGAAATCAATGGGTGTGGGTGCATGTCACATTCCATACTCTAACTTTAACCATAACTACAACACACCTAAGTCCAAACTAAACCCAAACCTAAACTTGTCTCCCAACTTTTTGTCTCCAGATGGGAGGGGAGAAGTCCCCCCAATGTGACTGTGTAAACTGTTTTTTTTTTCTTTAGACCTAATCTACTACAACCTATACCTACCCTACTAACCTAAGCCCCATAATTCTAACCTTAACCCTCAAACAAAGTCTCAACACTAACATAAATGAAATACCTTATGGGGTTCCACTTAATGTCCACATAAGGTAGGTGAGTGCCCATAATGCAGCTGCAATCAATCCATAGAGCCAGTGGTCACATTCAAATTCTGTTGCTGTTTTCTTACTTAAGAGTGGATGTTATTTACACAATGGGGTAAGTCACGCTTGATACCTAGTGAGAAGTACAGTGTGATTTATGGTGATGGCTTAACTCACTGTATTGATTCAAGGCTGGGTAAGACATTTTCATTCCCTAATTTATCTCAACTCTACAGATTTCAGATTTAAATGAATGAAAACCACTGGTAGTATGTGTACCATTTCCTACAGGCAGAGGGGACTCACAAATATTTGACTGTATCACATTCTCTAGAAATGATGAATAATGGCAAAAAAAAAAGCCTTCTGACTCAATCAGAGGAGACTTACTCTGATGGGTCTGCATCAATATTTTCACAGGGGGCAGAGAAGTCGGTTGTGCTTCTGATCTCGCTTCAGGCGTTTTGCTTCAAGTCGTGTAAACTTGCTCGCTCTGCGTGTTTTGCATAATTTTGCGAACAGCTCCTTCAAGTTAGCAAAGCAGTTACTAAGCACACTAATAAATGATGGTGGTACTACAGCAAAAGTGCCCTTTACAGACTCCTGGACTAAATATCTAAATAGGTCCACAACTTTAGCTAATAGCTCTCCCTTTATATCACGGTCTAGTTTTGAACTTCAGATAGAATCAAAAGAAGAACAGGGAATAATGTACCATGATGTCCTAAAATACAAATATCTGCTCTGTATACAATAATAAGCTACACACTGGCTGGGACCAGCTGATGGAAAACCCCTGTTTACTGTGAAATATTCCCACATACATATATATATATCCTTCAACAAATGTCCTGTTCTTTCCCCTGAGCGCTGAACTTGGCCGAGATCTTTATTCTTTAATTAGCTCTCTAGGAGTGACCGGCTGACCTGATGTAGATTTTATTCCCTCAATTTCTCCCACACACACACACACAGATACAAATCCACACTCACCATCTCTGCTGCTCTCTACTCTATTCAATACTAACATGACCTCAATGTCAGACTCACCCCACTCCTGTCTCTGCACATATTTACCCAAAAGAATACATATTTATGATTTTTCCCCAGGTCACATCTAGTTGGCTGGACACTGTGAGACACTGTGTGATATTTCTAATCAAAAGATCTACAACACTGTCAAATGACTTCACGTTTACACTTCTTGGTTCATTTGTAAGTTTGTAAGTAAGAGAAACTAGAATTAAAGAGAACAAGACCAAATCTACCACAATTAAAATGATGACATACACCTAAATTGGCTTGTCTTTTGTCTTGAGAGATTTAGTTTACATTTTTTGGGCTCAGCACAAAATAGATTTGTTTATTTAGATTTTAAAATGTATTTTATTTAATGAATTTATTTGACAGTGACAATGCTCATTGATCAACAGCTCATCTGTTGTCCCTGGCCAGATGTTAAAAAGGAACACCATAAAACAACATATCTTATAAAATAAGATAATAACTAAGCGTAAAATAGTACAGTGGATAAATAATGCCACAGTATAACGCATGGTTGTTTGCTACAAACCATACTAGAAAAGTACAAAAGCACCTTAAATGTAATTTCCATTGTTCTTGGGAATACAACACAATTAAAAACGGAGCTACTTCCAGCAGTAAAATTAAAATGTAGAAACCACCACTCTGCATATCATTGTGTGTGTGTGTGTGTGTGTGTGTGTGGTGTAGGGTGTAGATGTTTCGTTTACTTTCCATATAAGTGGCTGGCCACAGCACAACTTCCAAAGCTTTGATGTTGTGTAATTATAGTGTACAAACTTAAAAAGTTCAAAAATATGCTATTATCAACTGTATATGCATATATATGGATGCATAATTATCAAATTGGAGTGTGGAGAGCGTGTCTTAAGTTGCAAAAAGAAACTAAAAGGAGTAAAAAATTAATAAGCCGTTATGTGCTATATAATATTATTATTATATTATAAGTGTTTCTTCTTCTTTCCTAAATAACATCATATGATAATTTTCCTCTCGCCTTCAGGGAATCTGAGATCACATGTTATTAATTCTCTAAACATTATTTATAGAAATACTCTACATTATACTCATACCATCAAAATGATTGTTATTTCTCCAGACAGTTCTAGGGTTAAGATGCGCATGACAGTGATATTGACTGAGTGTGTGAGCAAGTGTGCCGTTATAACATTATTTTAGCAAACAGATTTTATATGATCACACTGAGAGACATTAGCAGCCACCCTTGCGAGCTCGCCAGTCGCTATCAGCTGATTTATAACACATATCAAAGCTAATTCCACTGACTTCCGATCCGCGCGGCTCCATCTGCAATGCTGATCGATCTGCCCTTTGTATCTCCATAAGCCAGCCTGCCGTACACTAATAGGAGGTATAAAGTTACTTTGTGACCTTAATAAAACCTTCACTTTGCACTTTAGTTTGCTGCCACCTCCTGAATCAAATGGCTCAGTGGCACGTCAACATAAAAGCAAACATCCCAACTTGCTCTGGACACTGTGAATCTGTTCAACATCCAGATCCACTTCTTGTATCCTTCCTGCTTTCACATTCTGTTTGCTCTGCATGATGCTGTGACACAAGTTGTCACATAAAAATGCCAGGCCTCTTCTATCTCAGGAGCGTGACAGAGAGGGCAAGAGAGTACACAAGAGGAAGGAGGAGGAGGAGGAGGAGGGAACCATTTAGTGTGTAAAAAAGAGAGGTATGGTTGGGAGGTTACCATAATAAAAGATTCACTTTGAGTATTTTTCAATTGCTGTGCTGAAAATGTTGCAAAATCTTTTCCTGGGAGGGAAAAACTAGTCTGCCTTAACAAAAGGTCCAAAGCCAAAGGTCATTTTGTTTCAACAATAGAATTTCTCAGCACGACGTACCGCAGGGAACAGCCTAGACAGACTTGAAAAAAGCTTACTGAACTGTTGCAAGGTCTTAATATTTAGTAAAGCTTTTGAAAATTTAGCAATTAGCAAGTCCCACCACTGGGCCCTTCAACAAAGAAATAATAGTAAAACTTATTTCTTTGGCACTTCCCTCATTCCCAAAGCACAACAAAGCATTTAGGTTGTATTCACAGCTGACTTTTCGGAGGGCTTTCTTCTCGTTGTTTCACAATGCAAAGCCAGTACTGTGGCTCCATTTGAGAATGAATGTTTGATGAAGCACTCTCTCTTCCTTTACAAATTATTCACCACAGTCCCAGTGCAGAAAATACAGTAATACACAGTCAGAATGTGGCATGTCACTGCAGCTAATAAAGTCGGGCGCCTGGATCCCATGCGTGTTCAGTGGGAGCCAGCTGGACATTTGTTTAGCAACACGACAACGCTCGCTAGGACTGAATGTGAAAACCTTTTATTTCTGCAAGGTTAACATGGGAAATATTAAATCAGTGAGCATGTGTTTGTTTTTCCACTTTTACTATTAAAAGAGATGTTTTAATTGTGCCTGGGACCTTGACCGTAGAAAATCTAAATTAGTCAATTTTGGATTTTGAGCTCATAATGAATGCCCAAAGTGGTAGTTTTAAAAAAACCCCGTTAATCTATCTTTGAGAGCAGCGTAGGAGATAAAAGCGAATAAAACACCATATTAACACCAAATTTTGTTTCATTTAAGGCTCCACCTCATGTTGCTTCAACGTCGTGACATGTTCTCCTGTTTTACTCTCTCCCATGGTTCAGGGAGACAAACAGAAGGAGACAGAGGCCTCTAGTTTGAGGGTGGTTCAGTTTTAATGTTAATTGGTAGTGCAAAAGGTCAGTTCACAGCTTTGACACACAGCAGTGTAAGCGGTGCAGCTGGCGCTAAAAAGGCTAAAAATGCAGGTTGTCAGCTACACACTTAACATCATTGTTTTCTTCAGTGTTATTATGGTTGGTCAAGTACTGTAGGAACTATTACAGGAAAACCACCTGAAAAATGTTCCAATCTTGAGCCAACACAGTTTCAGAAGCATGTTGTGGAGTGTACAACAAAGGTGCAGTTTGTGAGGCAACAACTCTAATATAATATAGCATGAACAGGAGAATATTGCTTTTTAAATGTGGACTGTTATAGCCAATGAAGTCGCTGCAGCAAAACAGAGAAACACTGTACATGTGAAGAGAACCCAGGGTGTAACAATACTTAACAGGCCTCTGGTCTTTGGCTCCAAACAGCTTACATACACACAGAGATACACAGACAGGACCACAGATTTGTTAAATGGTCCCAGCAGGGTGTTTTTGGCAGCTGTGTCCCAATTCCACATTACATATTAATTTTATCTGGGTTTTCAGTGCGTAGTGCAGTCACACTGGGAAACTGACAAAAGTAAGTAACTCAAAGATGTCAGCATGCAGACTAAATTTGCTTGATTTCTGAAAGCAGTTGATGGACACTATTGTCCCAGAATTCAATGCGCAACTGAAATTATGGAGCTAAAATTAAAAGCAATTATGGCAAAAGAATAACAAATGATTTGGTCGGAATAAAAACATTTTGCTTTCCGTTTGTGCAGTTTTCAGATTTTTTTTACCAGAAGCATGTATTAAAAACTGGTTGACTGAACACAAACTTTAATTTCTTGCATTCTAATGGCTGGAATAGTTAGTAAATAGTGCATAATTAGTAGTATCAGTACACAGTGTGGTATTGGGGCGCAGTGTTTAGCTAGTGTCTTAGTTAGTACAGTGATGGCATTGTGGGTAAACATGATATACAGTATATAACACAAGGAACTACACATGTGTGCAGTTGTTTTTGTGTGAGTGTGCGCTCCTGAACTTCTTTCTCGCGAAGATCAATTTTATTCCTTCAGAGTGGGGACATTTTTGGAAATTGAGCCCATTTTGGCAGATCCTCAGTCCTCATCTCTCTAAAGGGCTTTTTGGGGCTAAAGGCATGATTTTAAGGTCAAGGTTGGAATTGGACTTAGGTTGTGAGGATGATAACGCAGCTTAAGTGTGGTCTTAGTACATCACTGCAACTGTAAACTGTTTTGAAAAAAAAAAGACACTTAGGTAATGTCTAAGTGTATGTGTGTCCATTCTTTCATGTGTACTTTGACGCCTGTGTGCATACTTGTTCCTATTTTTCTATAAGTGAATGTTTACAGTATGTGTGCTGGTATGTTTGTGCCTTCATATGTGTGTATGTACTATCTGTTAGCTTGTGCATGCCATTATGTGTGTGTGTGTGTGTGTGTGTGTGTGTGTGTGTGTGTGTGTGTGTGTGTGTGTGTGTGTGTGTGTCAGGTTGAGCTCTGGTGACATGAGAAGTGCTAGACTTTGACACGGAAGCTTGTCAGCATCCATCAGGATCACTGCCTCCTCTCTCCTCACCTCCTCACCTCCTCACCGCCTCCCACCCCTGCACCTCCTCTCCTCTCCTCTCCTAAAGATATGGTAGTTGTAGTCTGGAGATCCTATCTCTTCCACTCACATTTGAGAGATGTGCAAAGGAGTGCACATACACTTATCTCCCTCTGTCCCTCCTTCACTCACTCCATCACTTATCCGCACACTCCTCTTTTCTCTCAGTAACAAGCTGACAACAGACAAACAGACGTCAGGAAGACCTACAGTACATCATGACATCCCCTGACAGATGGATTCAACCTATGGCCAAACATGACCATAGCTGTAAGATGGAAGGACTCCTATATGCTCAGTCTCTCGCCTGAAGCAAAGCATTGTGGGGCTGCAACCCTGAAATAGTTTCTCCACTCTTGGCCAGGCACAAACAGCCCCGCAGTAAACCAAAAAAAGAAAAATAATGGCTCCATTATTGGCTATGTTTCTGCAGCACGATTATCTTTTTATAGCCAGCAGTGTTTATGTACACACATAAACACAATCACCCACGCTCACACTTACACTCTCACCCAGACACACAAACACACACTTATTTGCAATAAGAAACATGTTACATGCAGATTAGGGAGCACTGATAAGAAATCATATAGAATGTTTAATTAATCGATTAAATTAAGAAAAAATATTTCAGCATTTTTCCTCATTTTCAGCCGGTGATATTAATATATGAAGCCTGCAGGTCTCCGTCAGTTGATTCCATTTTCATGACTCTAAAGCAATACAAAACAAGTTATGACTAAGCAGCATGATTCATATTTCATATTTATTTAGTCCTGATTGTATAAAAGCAATAATAAAATGTCATATGATTGTTTTTCTAAAAGTATTGCTGCTATTATTAATATGTGTTGGAACTGAAGCCATTTAATCCAATTTTCTCCCTGCATTGTGAGAAGGCTACAGGAATTTTATTCCTTGAATCAACACATCACCCACATTTTATGCGAGATTATGTTTGGAATACTTTGTGAAAGTATGTGTTGGTTGCAATTGTGAGTCGCACACTCTGGCTCCATATGCATTGCTCTTTTATTCAGATGACGTTTCGGCCCTCAGGCCTTCTTCAAGGCTTTCAAGTCTACTTCCAGTGATCAGCACCTCACTACAACCCTTGGTGTGTGTTAGTTTTCTATTATATATTGGTTGCAATTGTGACCAGTAGAGTCAAAAACGGTTCAATAAGACCCAGTTACATTTTAAAAAGTATAATGGCATATGTCCAAAAGGCAACAAATGCATGCATGCATTGCTTTTTGCCCCAGATTCATTCTTGATACTAGTAACTGAGGAACAGAATAAAATCCTGCACATACCATTTCTGGTTTATTATAACTTTAGTCTTAATTTCAAAGTCCTGGACATCATTCTTCTCGGTAGTAATAAAATTGTGCTCACTAAGGTAATCTATGACACCTGGGAATGAGGCAAATTTATTAAAAGGAAGTCTGATGGTAGAGCATGTTGAATTGTGGGATGTTAATACCTCCAAATACGGCTTTAAATTGGTATTATAGGTGTGGGTTAAGTGTACTACTTACATTACATTTTTCGGACATGGGACACACTTTCCTAGTACTTGGCAGTGTGTAAATGAGCACATCAGTTCTCAAGACTGCATGTGTGGGTATTGGGACAGACCCAAACTGTCCATTGTAAACATCCATCACAGTTTACACACTGACTTCCTGGTTCAACTTTGACCTACTGTAATTGCCGTATTTGTGCGCACAGTTTTCTTGTGCAATGAGGGATTATAACCGACATCACAGGTGCACTCAACGCCAGTTTTTCCTGCAGATCAAGTGGTTTAGATAATCTGACTAAACTGTTGGCTTTTTTAAAAACTGCAATATACTGGAATGATCCCTTCAGAATTAATTAATGGGGGTTCTGGTCACATGACCATTTACACATGAAATTGTTAAACTAAAATTAACATTTACTTTGAGCTTGGAAGTTCATTCTTGACCTTTGGAATAGTAGCTTTTCCCAGAGCTTTCAACCATACATCTTCAACAGCGAATGGAGGTTGCTGATAATGTGTCACTTTTAGTCACAAACACATCAACAACTATTTTAAGAGCTTCACATATTAAAAACAAATGGGATTAAAAGGCTTAGTCAGAAAAAACAATGGTGTTACAATAAGCTATAAATAGCACAGTACTACTCATGAAGCAAAAGTATTTCAACAGGCGATTTCTGGTGTTCAGGTAAGATTTAATTGTCAGTAATTGGAGAAAGGCAGCCTAATAGGACAATTACAGGTCCTCTAGTTGAAGATGTTAAAAAGTGCCATTAGCTAAGTGTCAGCGTGACAGTGACCTTGACCAGATTTTGAAACGAGAAAGCATTAAATATCCATTCAAGGAAGGAGGAGGCGCATGAGGCAACTGCTGTATGTAAAAATTGTGTGTGAAGCCTGTCCTCATGTTTGTAAAACATCCGTGTGTGGGTGCTTCGCTATAGGGTACGTAAGCTACATGCGTGCTTACATGTGTGCCTACACGTGTGTAGTCAAGCTCCCGCTCTTCTGAAAACACACCGACAGAGGGCTGCTTCTTGTTAGTCAGAGTGGGAGACACACATGTCTGGGCTCGGGGTGCCACTGCCATTTCAGAGTAAAGTGCACTACAGTGAAAACATACATCAGCAGGCTGGTATAGCTCCCAGGTAGCACTGGAACTCCAGACCTGCTTAATATTGCAGACACAGCTTGTCTTCAGTTATTCTCTCTTTTCTATTCTCCCTCTCCGTCTCTTTCAGTCTCCGTCCCTCTTTCTCTGTTTCTCTCTTCTTTTCTGAGAAATCCTTTATATAAATATATATTTTACTCTGCATCTTCCTCTTTTTACTGTCACACTTTCCTCTCTTCATGCATGCTGAAATTCACCGCTGTGCCAGAGTTCAGTCACCGGGGAAAGATTCCCCAAGGTAGGCATGGAAAATTACAGGGTTTTTGTGGCCAGCTTAAAACTTTCCCCCCGATTTTTTTCTCTCAAAAAATCAGTAGTACTTCTCTGCTCTTTTTGTATTTATTTAGAGTTCTCCATCCTGCAGGAGGGGGCAATGCAAACTCAGTCAGAGTTTTGGAGGGAAAATGATGGTTCATTTGCATACATTTGCATCCTATTAACACATCAAACATGCTGACTTGAAAGGGATGCCTTGATTAGAAACACCACCAAATTACTGTATGTCTACTTCCTCACTCCTCTCTTCCCTTCTCACCATCTCCTTAGTTTAGTCTCCTCTGCTTCACTGCTGAGTATTGTTACTGTACAGCACACATCCTGTGTGTGTTTGTGCATCATTATAGAGAATAACGCTGGAATATGCCTTAACCTTTGATGTGCCAAACACTTCCTATAACCTCATCTCTGTCTCTTGGCTTCTCTCTTTTTCTGCCTCTTGTTTTTGTCTTTCACCATAAGGTCATGACTCCTATGATGAAGCATCACAGACAGGTTTGGCAGAGCTGGCAAACATTTTAAATCTATGTGTGCATGTGTGTTATGTCTCATAACACACCTACAAATTGCTTATACACATGACCAAATGTACTGCAACATAGTATGTTATGAGCCTCCTAAAGATGAGCTGACAGTGTGGGTGTTGGAATATAAATGTGCTGCCATATCGCTGCTCACTGATTTTCATCACTGATTTATGTAATGAAATACTTCCTGACTGTCACTCGCTTTAAAAGCACAGAAGAAAGTGAAATTATCTTCACTACCTCTGCTTTCACTGTGTTTGATACTATGGAAATAGTCCTGTTTTAAAAATGCTGGACAGTCTGTAGTAAACATCCAGGAGAGTCCACGATTCATTGCACATCTTGGAAAAGAGCATCATGGAAATCTTAAAATCGCATTAAGATTTGTAGATATTTTGATTCTACATTTACATTTGTTCTTTTTTTTTTTTAGCATTTTCAAAAACCCCACTGATCTGCCAGTGGGGCAGTCAAAACCTCTGCAGAACCACCTGACTTTATTTTAAATCAAGGTGGCGATCAAGGTGCAATGTGTCGTCTTGGGTTTAAATATTTCACTCAGAGTCAACATCATACAGCTTCCTACAGTGTAAGTAAAACTAAGTAAAACCTTGAAGGGTATGGGAATACTCAGTTTGGAACATTGCTAATTCGGCAATATTACTCCATGAGTCCGGACTGTATTCAATCAAAGGGCCTTCATCAGGAAGTCTACAGCAAAGATAATCCTGACAAGAAATGACTTCTGTAGTTAGTGTCCTTCACCATATCTACATTAATTTACGTGGCAAGTTAACATACTTGAATACTTTCTTCATTTGTTTGCTTAGTTTTCAAAAACAGCTTTCTTTCCTGAAAAAGTAAAGTGCACTGTTATTCATCTAAGGCTTCTGTCTTCATACAACAAATGTTGGCTTACATAAAACTTTTTGTTCTGTAGTTGTATCCAACTTTTTTTAATTTAAATGCAAATAGTGTGTTTTTATTCTTTGATGGCCACTGTTGGTGTTGTGCAAAAGATACTGCAAAGCATTAATGCAATCACTGCTGTGAAATCATGAAAATTATAAAAGGAAGAAGACCGAAAATTAAAATACTTACTCTACTTACTGTATTTTATCTGACTGCTTTAGGATATTCTTTATCAAACTGTCTTTAAAAACCTGCAGTTGGCATCGTCAGGGTTCACTTGCCACAGGCTGCGAGGGTTATTCACAGGAACACGTCATTGTGATTAATGATCGTAATTAGTCTAAGTACTTTTATCCATAACAGTGTTGGATTTGACAATTATTTAAAGCTTTCAAGGATTACCGCCTGCAGTGCACATCCCAATTTTCTATTTCCTGTCACTTTCTGTCAGAATCATACAATGTGTGTTGTTGCACCTACATAACACTGCACAATCCATCAACAGACAACAGCTTCTGATCTTATAGTTTAAATTCTCATGACGGCTTTGACAGATTCAGTCACATTATTACTTTTCACAAATGGGCATATTTACAATGTCTGTTTGTCATAAAGAGATTGTGTGTGTGTGTGTGTGTATGTGTGTGTGTAGAAGAACGCACACATATACTCTGTATATGTGAATGTTTGCAAAAGAGCCTTAATTGGATACTCTGTGCTGTTTACCAAACTGAGTGCGCTAATGCAATTGCACAATTAAACTTGTTAAATCTTGCTAATTAAAACTAACAAAGACATCAATACAAATCAATTGCAAGTTGAGAAGTTGGAGAGCCTAGGAAATGGCACTGAGAAGTCGGCTTGAGAAAACTCACAATTACAGGAAAACACACTAGTGAGATATTAACACTATATCGCCTCTGCATGGAGAGCATAAAGGTGCACACACAGTCATGCACATACAGAAAATACACTAATATGTTGAAAACAGCATACTTACATTTAAGAATTAAAGCCCAGATCTGCTATTGGTGCACATTGATGGTGCACAGCCCAACAGAGGGTCCACATGATCACATTTCAATTGTGACCCATATTATTAAGAGTCCTCATGGTCTGGATTTGGATATAAAAATGGCCAAATGAGCTGTATGCTTGGTCAAATCTGAGGGTTGGATGGGCATATTGGTTGTACACCAATCATGAACTGTTAGCAAACACTTGGCTATTTCAACATCCAGCCAAAAATCGCTAGATATAGCATTGGAGGTGTGTTTCTTTGCCTGTTGAATGTAAGTCAGTGCTCACTCTCCCTTTAGCTCTGGTTTGGTTTCCATCAGCACTCGAATAAAATAACTGGCTCTTTCTTCGCCAGCAAGTCGCTAACTTTGTCTCTCTGCCATTTGGCCATTTGGCTGGACAGGTAGCGTTCAGTGGGTTTATCAGAAAACTGCTGCTTGACATATAAGTTTAATGAGAGGAGTGAGATGAACCAAAACAGTAAACATGCTGTAAACAATGGGCTAAAAGATGCTGAAGGCTCTGTCGAGCTGCATAATTGGGTGGTTTTTCTGTAGGTTTGGGTAGTCATTTGATTCATTGTTAATGCAAAAATATATGTTGATTTGTGAAGCTTTGAAGCACAGAAAACAATCCACTGTTGCATTTGTTTTCTTTTTTATTCAAGCTCTAGATGTAGCTAAGACAGGTAAAAAATAATATAAAACAATAAGGATGATTAAAAAACTGAAAAATGATGGATTCCTCTGTACTGCATTGACTGCATTAGCACCCTGATTGAGCTGCCAAGAGATCATTAAGCCTTCATTGTGTGCTAATTAAATCAGCACACAGTGACATACTGACGTTGGGCCACCATCGCTCACACTTTCAACTTCTCTCAGTCACTATGTCACCAAGAAAAGCACTCTCATCGCCTGTTCCCTGGTTTATATTCTTCTTCCTCCCTCCTTGGCCCCCTCCCAGCATCTGTTTTCCATTCCCAGGCATACTGAGTGCTCTTCTTGGCATCTTGGAGGATTCACTCGCCGAAAGCAGCACGTTCTAGCCACAATATGCGGTCTCTTATCTGTTTAATTTTCTCCCACCTCGAAAGCATGCCACGACATCAGCCTTGTTTATTACTGTCAGAGAGACACCAGTCGAACTCCCACTGGTGTGCCATTATTATCGCACAGATGGCGATGAGGGTTGAGAGAGATAGATGGAGCAACAGAGATGAAGAGCGAGAAAACAGAGAGAGGGAGGGCAGGGTAAGGAGAAAAAAAAACAGGATGAAAGATGGAGAATGAGTGGTATTTTCCATTTTAACAGCAACCAGTTGGTTTTCTAAATGTAGGCAGGAGTAGATCACATTTTTTCCTGTAATGACAATACACCTTTACACTCCTCTGTTTACAGGAGCACACACATATGCACTCACACTAACACAAATGTGCACTTTAGCATTCTATATAGTGAGCATCTGACACCTTTATTCCAGAGGCTTTCCCCTGACAAGGTAAATCCCTGCTGCCAGAAACAATATTGCACAGAATGCAATGACCCCTCCATATATTCCTTGACTCTTGCTATGCTCACTGCTTGCATGTCAGGGGTCTCTTGGGGTGACAGACAGACTCACATGCATGTGTTTTTGAGTGAGTGGATGCATATGTCCTTCCGAATGCCCAGAGGAGAGACTTCAGGACATTGGAGAGCGACATTTTCTCACACAGGGAAAACTACTCATGTTTAGTTCTTAGTTTGGTCTACAGTTTTGATTATGACTGCATCCCAGTTTCATATAAAACATTTTATTGTATGTTCACAACCCAGTAGGCACTGATTTGCTGACTTGCCTGTCAAAATATGTCTAGAGGTCTAGGTTAAAGCTGGGTGAAATTTGATTTAAAAGTAGAAGCTTTTTAGACATAAGTTACTCATAACCATTGTTTCAACAGTAGTTAACCTATACTTCAGTGCGTAGCGGGTCCAACTACCCATTGACATATAGTCATTGAAATCTGATGACTATATGACTATAGGTAACATATGACATATGTTACCTAAATGTGAACCCCAACTTTGATTTTCAATTAAATTTAGCCCATATTTTAACCTAGACACCTGCAAATTGCTAATACGCTTAGTGGGACTGGACATGTGACTAAATTAAGAATACTTAAAGATGTCATTATGCATTATGCTTTTTTGAGAGTTTTGAATGTGGTGTTAATAGACTCCTATGGAATTCACAGAGGGAATGTGCCGTACACATTATTTCATAGTATATTAATAATATGTGGTATGGCACTGGGACTCAATCTTTTTCTTCATATGCGTTTTAATCTCCTTGCTTACTGGCAGCTTAGATGTGTGTTATTGCTGCTATGTTTTCAATTTCATGCATGCTTCTTGTTAATTGGCTTGCCAGTGTGTGTATGTGTGTACGAGCGGGGAAGGTAATGTTATGTATTCCACTGAGCAGCCACTCTTTGCACCTATGAGGCCCAAAGTCAATCTGGTGGCGCTGGTCTGTGGCTGACTGCTTTGGAAAAGCCCGAGGTCACTCAGGAAAGGAAAGTCTGGAGTCCAGAGAGACGAGAGGGCAGATGGGGAGGATTGTGAGGGAGGGAAGGAGGATTACACTCCAGAAAGAGATGGTTTGTTTGCTGCACAACCTTCCCCCTCTGAGCTCGTTCTTTACCTTGTGCTAACAAACACAGGAACCAATGTTATCAGTGTTACAGTAGCATTCACATCTTTCTAAAGCCAGTCCAGTTTTATTGTGGTGGAATGGTTTTGTTCTTGAGACGTACAATTCAGTCACAGTGTGATTGTGATTAATTTGATCCTCTTTGCTTTTTAAAAATATCTCATCTTTTATTTCTTGGAGTAGGATTGTTGTCAAAAATATTTTATTCCTAAAAGTCTTCCAGCTGACCTCCATTCACACTTCTGCTTGTCCCAGAAATTAGCTGGAGGGCAGTGGAATGGGGAAATATAATATCTAATGATAGGGGTTTTGTTGAGGTTATCTGTGTTTTTCTTGCTATTAAAATAATTACATCTGTCTTTCATAATGACCTAACTCTTTCTATTTCTTTTAGAAGAAGTTGCTATTGAGTTTTATCACCTTTCCTAAAATGTGATGCTCGGAGGTCCCCATCACTATTGCAGGAGCAAACTGTGATAAAATAGGTGGGTGATGTAAAAGATGTTAGTTTGAAGCCTTTCGTAGAAGCTCTCAATCATGAAGCAAAGTTGAAAGATGTTTATCATTTCTATCGAATATATCTTTCTTTGTTGTGTACTGCTAATTAATTCAATTCAAGATCTGTGTGCAATGAGAAGGTAACATTTACCCACATTACTCACATCAAGCCTTAAAGCAGCTATTTTTCCTTCACAATTTGGGTTTTAAAAATGTGTTGGCACAGAAAAAGACCCTCAGTTGGTGAGAGGTCAAACCTACAACCGGCAACACAGTCTGGGCCAAAATCTCAGCTTCCAACACACAAACTGTGCCAGGGTTGTGTGTGTGTCATATATCTGTTCCTCCCCTCTAGAGTGTGTCTGTGTCAGACCCCAGTCTCATTGGTGGGGCCTTTGCAGGGATCTCTTGCAAACCCCCGCTAGCTCCACCTGCCAGGTGAGATTGCCTTTCTATCGCTCTGGAATAGCCTCTCGACAGAGGGCAATGGGATGGGCTTAGCTAGCCCTTGTTGCTAACTAGACTGAGGGAGACCTATTCTGCCTGGTCATGCCAGCGGGGAGATCGAATCCACCGCACCTCCGAAGACAGAATGAATAAACAGTGGCCAGTAAGAAGAGGAAGAACTAAATCTCAGCGTCTTTTGGCTCAACGGAGTGACTGAGACAATTAGGAAACCGTGGATTTGTTATTCAGCGAGCCACCACAAAACTCAGAATTTTAAAGTAAAGAGAAACGAGAATAAGAGTATATGCACATAGGGAAGGAAGATATTTAAATAGACATTATTTGAACCAGTAATTACACTAAAACTATCATTAGAGTTTTTGTTCTTTTTGGGAACATCCTGCAAAGCTGAGAAAGTAGTTAATCAAATTCAGCATCACATACTTTTATAACTGAATGCCTTGGCCTCTTGCCATGTTCTGAAAATATTATCTTAGCACTGTGACTAATTTACTGGTTAGCTGAGCACTAATGATTGAATGCCTGACTATGTTGCCCAAAGCAGTGAGCACTGTGTGTGTGTGTGTGTGTGTGTGTGTGTGTGTGTGTGTGAGTGTGAGTGTGAGTGTGAGTGAGAGAGAGAGAGAGAGAGAGAACGAGCAGGCCTTATGACTCACGTCGAATCCCTCCCCTCTCTGTGTCTGTCCCCGTGGGTTGACAAACACAACCATCACACGCAGACAGCGCTAAACAGCGCTCTGGGGGACATTCGGCGTTTGCTTTACAACTGGTCGGGAATGGCACTTGATGCTTGAGTTATGACTCTTTGGAGAAAATCATTGCAGAAAGGATCAAGTTTTATCTCACAAATAAAAATGATTAATTCTGTGACAAATAATGCTACAAACCGGCTTAATTTATTCCCATTAAACTTCCGGATTGATCACACTTTTACAACCTGATTTGTCTCAATTTGTTGTGAACACAAATTGAATTAGATTATGCATTGATCCTGTGCCTGGGGTGAAATTTGTCACTTTTGTTGATGAGGATAAATTAATGTCTAACAGCATGCCAATTGAAGTGCAACGTATCCTCTTTTTTCTTTTATGGTGAATTTTAGTAATACAATACTTTCTAGTCTTTAGTCACTTAAGAGCCTCACTCAGAAAGATCATTCCTGAATCATTACTGTAGTTTAAATCCTAAGTTCCAATGTATAAAACATTACCCTTTCTAAACTCTAAATGTTATTTTTTAAGCAAAGTACTAAACACACTTCATAGTTTTACTGCATGATCATGCCAGCTGTTATTCAAATTAAGAGCGGGTGCCATATTGTTTGATGGTCCATATCTTTCCTTTAGAAAGCTCATTGCCACACGATTAAGCAGTAGGGATCAACTCGGTGCACATTTCTCCCTCCTCTGTACCTCAACACACACATTAACATGCACAGACAGTGTGTTCTGGGCCATCCCAGTGTACATTGCAAACCTTCACTCCTTAACAGTTACACTTGTCCACAGATTATGTTGTCATAGCAACGGAGGCGAGCATTAGAGGAGGCCAACAGCCCTCCCCCATCTCCGACTCCTCGTCCGCCTACACCTCGGTCTTTCTCTCCTGCTCTCTGTTTCTGCCTCTCTCATCCTGCTTCCCCTTCTCTCTTTCAACTATCTGTGCTGTTGTGGACTTCGATTGACTTTTGACTGGATCACACAGTGCAGAACACAGACTAAAGTGGGTAACTCTTTCAGTGCATTCACTTAAGCAACCAGTTGTCCTGATTTCTTAAATGTCATAAACAAGAAACCCTGTTTTCATCTGGGTAGGAGATCTAAAGATACCTGGTTAGCACAAGTAGATTTCTGCTGCAGAAAGCTAATTGTTGCACTGTCAGTCCACTTGCTCCAACAAAAACAGAAAAACAACCCTCAGGGAGCAGTATCTTGTATCACTTAAATCCAGATTATACCTTCTGCATCTGTGCTACAGACTCACATCTACACAGATTTGTCATTTGGTCATGTCGACGAGGGTAGTCTGTGTGCTGCCCAAAATGTATGACTTTGTGGACTATATGCGCCTGCAACCATGCCACTTGCTTGCAGATATCCAAAACTACATACCTTACTTGTGCATAGGGGAGGAATCCGATTACTGGTACTGTAAGTGGATTTTATAGAAACCAGTTTACCGTTCATGTAAATGCATTGACAAATCTCCTCTGTAACTGGATTTCTTCCAGTAATCTGGTTTGTTGTGTTCATATAAACACAGTTTGTGTGTGTGTGCATGTGTATACATAGATGTTGTTATCTGTGTTTACATGCACATGCATCACTGCATTGCTTGTGTTCAACTTTATCTGCATATTTTCAATTTAGTGAGTCTCACTTACATTGCTGAGTCAAAACTCACCCCTCGTCAACATCCACACTCTCACAAACACACACACACACACACACGGATGTATACTGGTACCCCAGGGGAGGCAAAACAGGCTCTTTGAAAAACAGGCCGGGTGGAAGTCCTGCGGTTAGATTTTGGAAGAAGTTGTTCTGGGACTTAATTAGTAAAGGGCCCCACATTTGAACAGGCTAAGTGCCCATGAGCTCTACTCTCAAATCTGGGACAACTGAGGCACACACAGACATAAGATGGCAATATCCATGCATACATACACACACAGGCTATGCATACACAGACGCACATAGCTGCAAGGAGATAATCTTTCCATACAGTATATCAAGGAGAATTTTCAGAAGGGGCAGCTCCTATAGATATCTACCAACAGCTAATAGAGAATGAAAGGATTACTTCACAGTACATATTTTGAGTATCAAACACTCAAACGTCCGTATGCTTTAAACAGGGCTCTGATACGTTTGTAGCTTGCTCTGTCAGCTGTAGTCAGCTTGGATTCACAGCAGTTACTATGGATTCCAACAGTGACGCATAGTCACGGCAAAAAAACAACAACAAAAAAACAAACTAACAAACAAATTGCCTCAACATCTCCACAGAAACATTTCTATGTGACTGTATAATCCACTTCACAGCTGTTGATCCGTATGTTTGGTATGTTCCAAACAAACATTCATTTACTAATATGTCACTAAATTGTAACTGTTGTGAATACAAGCAGAATAAAGTTACTTTACTCCCTGAAGGAGCAAGCTACAAACTTTTCAGAACAACCCTACAAACCCAGAGTGGGCGAGGTGACTGAATGATATTAAAAAGAGCAGGAAGAAAAGAAAGAAGAAAAAAACATTAAATGTAGGAAGGAGCAGGGGAGGGGAAGAGGAGGCATTTGAATAATAAGATCAACAATAACAGCAGGTCAGTCACTTACTTGCAGTGCTTGTGAGGCCCACTAAGCGTCTCGATGACAAAGCATTCTCCACCGTTTAGGCAGTAGGCCAGGTCCTTCTCATGACAGGGTTTGAAATGCTCCGAGTGCAGCGGAGGGACAGTTGGAGATGCTGCAGGACAAACAAAGAAACTCTTGTTAGTCATAATCAACCCCTAAATATATATATATTTTTTCATGGATACATTTGCTCTCTAACAATCAGGCTAACTGACAGTGTTAATTCATCTCCCTGTCTTCTGGCAGCCTATTTCTCCTCAAACTTCATTATTGTCTCTTTACTCTGCAATTCCACAAATAAATCATCATATCATCCTAAATTGCAGCAGAGAAAACAGCAAGTCAGTTTTCCAGCAGAGGCTACTTACTCTCCATCCAAGGATCCATAACGAGTGTCTGCTACTGCCTCATAACATACTGCACGTTGTGGATAATGCCAAGCGCACTATTGTTTGTTTAGACCCTGCAATGTCACCAGCAAAAAGATGGATGGAGGACGGGTAATAATCTGTCCTGCTGTGATTAATACTCTGTGGTCACAGTAGTGCTGTTGGAGAGCTTGGCCTCTCCCAGCGATTTATCACAACATGCATGGCTGATTGTGGACAGTACACACTTCTGAGGGAATCTGCTCAGCGTACCTTAATGGATGATCTTATCGTTGAATTTAATAAATGAAGCACCAGTTGCTTAAGAGGAAATATGGAAATGCTAAAGTGACCTGATTAAAAATAGTAAACCCATGGTGCAATTAATGGCATTCTAGGCCTTTTTGTGCTTGTTGAGGATAAGTTATGAACCAAAACAGATAAATGAAAATGTAGAGAATTCAGTTCATGGGCAGTCATTCATCAGCGGTGTTTTGAAAGCCTGAGATGCAGTTATTCGGGACATGGCTTCCAGACGTGGGGAGAAATCAGATCTGCACCACTGTTGATGTTCTTATTAATACCAGACCAGACTGTTGACTGTTTCCTTTGTGCTTACAAATGAAAAATGAGTCAGCTAAGGGCTTTCATTAGCTGATCCTCAGCCATGTTTTTTAAAGTAGCTGGATGAACAGTGATGAGCCAGAACTTTATGCTTCAGTGACTGAGAATCAGTTGTACTCACAGGATGCTGTTATTACCACTAGTGTACTGATTACTGTATTAGCTTGTACTTTAATGGTGTGTGGAAGATACATCCAAATGAACTGAGTTTGGCTGTGAAGCCCTAACCTGCTCTGAAAACACAAGACAATGTAAACCCTACAGAAGATTGTTGGAGGTGCAGGATAAACTATGGATACTATCCATATTTGTTTTCACTGAATTCTTGACAATTAGCCTTGTTTCCCCCCCTGTGGTGTTACATGTGCAGTGGAGCTGATGAGTAACGGGGCAGGCTGTGTGCTTTGTGTGTCATGCTGTCTGTGCTCGCTCCAGACCTTCATTCTGGTTTCAGAATCCTTATAGTTGCTTTTTTAGAACTGTGTGAAACTGACAATTTGTAATTTGAATGAGACAAAAAGCTGCCAACAAAACAGTACTGTAACAGACAAATGGCAATGCAAGTGCACTGGGAAGCTAGATACGAGTAGCACTTCCAACTTTAATGCAGGAGACTGGAGTTTTCGTCCTGTCACAGAACCATTTCTTTTAAAACCACAACCAGGATCTCTCAATAACCTTAAACATAGTTGCCATGAGCAGATAAATAAATTGTTTAAAAAGTGTGAAGAGTTTTGCATAATCATCCAATATCAACAATTTTGACAGCTCACCATGTCCTTTGATTTAATTTGACTGTACGATAAGTACATATTATGCACACACTAGATGGGAATTACAAAGTCAGCTTAGAATGACTAAACTACAGCATGAACATGGATCCACACAACGATCAACTGGCACCTCAACACAACCTCTTTAAAGCCTTACTTTGCAGTTCACACACATTCACAAGGATATAATGAGATTAAATTAAATTTGAAGAATGCATTTTCTTCCTAAGTACAGCTGCCAACTGGAAGGAGAAAGAGAAAGAAACTCATAATATAACAATGCCGTTTGTTATGTCCTGACATGGTTCTGTTGGCTTGCTGTGCCACACATTCTGCACACAGAGACACTCAAACAAAGGCCAAACTCACAAAGCACTGTTGTGTCTTTCTTAGCACTTGCTCTACAACACTATAAGTAGATAGTTGTTTTTTTTTTCCCCAAACATAAAGGATTTCCCTCCAGACATGATTTCATGCTTGGACTTGGCTGCACTGTTTTGTTAGTCCTGGCGATAAGTGACAGAAGCGCCATTTGTCATCCTCTCCCTTTGTTTTTTGTTGACAGGGTTGTCACAATGCACTGTAGGTTGTTTAGCTTAACACTCGTCACCTGTCAGCTCAGGCGCAGTACGCACTCAAAGAATTTTGTCATTTTAAGAGGGAATACAGAGACGACAGAAGAAAATCATTTCAGTCTGCTGAAAATATCCCTGCAAGTTTGAAAACATTGCTCACAGAAGGCACACGTCAATCATAGCCGAAGAAAACAGTCCAATTTACTCCTCCCTGCTGTGAAGGCAGAAAGAGAGAGAGGCACCGCGAGGATCAATAAACCATCGGGCGCTGGATAACACAACCCACTTCAATCTCTTTTCCTTCTTTTGTCTCCCTCTCTCTGCTTTCAGGAAGAAAATGAGGAAGGAATAAGGAATTTGCTGATTTTCACCTTTGCATCAAGGCACCACTTGGTTGTAGTACAGAAAAGGCAACAGCCATTTATGTAACACTTAATAATTTAATGGTAAACAAGATCAATCAGAGCCCTTTCTGAACTTCTATCAGTGACACTGATGTCTTTAGAAGACTCACAGAGAATATGCTAAAGAGATCAACACTGGGATTAATCCAATCACTAGCGGGTACAGGTGATGCAGTATTCATGATTTAATTATTGTTCTTCCATTTTGTAAATCCAGATCAGCAGGGGGATATACGGGCTGAATTGAGCATTTACAAATTCAAATTTTTCAAACCTGAAATTTGTTTTCATACTACTAATTTGCATTATCAAATCTGTTTTGGAGGAAAGCAGGATATTGACACTGGAGAGTGGAGTTTGTGTCCAACATGTCGTTAGGGTTAAAACACTTGGTAAAGGTTAGGAAATGTGTCCCATCAGCCTCTTAACTCCTATGCTACGGGGGCACCCCATAGACATTTTCTATATTTAACCTTTAATTGCATACCTCGGGTCTTTAGTGACCCAGGACTATATTACATCCTGTCTAATTCATTCAATAGATTACTCCGTTCCCTTATATTTCTTGAACCATTTGTTTTTAAAAAATGTTCTGGTGTCCAAATTTCAAAAATGAGAGACAGCTTTGTTTTTCTCTAAAAAGTTTACAGGGTCGCCAAAGACCCGAGGTATGTATGTCATATCCACTTAATCACTTATTTCCCCAGATTCATTTGTCAATTCTGTCCATTGAGCACAACGGAGAGAACAGGAAATTAAAGACCACATGTTCTGCAATAAATACTACTAAAAATGCCAATGCAGTAAACCGTTAAAGGAGAACAAATACACCACAAATATATAAAAAATAAAGCCAATAGTAATAGTTGTTCTAAAAGCCAGATACACATATGATGGCCTTTAAGGTGAACCTAACTACTTCCAATCTTTGTCTACTACTTTCAACCATATTGAACTAATTAATAATTACTATTTACTGATTGCCATGTGTCATAGGTTGAAGATATGTTCTTAAGATGCCTACTGCTATGGGTTTCTTAGCAGCTGCAAGCAGTATAATTATACATTTCCCCTGTCTTTTACCAGAGAGCCCTGAGATTAGCTTAAAATGGTTCCCGAGGCATCTGGTCAGCAAATACTTATTAAGCAAGTCAAACATTTCCCTTCAAATATTATCTAGAAGAGGGAACCTCCAGAATATTAGTGCATGATTTGCAGTACCTCTCCAAAATTCCTTTAACATGCACTTCACCTCTGATCAATTTTAGAAAAGTAAAGACTATTTTCAATTAAAACTCCTTCTGTAAGTTTGCATTAGTAACTTAATGGGCTTCTGAGAAGATATTCTCTTTGTAAATGTCAATTTCCAGCTCCATTTCCCCATTATTGTTCAATACAGAAATGATTTATCCGTCATATTGGACAATGGTCTCCATTGTATAGTTATACCTTTCTTTGTGTCATTTCTGAGTTGGATTAAGCTACAAACCAAAGAAAATGACTTTCTAAAACTAACCTTTCTCCATGCTTTTTCACAGAGAATTTGAATGCATTAATGTTTAAATATGCTTAGTGCAGAAAATATTGCACTTGGTCTGTTAAAATGTAAAAAAAAATGTTGCAGTCTAGCCAAAACAGAACATCTCCAAATTGTTGCAAGTGAAAACACAAAGCTTTTCTTTGCTGGCGTTGCAATCTTTTCTAAATGAGTTACCTTCAAAGGGCCAGTTCAGCAAAATGTGCTTAAGCACAATTCAAGTCATATTTTATCAAGAACTAACAATTACCAACAAACCACTGATTAGACAATAATCAGTGAAACATGTGGAGGTAGTGAACATGTTGCATTGATACTGAAGGCTACATGGCTGAATGCACTGGAGAAACTGTTACAATATATGTATTATGATCAGATATTTCACATCTTCTCTCTGTGTCTCTCAGTCACTACTTCATCTCTGCTTATTTTCTTCTCTCCTCTCTTTCCTCCCAGTACATGCATGTGTACCTACACACAGATGTGTTTGAGGGGGTTAAAGCGTGACAGTCCTGCAGGGAGGCCTGTAATGGTGTCCTTCACAGATGACATTCCCCCAGAGTGGCAGACTGACAGGCAACCAGCCAGTCAGCCAGTCTGCTAGCCAGCCAGGCAGCCATGCTAACTGATAGCAAAGGTCTCTGGCAGGCTAGTCCTGGCCTACCTGATTATTGATTGGCCCTGAGAGCAGGAATAAAGACCAGAGGCACAGGGACTAGAGAAGAAAGGATGCAAGCAAAAAGGGGACATGGTGTTTTCTGGTGTAGATCGAAGGCTTAATAGCTGGTACTAGGTGTTTGAGATGCAAGTAGTGGTGTAGAGGGGTAGCAGTTCACAAACAGAGAACAGATTCATTTAACCTGGATGAAGGTGGCAGAGCTGATTCAAACAGGCAAAATATATTAGTCAACAGTCCCAAGAGTTCGGTTGGTGCTTTCACATTTCTAGTGGACGCACCACCCAAACTTTGGATCGAACCTTAGCTGGGACAGTAAATTGTACTGTAATACATGTATGTAATACACATAAATGCATACACACAGTAGTAAGCTAGATGACAAAAATGTGTGTGGTATCATGAAATATCTAAATGGGATTCGGGCTAAAAGAACCAACAGAGAAGCAGAAAGGTTGAGGCCATGGTTCTGTGCAGGTCAATCGAGTCTATTCACATGAAACTTGGAAAACCATTTTTCAATGGACCTCATGTTACTGTCATGTTGAAAAAATAAAGGGCCTCTCCAAACCTCAAAGTTTGAAGCACAATATTGTCTTAAATAACACTGTATTCTGTAGTGTCAACATTTCCCTCCATTGGAGCTAAGGGGCGTAGCCCAAGCAGAGAAAAAGAGTCCCACATTAAAGGTGCACAGATGTGTGTGGACAGGGGTGCTGTCTTTGGGCCATAGATTGCAGCTGGCTAACACCCTGAAAGAGATACAGATACTTTACAGACACTAGCCACACAGCCAGGACTGGTGGAATTCATTCATTGTATAGATGTTATATATGTTGTATGATTGTCCATTTAAATTTCTTACATTGCTAATGTTATCCATCTACGTTTCAGTGCATCATAAGTAACAGCTGACCTCACTTGACAGCAAATGTAGTCAAAGAACCTTAGTTAGCTTTCAACTGTGGCTGAACTGAGTATAATTTTCTTCCTGATGAACTTACTGGTCTACTGTGTAGCTGCTTTCTCTCTCAATCTCACCCCTCCTCACATACGGTCTGTCATGGACACTTGATGGAGTTAATTGAGGGAGACAAATGATTTATATGAAATTATGGGAGGCGACATGTCTCCCTGTGTCCTGGTACTGTATGGTCCTTTAGTGGACTAAACAATGGAAGCCACTGGCGTTGTGGTTCTTTGATTACTGTTGGATAAGATCCAACAGATTTAAGTTGCCCATTATGATGGCATTTTATAATCCAGACACTAACTTTTTCAGTGTATTTCTGCCAAATGAATATATGACCAACCAAGTGTAAAAAAAAACCCAATTGTGGAACTGGCTCTAGCAGTGGTTGCAGTCTGTGCCTGTGGTGTGATAATTGAAACTGTGAAGCGGATATTTAGATTATGTTCATGCTCCACATTTAAAACAGATGAGATAATTTATTTATTTATTGCCGGGGCTGTGGCTTAATTGGTAACACACAGTGTAAGCCATCTGATGGTGCATACTGGAGCCATTTACGAACAAACCATCCGAAAGGTGTTAGAAACATGGAAACTCATGCATGAAGCCTCAGATGGTTTATTCCTCAAACAGATGTTCTTTAATCCAGGGAATCGTTCACATCCTTTTCTCTCCAGAGATCATAAATATATTACTCTTGACATAGTTTGCACTTTGCAAAATTATATACTGGATCTCTAATACAGCTCATAGCTCTTTCTGAGAACATACAAGAATGTCTAAATTAAACATTTAAGCTCAATTGTGAAGATTTTCAGTTAAATTAACACAATGATACCTACTTTTAACCTACTCCATGACAGACATATGATTTATCCAAAATCACTTTCTCAAGGTTAAATTGTCATGAAATTTGATGCACAGGTATTGCCGATGGAAACATCTCACTTAAGACGGACTGACCTGAATTTTATCTCTTAGGGACCACAGTGCTGTATAGAAATAGCACTGTGGGGGAAAGAAATGTGAATGTTGGAGCCTAATGTTGACTTGACTGCTGCTGTTGCCACCATCACGCTGCATAAAAAAAAAAAAGAGTCAACACTCCAGAAAAGCAGCAATTTTACCACATTTGTTGGTCAAATTGGTACTGTACCTGGACTGTACCTGGCTATTGCAACTTGAGTACTTCTACTGTCTGTACAATGTATTCCTATGTGCTAAAAGCATCAAAAATGCTGTGATGCTGTGCAACTTACTTTGCTTCCTGTCTCAAACGTTTTGAAAGCATGCAGACTCTTGAAGAGATTTTCTGTTGGTTTTGAATACATTTTAAACAAAAAACACAGGTATCAAACATACAACAGTAACATCCATGTGAGGGATAGAGCTTAGTTAGTTGGGAACACCCGAATTGCCTACTGATGAAGCAAAGAATTCTTGTACAGCTATATATCCTTTCCTCTCATGAAGGATGATGCGGTGCAAGCAGAGATAGGAAAGCAAACCCTGAAGCGTCTTTCCTTAGCATTTAAAGAATTCAACAAGCTTTTATCATGACAGCCAGTTAGATACTTCTGGGTCAGTTCACTCAGTTTGGAGCCTCCCTAATCAAAGAAATACTTTTCAAATGCACCCAAGGCATGCTCAGCAAACAATCCCTCAGTAAATAAAGGTCAAAAAACACATATTCCTTCTCTGCTGGTCCACTTCTATTCCATCACATTCTACCCCCCCCCCCCACACACAGTTATTGCTCCAGTTTCTTTTTATGTCTATCTGCCCATCTGCAGCCCACAATTGCAACAGCAGGGTCACTAGCAATTTCCTTCTTTTGAAAGCAAGGGCACCTCTTCATTCTTTCTCAACAAAGAACTGAAACACACATGCGCAAATATCTGTGGATCTTCTGCATCTATAGTATACATCTAAAGTAATTATCATCTGTGTGTATGTACGTGTGTGTGTGTGTTGGTGTGTGTGTAAGCGAGTGAAAGAAAAAGCCCACAACTGCACATAGTACTACAGCTGTTTCATACTGTGCACGGTCGTCATGACGTCCTACTGTGGGGTGATTAGGTCTTATTTGTTGTTATCCAAAATGTAATCTTGTCAAGGACCATTTGCACAAGTGTTAACTTGTTTTACACTGTAAATATATTTCTTTTAATTTTGTTGAATTTGTTAAAGAGACTCCTTTCACTGGAAATACTAACTAGTAAGTAAGCTAGATAATCTTCAGCTACATTTTTGATTTAAAGTCTAATTGGACTTATAAAGAGACTTTGTAACTTTTGAAGGAAGAAATGCTCCTCTTCCTTTTACAAATGAAAGGTTGGATTCATAAGCAATAAAACTCACTGTTGCTTAAACTAACACTTTAATTTAACAGGGGTTTTGTTACTACAGTCTTACTTGGTCTGGTATCACCAGTAGCTTACGATGGCTATAGCAAACATTTGAGAGATATTGCTGTATAACCTGCATTACTGAGTCAGTGAATGGACTTTGACTCCTTTTCTACGTGTACTACTGTTACACTATGATTTAACATTCACCATTATCCTGAAATTATCAGTAAAAGTTACATACAGTAGTCTGTCTCAGATCCCTGTCCTAGTATTTAGAAAAAATCTGAACAACTTCAGAGAGCCTTAATTAAAAAGGACAGACCTTGTATGTCAGGTTTACTGTTAACCGCTTTCATGGTGCGTGGGTAAGATGTGTGGCTACCTAACTGCACTGGCACCTCCTACCTCGATGGAGGAGTGTGTAATGACAGGCCGAGGTGTAGTGTGAACCTTTGTGCGTGCGACTAACTACTGAAGCTTCTTGCCATCACAACTATGTCTAACCACCCCAGCCTTTACCCTAATGTAAAACCAGGTCTTAACTTTCAAACAGTCCTTTGAAGTAGCGAGGACCACTTCCCATAGCCTCACTCAGAGAAGCCACAGCAGCTTTCTGAGGAAGGGTTGTAGCTGCAACGTCAGACACAGGGTGGCTATGGTGGTGTGAGGATATCATTATTGCACAGCATGATCCAATAAAGATAGCAGCACACCTCTCCTCTCTCTCTGTCATCCCTACTCTTATACAGCTGTCCAATAAATATCCACCAAATAACCATCATAGATACCAAGGCTCTTTTGAGATAAGAGCAACAGTCTGATGTGCTGTCTTTTAAAAAAAATCGCTTTGAATACCTCCATTGCTGATTCTTTTGACTGAATTTAATATGTTTTGTGAGGCAGCCAAACAAAATGGATGAAAAGCTTGAACATTTTAGAATTCAAGGAATTGTCCGCTAGCTGTAAGTGAAAGATTTTGACATTGAACATCTTATCAAAATTGTTCTGCCAGGAAGTACTGCTGCATATGCTGTGGAGAGGAAAAGTGGGTGAGAGAGAAAGAATGAGCTGACTTGCAGGGAGGCGGGTTGTCCGTCTGCTTTTAGAAACAAGTCTTCGTTCTTATGCCGTGCCGGGAGATGTGTCTCTCCTATCCAACTCTATATTCAGATCAATGGGAGACAGACAGCGTGGCCAAGCTGGTCAATAGAGCGAGGGAGAGTGAGTAGGCAAGAAAAGAATAGCAAAGAGGGCGGTGGGGTTGGGAGGGTTAGTTAAAGAAGATGAGAGAGAGGAGATGGGATTCACGGGAATGATCCCTCCTGTTGAGTAAAGGTGCAGCAGCTGTCCAATTCAATACAATGCTCGTGTGTGCCTGCATGTGTATGTTTTCTTACATTTGTGTCTGTGTGTGTGTGCATGTGGGCATCTGTATGTGTGTGCATTTCAATCTGTCTGTGTGGACTCAGGGGTGTTGCACAGAGGCAGCAGAGCTAAGCAATGGCAGCCACTGCATTGCAGATACTTGGCCCGGTGTGGCATGGCACAGATAGATGTGTGTGAACAGGCCTCCGTGCTCAGACTGTACAGCCAAACAAAAACAAAATGTCAGCGTGTCAAGATAGCTCCGCGGCCAACAACGGGCTAATCATGGAAATCTGACACTACCCATTTTCTCCCGCTCTCTCTCTTTCACGCACACCCACAGACATGAACACACACACATAAACACACTCCAGTGGCTCATTTTAAGCACACCTGCTTGGTGCAGATAGGCCCGCTACCACTGCTAATCTGTCTGTGTGTCAGTCAGCCCAGCCTGGCCCATAAAGTCACCCCGCTCCTTCCTGCTCTCTGCTCAGATCGTATTGCGGGACACCTCCAGGGTTTGCCAAATAAATAGAGCTAAGTATCAGGCCTCGTCCCGTCCCCTGGCCATCTGGCTCTATAGTGGAGAAATTCATTACTCTCCAGGTGATAGCTCCAGCACGCTCTCTCTGGATTGGCTTTGTGTCCCTGCAGGCTCCATTCTGACACTGGAGATTACAATCACAAACTGGCTGCTAATGTGAATGTGAATGCTGCTACCACTGCTGCTGCTCATACTAATATTCCCTCTCCTGCTCATAATATAACTACCATTTCTAGTACTAATGCAACAACACATACTAATTCTACTACTACTTCTACTACTACTGTACAGTGCATCGCATCCAAATCCAACATCAAATCTGTGAATCCTTTTTAATCCCTTATTAAATCTTTTTGGGTTCATCTTTCAATAGTTGATAAGAGAAGTTGATATCTAATAACTAAAATTGAATGATTGGCATTACAAAAACTCAATGGTTTTCTTTAGCTTCTAATTTTATATTTTGTGGCATACTTTCTGTCCATGATTTTATATGTTGTCTTGTCTATTATCATTTCTGACTTTGTTAGTACTGCTTTTTTTTGCTTGCCGTAATGATAACTTCACGCTGCTTCCCTCTAAGTGTTTGTGTCTAGTCAGTATGGGAGACAGAAAAGCCTCACGCAGGATTGGATCATTGGGATTGTATTCAGGTCAAGTGACTTTCAGCATTACTTGATTCTACAGATGAAGGCACGTAAATCATTCTGAATCTTTTCTTTAACGCTTGCTCTCCTGTGCCAGCTACCTACCATACTCAGACTCATTTCTCTATTTTCACTTTATAATGCAGATGCATTGCACAAGTCAAAACTGTAAAGGCTCTACCCTCAGACACCAATGCAGAAAGGTTGGCATCTCTCTACTCACAAGGCAGAGGTCACACCAAAAGGCCTGCGACTTTCTGTGTGATACCCGAGCTGTGTCATGCAGTTTGCTAATTTGACTCACCCATATAACAATCAAGAAATAATTACCTGCAGTAATCATGTGGGGACTTAATGGACACCCCTGTAATTATCCCTGTTTGTTCTTACCTCTCTCCTGTGGTTACTGCCATCTACTTCTATGTCAACAAAGCACTCAAAGTTAATTCTTCCACTCTGCTTTCTTTCATGGGAACATCTTCAAATATATACAGCATCTTATGGTACATACTATAATACTTGACCCGGCAAAATCCAGGTAAACCTAATGTTCACATTTCACATTCATGTGCCACATTCTCTTGGGACACAAAGCTACAAATATGACAGAATCGAATCCCAAAACCAGTAGCTGCGATGTATCCTTGCAGTACTCTATCACTATATTTCCTTCCAGCTCAGTCACATTACAGCAGTATCTCTTCATCTTGTCAACCGGCAGTATAAGATGCTGTGCATGTACCTATAATAAGACTATATATATGCTGGCACGGCCCATACCTCTGTTGTATCTGGCAGCTTAATCTCAATAATGTTTATATTTCTTTAGTGAACTTTTTAACATTGAGCATGTAGCCACATTTCACACTCTTTAGCCATGGCACAAGGTGGTAAAATACTAAACTTACTGCCAATGTTGGAAACAACCACCCCTGTCACTTATACATCTGTTATTTTCTCCATTTGTCAGTTTAAATAAACAATATTCATATAGTTTCTGTCTGTTCCACCACATACCCATGGAATTTCCTCTTAATAGGCCTACGATCAATGTACACATCAAACACTACATTTCTAGGTTTACAGGTTACTGATCCGAAAGGACTTTTGATAGCTCTCTGTTTATTAAACATGCTCTATACATAAATGGGACCTCACTTTGCTTCCACAGCAACAGCACAAAGTAATGAGTAAGAATCAGGTGAGCTATTTTCTGTCCCACTTTTAAATCCTTCCATTAATCAAACTGGAACCTCCTAAAGGATTATTTAGGATCTTGAATTACCATAGTACTGTACAAGCCAATAAGATTGGTGGGTGTCTTAGGAAAATCATATAGAGACCTACAATATTCATACACTCCTTATTTGATTTCATTGGATATTCTAACAAAATTAATATATTTTTGCTGCCAAGGGGCTCTCTCTCTCTGAGAATATACAGAAAATCCAATTATTGATCTTCTGATGACGCCTCTGTATATGTGCATCTCATGAGCTACTGGAATAAATAAAGTGCAACATGCAAATACAGAAAAGAGTACTTCCAGAGTGTTAAATCACTGTAAGTTAATGTTTCCACTACATCAGCAACTGTGATCCCTATGAGGTCCCTTTGAGTAAACCACTTAACCTATAACTGTTGCAGTGGAGCTGCAGTAGAGGCAACCGTTTTGAACTGGGGTGACGCTGGGCAGCTTGAGGTTGAGCATCTGTCTGATGCTTAAAAAGGAGCAGCTTTGCTCAGCAAACACTTTAAAATATAGTCATCAAGCTTCTTCTCTTCCAACAACAACCTCTTTCCTGTTAAAAATATACTGTTTTTCTAGGCTGTACAGCTTCTTTGTGTGTTTAACTTGTACTTCAGTAGTGAGATAGTCATGTCCCTGGGGATGCAGACATGGGTGTTTCTTCTTTCCAAACAAGGAAGTGCAAGAGTAAGCATATTTTTGAGAATCCCATTTTTCTTCTGATAATAATTCTATGTATCAAGTTTTTCTTTAGCTCATTACGCAGACCTCTGAAAAAAGTTACGTTAGCAGAATGTCAAATTACTAAATACAGCCCTAAACTATTCATATACCATCAAGCATCTGCAAGTCACAGGGAATTACATAGCAGCTCAACATGCGAGGATATTCAAAGAGTACAAAAAGCATATTTTCTTCAGAGACAAAACAGAATTTTTACAAGATTCTGTAATCCACAAACAAGCACAACACTTTATTTATGGGCGCCCTGCCACATGTGTACCCACTCACACTCTAACACACAGTGTGATCAGTTTGTCAACCCCCCCACCACCCCGCTTACTTGGAATGCAGAGTGAGTTTCTTAATTAAGTCGAGAAGAAGCTATTACTTTTGGGACAGACTCGATTGTCCTCGTTCTGTGGCACCAATGGCTCTGGGCTTCTAATCACATCAGAGAGAGAGAGAGAGAGAGAGACTGCTTGTCTGACAATTAACCCCTCTCTAAGACTTCCTACAGTGAACATGGTCTTTGAGGAAAGGTTTATTTCGGTGTGTGGAGAGTTATGTCCTGTAATCTGTCCGTGCAATTACATTAGTGGCACATGTTGCACATCACACATATGAGGCATTGTCTACAACACTAGCAGTAGGTAGGGCTTCCAATGATCAGTTTATGATCAGTTTGTTTTTTGTTTTTTTTGACCGCTTTTGGGTAGAACATTTCCACAACAAGCTAACAAACACACAAGGCTTACATATTATCACCTTAAAGTTGTTATGGCTAACGTGTTAGCTTAGCAATTGGCTACTTACACATCCAGCAGCAACATTCATTTGAATCTGTGTTTCTGTCCACCTGATAAATGGAAGTCCAATGTTAACTCTCCTTTTCACTCTGTTCTGGTCTCCACTAACTCCTGAGAGAAAAATATTTGGCTCTATAGCAGCAAGATGTTCCTATTTCTTCACCAGCTAGTTGCTAACTTTGTCTGTTGCCTGCTGCTGCTGCTACATGGATTGCTCTCATGTGATTCCCAGCATAGCTCTGCCCACCTTTAACCTGAGCAGAGGTCCAATCGGAATAAGTGAAAACGCCTGTGTGGGTGTGCAGAACACAATGATAAGTACAATGGTTAGCACTTTGCATCGGAAGTTTTGGGTAGCACTGACCTGAATGGTGCTCAATGTGAAGAAAAATCCTGTGGTGTGGGCAGAGCTGGAAAGTAATCCAGTACATTAACTCAACTTTTGCAGTACTTTACTTGAGTATTTCCATTTTGTGCTACTTCATAATGTTACTCCGACACAATTGAAGAAATATATTACCTTTTCCTTTTTCTTTTACATTTATAATAATAATTATAATAATCATAATTACTATTCACATTGCAGATTAAACTTTCACATAGAAAACACATGATTAGTTTGGAAATACTGGTATAATACATGGTTCAAAGTGCATTTTTACTATTTTTAAGTGGTGATACTGCTATTTTTACATAAAGGACCTGTATAGTAAACTATCAATCGTCTGTTTAGTCTGTGACGCTATTCTAAATTGATGTAACTCTGAAATGTATGTCTTGCATTTACTTACAATTTTAATCCACCAACAAACAAAAAACAAGTGCAACTTGATCACTGAACCATGAAGTAAAACCCAAACTACCAGCTGAGGCAATAATAACACTGAAAATGACCAGTAAGGCACATGTCTAATGGTAATTGGTTTCATTCTAAAGTTTGCACGCTCACACCATGACACCTTTTTCTTAGCTTTCAGAGTGCCTAACACTAAGATCAAAATAGCTCAGCTTTCATCAAGAAGGTTTACACTTCGAACAGGTTTTCAATTGTCACTTAGCAACAACAAGAAACATGACCCTGCACATCTGTTTAGTACCACTAGCTAACACTGAGGTTCCCACAGGATAAGGGGGTTCAGTGGTGTTACGCTCAGTGCAGGCTGGGGCTGCTGAGAGACCACTATGAGTTACAAAGGTTTATTAAGTGTTAGAGGAACAGAAAGTTATCAGAGGACTGCAACATTCTGCTTTTACACTGTGATTGTCTATGATGACAGAAACAGCACTACCAGCTCTAACCCTGTTTATTCGGCATCCAGTGGAGGGGCCACGCAATGCTCAATGTTTCTTTTTTGTGCCACATCTGCATGGTTATTAACGCTTTGATTTGGAGTCAATCGACAGTAAATAAACAATATTTATAACATCTGTTAACCATGACTGTAGTTTCCTCCCGGGCTGGCCTCGGCACAATGCAAGGCAAGTGTAAAAACAAACATGACAGCGAGTAAATCTGTTTTCCATGGAGTCCAAATTCTATAAAACGCATCACATCGAGTCTCAAACATAGCAGCATAATGTTGCAGCCTGAGGGCCAAATAAAAGATAGTCAGGCACAGTGAAATAAACATCTACAGCCTGCCATTCTCAAGTTGATCTCACCTTCCTCTGCTTTCTTTTTGTTCTCTCCATCTCTTGCTTGTCTTCTTTTTTCTCTATCTTGTTTCTTTATCTAACCCTTGTGCTCTCTCTCTCTGTCCATCTATCATTCATTTACTCTCTATATTTACTCTTCTTCCTGTGCTTCTCTCTCTCTCTCAAAAAACAGAATTATAAATCAAAAAAGGAGAGGTACCCAGAGTACACACTCTCACACACACACTCACTCACAATCAATACAAACAACTTCATTGCCAGTGAAGAAGCAGTGTGATACACAAGCACAAATTTGTACATGAGCAAACAAATCAAACAGACACATATTTGCTTGCATTCTGTAGCTGCAGTGCCTCTCAGCTCATGATAAGAGAACAACCAGGCCAAACATCTGACAGTGTTGCTGTCTCTGTTTGGAAAAACAAGGTTTTTGAGGAAAAGCACGAGGTGGCTGCATTTGTTTGAGCTCTCACAAATCAGGACAGAAGGGACAGTCAGGAAGTCAAGAAGACAGAGTGCAGAGACAAAACCAAATGCACTTTACATTTAAATGATCATTATCTTTGACAACCCCAGAAGTGTTTCTTTGTCCAGAGAAAAGATAATGAAGCTGAAACATAGACTCAAAATGAAGAGTATCAATTATGTCAAATGTATCAAATCCAGCATTAAATTGAGTTACAGATGGACAACAAGCATCTGTGCATACTGCGTGAGGCACAGCTAATAAGGCAGTATTAAATACTAAGAAAAAAAAAATTTAACTTTACACATCAATTTTTTTCTCAGCAAGAATTTTTTAAGAGCTGAGATTAAATCAGCCAGACAGAACACTTAATTTCTCAGTGCAGTGATAATAACTAAGGACAAATAAAGCAAATCTGTTTATTATTGAGCAGCATGTGATTAATTAAAAGCTGTTGTGGTGTAAAACACACTTTGGGCATCATCATTTAAATTTGCATGGATAAAATATTTTTTTTGTAAGGGTGGTGTTTATAGCAAGTGTTGGTGTTTAAGCATAGGTGTTTAACATGAGACAGTGTAACTGTAAAGATACAACAACTTACAAATGAAAGGTTGAATTCATTAGTAATAAAACGCACCTTTGCTCACTTTATTATGCTCTGGGGGTTTGTTGCTACAGCCTCACTTGGTCTGTTATGACCAGCAGCCTATGGTGGTTAATGTTAGCTTATATTAGCAAACTTTACACAGATGTTGCAGTGTAACTGACATTACAGAGTCAGTTTGCTGACTCCTCTCTACTTGTGCTACTGTTACACGTTGTTTTAGCATTTACAATTATCCTGTAATTTCCACTTGTGGCCACAGAGGCCACTATTCAAAAAAAGTTCAAATTTCAAAGTGACATAGTATAATATATATCTCTTCTGTTGACAAAAGATACAGGCAGTGGCTGTAAAGTTAATATAGTGAACATAATGGCAGTTTAACAAAGAATTTAAAAAAAGCTGTGGTTTGCCAAGAAAATATGTGGTCCAGACAGCTGGTAGGATTGAAAAATGACTCAGCTGCCTCTCTGTCTGTCTATTATCTTGCAGTTCTGAGTAGATTTAAATACCTATTTTAGCTTCCTGGATGTATTTTCCATCTTCTAAGTGTACTAGTAACTTTCTGAATGGGGGACAGATGCATTATCTTAATACGGTCTATAAAATTCAATGAAGCAATAACTCACTATCACTCACTGCAGACAGACAACAGGCAGGCGTCATTTTAAGAACGCTGTACAGGAAGTAGGTCATACAGTACAGTTACAGAATAATGCTTCATATCCACAACAGCTATTTCAAATTGTTGTTAACGAGGTTTGGGAGTTTGGAGAGCGGCTGAGTCACGTTATCAGATAAACTTCTGCTGATTGGTCGATTGTATGGTCGTGCCTGAGCTCTCAAGATGGAGTCTGGCTGACGAAGCATTAAAGTCTTGTTGAAAATCATGCAATCTTGTTTTGTCAGAAATCAGCAGTCAGACACAGATTACAGTGACTTTAGATACTGTTTCTCTTTGTACTGCTCTGTCTCTCTCTCTCTCTCTGTCAGTCTCCTTATGCCTCTGTCTCTCGGTCTGTCTCACCCTTTTCCTCCTCTGTCAGTTTGTCAATATGTCCTCTCTTTCACCAGTCGTTCTTGGCAAAGGCTCTGCATTCAATGTCTCACTTTTCCTTCCCTTCCCAGTTTTCCAGTCATGCCTGCAAATGCAATGACTGTCAGAGAATCCACATGGACCTCTCCAAAAGCCATAACTTTCTGTTTAATACCCCAACTGCAGTCACACAGACACACACAGCACATATACACACAAAATGATTAAATTAATGATCTATGCAGAACTATCAGTGTATACAAATATCCACCCCATACTCCCTCTCTTGCCTTTGTCCCCCTCCACCTCTTCACCTCTTTCTTGCTCTTCCCAGTCCCCTTTTCTTCTGTCTTTATACTCCTGCACCAAGTACACAAGCACACACTACACACACACACACACACACACACACACACACACACACACACACACACACACACACCTTACCTTTGCTCCTAGCCAGCAAAGGGAGGTGCCAGGTGGAGGAGATCCATCACAGTGACAGAGGCGGAGTGCTGCAGCCAGCAGAACAGCCATGTGTGGCTCTGTCTCTGCCTTTGGAGACGACCTTGTCAGTCAGTCATTCATACAGGCATTAACATATGGTGATCACAGGGAGCGGACTGATATTATTCTGCCACAGAAAAGAACATGGCAAAGTGCATTTTGCTGTTGTTACATGAGAAATTCTTCAATGTAATTTAGACTATTTCCCTACTATGAGTTTAACTGAAAGACGTCAAATTTCTATAACCCTTAAAACGAACAGATTATGAGACACTGCATCCATGTTTTGCACAGACGTGTAAAAGGCCACCCTCCTATTACAGCAACAACCCACCAACCCTATTTGCTTAAAGCTGGAGTGCGGGATCTTTACGTATAAATGAGCCATTGCCAGATGAGTTCACACAATGCTGATTAAGTCTATCACCACCAGGTAAATCTCTGCGCTGGCGCACCGGTAGTAATGCGTTTTATGTCAACCAGCAATGATAAGTTTACCCCAGAGCCATGTAGAGAGAGTCGCGTCAATGGAAGTTCAAAATGCTCAACTGTCACATGATTCACTTAGACTCCAGATAGCTTTCTACATGGCTCTGGTTTGGAGCTGAGGGGAGCAACCAGTAGGCTACAGCAGCTAGGAGTTTGGAGGAAAAACCTAAGAAGGGTCCAAGAAACGTTTCTGATGCTCCAGATAAAAAAGAAACTCGGCGTTCAGAGGAAGGATTACAGTCAGAAAAAGAAAGCGATCGATGGCGAGGATGAACACGGATAACCATTGGTGTAGCTTTTCCTTGTTGGAAAGAAGAGCAGGGACTGCGGGCAGACAGGATGTGGCCTTACTACTCTTGGATGGGTTGGTCTTTGTAAAATATCTGGAGTAGGCTATGTAGCTATTACATTTACTCTACCTAAATAATGGATTATTGTCTTGGAACTGTGGAAATTTGAGTGAGCTCCCCTGTAGGCATTCGTCATAAGCATGCATCAACAGTGTATAATTACTCTCACTGCCAAAAGTTCTGCACTCCAGCTTTAAATCATTTATATGTTGAGTTCAAGCTAAGAGTAGGGATACCAACATTTCTCATTAAAACATATTAGTAAGCGCATCAGTCAAAGAAATAAAAAGTTTTTTATTTGGTCTGTTATCTTCAATGGTAAGGCATTCTGTTCTTCCTTCAGCCAATGGAGTGTTTTAGATTAGATTACCTGTAAATAATTGACCTGTTCTGGCTCTGTAAAGGTCAATGAGGTAATTCAACATGCAGATGGGCATGGCAGCAGCTTCAGTGCTGAGGCACATCAACACGAGCAGGTTGAGAGACTTTCCTTATCCTGACCTGAGGCGATGGATGTCCGACAGATTTGTCATTCCCACAGATGGCGTGAAGAATACACTTATCGGCTTGGTGAAGGGAACATGGTGGATGGATTAGATTCATGCTGCATTTGAGTTAGCCACAGAACATTTCAGACCATCCACTGGGCCTCTCCCACTATTGGCAGATTCCACCTCTTTTCCTCTCTTTTCCTTTCTCCCTGTCATCAGCTGAGGTGGCTGAAGTGACCCCAATCTCTCTCTCCCACACATACACACTTATAGGCCTCCATAAGAAGCCTCTGCTGGAAAACGCTGTGGATCCCTGGAATTAATTTATCCACACGAGGAGAGTCCAAGGAAGGCGAGAGCCAGACCATGGAGCAGAGAAGAGGGACAGATGGAGCGAGGAAGACCAAAGTATTTTTCTCCACTGTGATTGAAGTCCAGTGACTCTATATTCATGAATTTTGAAGCTACAGGGTTGTGAGCCATTTTCTGGATATATAATCTCCAAATCTCATTGATAATAACTTTTATCCCCCAACGAGAGCATATGCATAGGGGTTTTGCTTTAGGTGACATAGTTATGGAAAGGTAAGAAACCAAAGTGCATAAGAGCAAAAGCTTACACTCAAGGGGACAAAGCTTGACATCTTGTGTCTGTCACAGAGAAATGTACACCAAAGGGTTAAGGATTTAAAGGACACATAGGGTTTCTGGACTCATCAAGAAATCTAATCCCACATGAACACATGATCCTATATCAATGTCAAATGTCTCCATTTAAGCTGTACATATTTGGATCCCTTGATACAAGGTTGTCCAGCTTTGATGCGAGGCTCTGCATTATAGACATCCATAATGAAATCCATTCAGGTGTGTTTAATTTGCATGCCATGAAAGCAGCTTCACTGTCTGAAGAGTATGTATTTGCTGATGGCGAGGAGGGGATCATTTCAGAGGCCACTGTTTGCTGGTGTGGAAAATCACTGTTAGAAATTCCGCATTGAGAAGCAAAATAAACACGCAGGCATCAATCCATTACCTTTTTTTGGGGGGGATTTTTTTCCCTCTCTCTCAGCGACGAAATGGAGGTTTCATTTTTCATAGCATGAGGGGACACCTCATATTTTTTTTTCGCATATCATGCCTTTGGAACACATCTGATTTCTGAAGAGAATTTGTGTCCCATCTCTCTATCTCTCTATTGCTGCCTGTCTGTGTCTCTCAGGATCTCTCTCTTCTATCTTCCCTAATAAATAAGAGATGAAGACGATGATTGCTATTATTTATAGAAGGGGACACGCTGATGGAAGGATCACAGATAAATAAAACACTAACTTGACAACGGCATGAAAAAGGTAAGTTAAAAAAAAAGTATCCAGGTACAAAACAAAATAGACAAAATATTCTATTCCTTCAGATACTGATGAAAGATTTGACCAGGATTGGAAACACAATTGAGGACACTGAGGTCATGTCCTCTGTATTTTTTGTTTTATGCCTGTTTCCATTTCTCAAACAAAGATGCGAATGAATAGCTATTCATATTTTCTAAAATCTGACACTATGTTGTGACAATTTCATATTAGAGCAGTAAAACACTTTGCACATCTATTTCATGAGACAGGTGTGTAGGAGAGGGACGAGAAGATCTGCCTGATGAAGGTGTAGCATCAAAATGTCACAAGTAAATGTATTTCTACAAGTTAGGCAGTGTGCAGGAGTTTTTTTTTCTTTTGCAACAAATTCGTATTAAAATAGTAGTTGTTATGGACTATTGCGATTTTCAACCTTAACGGTTCCCAAAGCACTTAGGGTTCCCAAAGACACTTCGACATGTGGATCGAACCACCAACTCTGGGATTAATGGACGACCTGCTCTACCTCCTGAGCCACAGCCGCCCTATGTTGACAAGAGTAACAAAACATTTACCTTAACTCAGGTACTTTCCTTGTTGAATTGGCTATGATCTATAGTGTTCGGCATGGTGCACTGGTACAAAACCTTAGTGCTGCACAGTCATAAACCCCGCCCCATCTCTGCTTTTTAATTCTAGTCAGTTTGGTGCTCACACAATATGATTACAAATGAACTAAGAGGTGTAAATATGAAGTGGTATGGACTGAAAGGCAACTTATTCACTGGACACTAATTCATTTTGGTGGCTGTCATCCTGCATCACCAGTGCTACATGGACCCATGTGGGGAAATTTATTCTGGTGACAGCCAGTCATCCTTCACTTTACTACACCCTAATCATGAAGAAATATGTAGTCATGATCATTATTATTTGAGACTGAAACTGGACCTCATATGTCACTAATAATGACAAAAACATGACGAAAATGAGGTCTCGTGCCATCAAATTAGGTGGGGTATAGTTGCTGTGTGTTTGCAACATTTTACTCACTTTTTAATAAGCAGCTGCAGTGGGTATGGAACAAGCACAACACACACCTGTTTTCACCCCCTTTTTACTAGCTTATGTGACAGGAAAAATGTCCACACTCACATGCTGACACGCCTATGTGTTACTACGGTTACCAAATAATCTTGCATGATTTCACTGGATATTTATTCCTGAACAGTTCCCATGATTAGCAAGAGTAATCACAATCTTGTGTTTGTTTAGCTTTGTATTCATACTACAAAACAAACTGCACTAGAATTTGCTTGGAAGTGGACCAAAAAGGTTTTGTGTGAAGACACTTTTGAGATAAAGGTGTATATACAGTATTAACTGAATGGTATCATTATTACTAAGCTATTAGTGAATGAAAGGAGAAAAAATTCAAATTCATTCATTCAGAATTCAGAACTGAGGAATGATACAGTGACAAATACCACCGCTTTAGTATTTCACTGAAATGGCTGCCCCTGTGCATAACTGTGCAGCATCCACACATTGTTTCAGGTGGTGCCATCTACCGGAGCTGCTACATCACAAGCTGATAATAATAGCTTTTTAATGAGCTTTTTGCATGCGTCTGAAAGGCACATTATGGTATTTGGTATATGGCACATTATATAGCTGGTATCTCACAGCTCTCATCTTTGTCACCATCTTTGTCACTAGTGGTGCCACAACACACACACACAGGTTTGTGCTTCTGTACTTGTGAGGACCCTCATTGATATAAAGCGTTCCCCTAGCCACAAACCTGGCCCTTACCCTAACCTAGTTCTAAGTCTGCAAATAACAATTGTTTGATTTGTTTATTAATCTGTCAGTTGGCTTAGTCTATAAACTGTCAAACATTAGTGACAGATGAAAAAAATTAATTTCATTTTAAATTGCCTGTTTATCTAACCAACAGTCCAAATCCCAAATATACTAAAA
The DNA here is from genome assembly GCA_005408345.1 of Macquaria australasica. Lineage (NCBI taxonomy): Eukaryota > Metazoa > Chordata > Actinopteri > Centrarchiformes > Percichthyidae > Macquaria > Macquaria australasica. Next base: position 201,101 of record SEMN01000553.1, read on the forward strand.
TAACAATGATATAAAACAGACAAAAGCATAAAATCTTTACATTTGAGAAACATGAAAAAGCGAATGCTTGGCATTTTTGCTTCATTAATTGTTTGACAGAAACTGTCTGTACCTGACTGCACTTTTGATAATCTATTACTTAACTAATTGTTTTAAGACTACTAATTATGACTAACCCTAATACCAAGACTAAACCCTCAAATTGCCTTTCCAATAATGTGCTCACGCTCCAGGCCAAGAAGTGGCCCTCACAAAGATAGAAGTACACACACACACACACACACCTACACACACTCCAAAAAGACCAAAAAGAGACCAAAGAGAAAGTGATATTTTCTGTGCCTCTTATGTCTCTGCAGCAGGATGTCACATGAAAGCTGACCCCCCCCCCATGCACACAACATAAAACACACCACCCACTCGCAAACACAATAATATAATAATAATTCCCACCATTCATCTCCAAAGCCTACTACATTTGGACAAGTGCCCCTGTTGTATTTAGAGGAGAAGAGCTCATATGATGTTTTGTTTATGCAGTTTCACTTATCATAATTAAAGGTTACCAGCTGATTCAACAGAGAACAGAATGTCGGCCATGATTGATTTCTTCTTTGTGCCCTCCTCTGGCTGTGACAAAAATGTATTTGACTTAGAACGATATAGGAATGCATATAAGAGGGAAAGAGAGCAACAGAGGACACTATAAAGAGACAGGGGAAGTGTTCATCCATGGCCGACATGTGAAAGAAGAGCAGCCTCTCTGACAGACCCTGAAAGCCACATACGTGTCTGATAAAGCTGACATGTGCAGGAGTGCGGAAGAAGAGATAGAGGAGGGAAACAAAGGTGTGGGAGCGAACCATGTTGTGCTATTTCTCAGAAGTCAAAGGCCCCTGAGCAGGCTGGAACAGGCAGTCAATGGTCATTGGCAGCATGGGGAAATGGATTTAAAATGAATTGTGTCTGTCTGATGCTTTCTTGAAGTATCCAATCTGACTCCGGAAGGCTGTGCGTGCAAGTGTGTCACGTGTCAAGATCAATGATCAATACCATGCAACATGGTTACTGTATTTTGCCGTTCAGTTTGCCAGCCAGCCATTTGATAAGCCAGTCAATCATTGAAAGTCTATTACACATGCCAACGTAGGAGCAGTACATCTTTGTCTAATAAAATTGGAAATGTATTTGTGACCCACCATTAGCCTAATTGTAGTGGGAGAGGGGGTTTCAGCGAAAGCCTTCTAGGTTGCGGCTTAGTTGACAGGTGCAAGATTTCTTGCTTGCTGGAGTGGAGTCAGCAACATTCCACTCTGAATGATTTCCTTCTCAGCCAATAATGGCATTCATTTCTTTAAGGCCAGCCTAAAGCAAAGCGGGTTTCTAGGCATTTCCTGGAGAGAAGAGAAGAGACGAGAAGAAAGAAGAGTGCCACAAAAAAATAGATAATACCAGCAGAAATTAGAACAAAGTCAAAGAAACTAGAACAAAAAAAAACTATCCAACAAAAGGTTTAGAAACTCCTGCAGTGTCTCATGAAGTTTCATCAAGTCCTCCTTTCAACCATCTTTGCTGAAAACAGGGATTCCTACATATTCTTTACAAGTGACCCCACTGCTGCAGGTCCTGATTAGTTGTAATGCCTCCAGGTGAACATGAAGTGTACGAGTCCTCACGCTACATCGTTCAGATTCATGTCACTCAGAGACATGAACGTCAATCACGACAGTCACACAGCTGTTCTTAAAGGGACACCCCACTGATTTTATACATCAAGATCACTTTATTCGTAATGAGGAGAACTACTTAGCTTGTGAAAACATCTTCTTTGGCGGTGGAGGGAGCGATCCAAAGTCTGAAGAAATACCATTACCCTGGTTATATCATCAGTTTTATTTAGCATGGAGACTTAACAAAAAGTTTGCTTTACATAAGGGGTATGTGGAATCTGAAAGATGTGGCTTTTACCAGACGGAAAGTACAACAAAATAAGAGGCCATCAGGTTGCATTATGGAAAATGTAGGATTGTGTTTTTGGAGTTTGATCCATACAAGGGACTAAGAGTAAACATATCTCTGCCTCTTCTGCATAGATTTTGATCATTCTTTTTTAAAATTGTTTCTCTCAAATCCCCCAACTTTATAGAAGTGAAATATTAAATAGCTTGAGTACTCCTTTAACTCTTTTGTGGGAAGTCTAAGTCAAGTTTCAAGTCTTGTCAAAGCAAGTCTCTAGTTGAGTTTCAAGTCCTTGACATCAAGTTCAAGTCAAGTTTTAATAAGCACATTACAAGTCAGTTACAAATTAAAATGTTCTTATCAAAGCTGTATTAAAAGTGTTTTGCAGTCCTTAAAACTTAAAAAAGAAACCTGACATACTTGAGACATTGTTACTGCAGGACCTAATGTTTAACATTTTCCAATTTATAGAGAAAAAAAAAGTCCCATTCATGAGCACAAAAAGTCCCTTCAACACTTCCAACAACATGACTACTGGGTGACATACAGTATGTATTGAACATCATTTTAACAGGGAAAAATTGCTAGATGCACTCTATTGTATACGAAAAAAGATTTCTCTCCACATGCAAAAGACCACGTCTTCCATACACATAAGCCACACACATAGGGTAGAAGCTTTGGGTGTCTGCTACTGACTCTGCTCTATATATTGAAAAAGCAGATCTTTAAAGCTCCAAAGCCCTGGAGATGGAGAGAAAACATTGATACATTATTCATCTATGTTGTCCTGATACAACAGAGGGATCTCGAGAGCACAAAGCATTTTAATATATCTAACAAAACCAGCACAAGAATATTCTGTATAGGATACAATTTAATATTCAGTGTTTGATGTAGTGATCCAGATTCTTATGTTATAATACATGTTTACACTTTCCATGATGGGTAGGCCAATGTGGTGGGCCTTTGTGTGCCGTCTCTTATTCTCACACCAATCTATTTTATCTCATAATATCAGCCTAAGGTAGTGCTTAAAAATGCAATTAGCTGCCAATTAACAACTCAGCAGGCAAAAGAAAATCAAAGTAATTGACAAATGAACCTACAGTCAATGAACAACAGTCAATAGACAGCTTGACATCCCACTGGATTTTGTATTTTTAATTCCTGCCAGTCATTGCCTGGTTTTAGTATAGCATGTTGACTCAGGATGAGATATTCTTTTGCTTTTCAGCTGGTATAAAAACGAAACTCATTTTCAGATATTTAAATGTAAACACATCATATCTTGAATTCTCAGAATAAAAAATGTGCTTCAAGAAAGGCCATTCAGCACCCGTAAGGATATTTGACAGTACACGGTACTTTAAAGCGAGACAGGAACTGAGCGGAGAAAAACACACATCCCAGCGGGAGACAGGATTTGAACCCATGCAAATGACAAGGATGCTCTGCTTCCAGCACAGCATCCAATGACAGCTAAGCCCACAGGGGAAGACCATGAAAGCATCTGCAGATATTTGGGATGCTTGGTTTGAAAGTATAAAGCTTTGATACCCCAAATCCCCCCAAAATATAAAAAATAACCAAAAGTTTAATTTGTAATATGGGTATTTAGATTAACTCTAACTCAGAAAAAGGAATGCTACAATACTCCCAGGGAGAAAAGTGTTCCTACAATACTGCTACTAAGAAGTACAAAGGAAGCCATGACAGCCATTGTTCCTCAATTACCTTATTTCATGAGCTATGCTTTGGGATTTTTCCAAAAGAGGGACATGTTTTAACATTCCTACATTCACCCAAACATATGAGGATTTTACAGTCTGCAGGCTACTGGGGATTGTTAGCTACAGTAGGCTAAATTCATTGATTAAAAGAAAACTTGTCATGTGAAAGGGGTCGCTAGCAGAGGTATCATCCAACTCTGCAGAGCTTTTTAGCCTCTTTTAGCTCATGTTTTAGTTTAACAGCACATTTACTGTAAGGTTCAGAGTCATCGCTATCATTAACCTTGTTTCCAGCAGTAGCACGCAGCTACATGCTTAAGAAAACAGGCTCTAAGAAAACCCCACAGTAATGCTAGGTTTGCTACGTATGCTAAGTTTAGTGGCTAGCTCGTGAAGAAAGTTAGCAGATAAAGAGCCATGAATTTTTCTCAGGAGTTGGTGGAGACCAAACCAGAGCCAAAAGTAGAGTGAATATCAGACTTATATTCATCAGGTGGACAAAAACACAACACCAAATAAATTCCCTGTGTAGTAAATTGTTTGCTAACATGTTAGCTATAGCAACTTTTAAAGGTGAGAATATGCCAGAGCTGTAGGTCTATTAGGTTTCTGTGGAGTTCCTCTGCCCCCTAGTTAGGCCAAACTTCTATTAATGTGACTTTAACAGCATCACAAAAGGTTGATGAACTTGTCAGATGTTGAAACCTTCTTCAATTACAGACATGTTGACATGTACGTACCAAAAAAGAAAGCTGCATATCCCAGTTTATTTTTTAACTAGATCAGCTACTTGTACATATGTGGATTCCAGCAGCATTTAACAGGTAGTAATGGAGGGGTTGCTTGGCCCGAACTGATTAATTCACAACAACAAACAAACGTACATATTCACAATGTCACCTCATGTCTTCTGCAGCGAGGAAAACTGTTTAGTCATCTGCGAACCGAATCTAAATTGAACTCCCAATTAAATATTTGCTGCTTCCTAGAAGTTCTCAGTAGCAAGTCTAGCAATACCTCTCCACACGAAACAAACACAGCAGTATTTTTTTTTTAATGTTTGTAATTATGTACTGTATGTATTCCCTGGTGAAGTTTGCATGTGTATGTTTTTACACAAGATCTGTCATCATCATCGTCTCTGTAAACCTACTGGCTCTAACTTTCATTAGTAGTTAGTTTATAGTGTATAATCTTTAAAACATAAACTATTTGACTGCTGTAGCTGGCGTGGATAGGTCACTGTTGTGAGTGAGTCCTATTTTCAGCTTAATGGATGTACCTTTCATTTACTTGGGTAATTTGGCCTCCAGCTCTGCTCTTGCCTTGATGATATCTGAGGGAAATGTTGGTATCTGCAGTGTTTTTTTCAATTTCCTTTTTCCTTAATTCTTCCTCTAACATTTCATTCAGGCAGTTTGAATCTTAATGAAAGTCTTCTAGGACTTAAGAGACTAAATTAATGTCATTATCTTGGTAATGTCTATTAATTTAGTCTTCTAAGTATGTGAGAAACCATGAACCAATACATCACTGTGACGCACAACAGACAAAAATGAATAATGTATTGCCAACAGGGCAGAGCGATAAAACATAAGCTTTTCAAATAGTATAAATATAAAGATTATACACTTGAGTCAAACAGACAGCACTTTTTTATGCAATACATTAAATGCCAAGAGTCTAAATGTTTCTTTTTTAACGTGAAAGCAATACACACTAAAAGTCACAGAACAACAACAAAGCTTTTTGGTATAACATCAAACTGTATCATTCTTCTTCATTTTTTTCATTCCTTCATTATGTGTTTATTTTTCATGTCTGCAAACGCCTCGTCTCCTGTGTGTCTCAGACTCTGTGCAAATGACAATTTATTTGTCCACCATGTTCTCTTCATCTATCCTTGTCTCCATTAATTTCTATTTATGTTTTCTCATTTATCCTCCCCTGCTTAAAATAGACATTCTTCTTTTATTCGGCAACCATCAAACCATCTGCACACTCATCTATCTTCTTCAGAACATCAAGCTATTCTCTTTTCTTATCTTTCTCACCTATCCTTATGCTGTCTTCTTTTATTAGTCACTATATCTCTAGGGTGTCCCTATTTTTTCTCCTCTCTTCCATCTTTCCATTATTCCTTCTAACTTTTCTCCTTTCCACTTATCCATCCATCCAAACTTCTGCTTCCCTTTTCTTCTCTCAAAATGCGATCTGTATCGTTCTGTTTGCTAAGCCAATTTTAGTTTATCTAGTGTCATTTTTCTTCTTCCTTCCCTTCCCAAACTGCACCAAAAATGATTTCTATGTACTAAAAACAAACTTATCATCTGTAATTTCAATGTGCTGCAACAGTGAACAGCAGCCACGCCCTACAGACATTATATTTTTCCCAAACAAAATTCTTGTTTTGTCTTGTTGCTTTTTTTTTTTTGATGTCATGCCCATGACGCATGCTTAAAGTGTAGTTTCACCCAAAAAAGTAAAGAAAAAAAAATCCTTTTTAGAGCTAGTGGTATCTAGTCATGCAGGTAGTTTTGGTTTAATTTGCTGAGGTGCCACTGAGGCCTCTGTTGCCATACCCAATCAGATAGAGGTGAGTGGAATTTCATGTCAGATGCTGGTTGGATGGCTGGATTGATGAATTTGTGTGTTATATATTTGTGTGTGTGTTGGGAATACTGCAACATTGCAACTTTTGCTGCCACTGCTGTCCCACTCAATCTCCTGTGTCACACATGAAAGCACTTAGAATGAAATTATCCTCCATCACAGTGTTGGCATATGAAAGCTAACCTTTAGCTGGGATGACAATAAATCAAATTATTTTTAAAATCTCTCTGTTGATCTGATATCAAAACTAATTGAATCTCACATTGCAGTATGAATCTCCAAAATGGATGCATATGAAAATGACTTCCCTAATTCACTTCCAAGAATGCCACTACAGCTGCTACCTGCTGCTTCCAGGTCTATTTGAATTTGGACTAGCATGCATGTATCAATATACAAACCACCAAAATCCTTGTCGAAATGGATTCTGAATGGAACAAATGCCAAGAAAAGCTTCCATGGTGCTGTAAACCTGTTCAGCTCTTTCATCACGGTTTGCTCTGAATATCACCTCTGAAAAAGTAAAAGCCTTGGAAAGAAAAATCTATCCAAATTTTTTTTTTGCATTTTCTCTTAATTGTCGTCAATATTTGGAAAGAAAGCTAACCTATGCAGCTGCTCTACGTTTTAAATTTCCATTCATTTCAAAGGGTACATATCAAGAGATGTACATGTATGGAGAAATCTGCACTTTCTTAAAGCTTATTCATGTGAATAAAGCAAACAGTTGACTATTGATTTGTTTGAATACACTCACTGGCCCTCTGTTACTGTCACTGTCTTTGCTCTTGTGCTCATCTGTATCTATGTAACCTATGTATTAGACACGCTGTCCCGACTTGTGTGGTGTGATAGTAAACCTACTGTATCTGACATTTTGGATTTATTTAAAATAGATAAAGATAAAATCTGATATGAGGATGTAAAACTCCTTTGATATTTGACATGTCTGTGATAAATAGCTTTCACTCACATATGTGCCTGTGTGTATGGACACATCAGTTTGGACAGTAATGGACAGATTCATGATTACGTGTTAATGATACATTTATTTGTCTTTATCACTCACTACATCCCTCCATACCTTACTCACTCTCTTACTCACTCACTCCTTTATTCACTCCCTTACTCATATATCGCCTACCCTCACTTGGTTTTGTTAGGATTACTGTGGATTGACAATATAACAACATTTCAATTCAATTAGGGTTCATTACATTGAACAACGGTATTTGGCTGAGTGAGGCATCCATATTTGATTGGCCAAAATCAGAGATTCCCACTTGATGTTGACGTGAAAGCTATTTACGTGTTGGAAACTTGTAATTCCGATAATTATCACGGTATTAGTCATTCTTTATTATTACCTAATTCACCCAGTCACTCCCTCCCTCACCGATAACGTTGCGTATTGAGTGAAGGCCAGCTTTTTTTCTGCGCTGTTTGTGTCTATTTAAGTGCTATAATCCTGCAGTCTAAATGCTCATGAGTAAGTCTGACACTCTTCACTGCCATTCAGCTCCTCTTCCCATTCACTCCATTCACTGTCTGAGTGTGTCATCCTCCCTTCTCTCCCCATAACATTGTCTTTGTCTGTCCTTTTCATGTATGGCACTTCCTTCCTATCTTTGTAATTCTATCCACATCTTCATCTGCCTGTGCTTTTGACCCGTCCCCTCTGATTCACTGTCTCTCCCTCATGATGCTTTTTTCTCCATTTTTACTCTTCTTCACATTTATCTTTTTCATTATTTTTTACCCACACAAGATTTGCAGTCCAATTTATTTTGTAATCGATCTACTTTAAATTGCATCCCTTTGGTTTCTCTACAATTACTGGATGTTTAAACAGTAGAATATGTATTCTGGTCTGTGTCAGCACAATACTGGCAAAAAATGTAGTTGAAGTGAAATGCCAGGTTAACTGGCAGAGTACAGCATGTAATATTTTTTGATAACAGCCATGGTTGAGTTGTGTGAGTGTATCTGTGTGTGTGTGTGTGTGCGAGCATGTTTGCACATTTCTGGCAAATTAACAGCTTGTCAAAACCATTCATTTAGACACAGCAGCAGAGACGTGAAGGAGGGAGATGAATGGGCTGCTGCTGCTGGGACACACATCACCAGACAGACACACTACTTTGTGCTCTAAGGCATTTCTGAGAAACGGGGAAAGATCACATGACTCTTCTGAAGCTGCAGAATGCATAAAAATGTCTTCTTTTGCAGTGAACCCAACACCAGGACACACTCATCCTAAAACTGCTGGCTGTCACACATGCCGTGGACCCATGTTGGGCCAATAGCACTGTGAGTGGGTGTCAAAGTGCATGACACACACTCAAACACACCTGAGCCCAGCGACCTGGAGAAGCATTGCCGCTGTGATTGTGAATTTAAACCGTAAGAAGACTGAGGCTGATGTCTGGGGTTATATTTACATGATGTTCTTGATGTAGCAAACGTTTTCTGCTGTTTCTGGTAAAGACAAAGTTCCTCTGTTGGCCTCTCTTCAATACATCCTCTTCTTTCTTAGTGCTTTTCCTTGTTGTCATTTTAATTTATTTATTTATTTCATTGATTCATCTCCTCTCCACCTTGTCCGTCCTTTTTTCCTGTCTTCTCCTTCCCTCCTATTCTCCTCTCTATTCCCCCCACTCCATCTTCTCTCCTCCTCTTTTATCCCCATTCTCCATCTTTTCTCCCACTTTTCTCTCATCTCCTCCTCTTATATCCTCATTTCTTCTCTTGTTTTTTCCACTTTGTCTCTACCTGCTCTCTTTATCATTTCCCCCTCTCAGTTCTCTTCCCCTCTTGTCTCATCTCATCTCATCTCTCCTCTCCTCTCCTCCTCTCTTCAGATAAACAGTTACAGTTCTCTCCTACTGGCTATATAACCAGGGTCATGTCTGCTGCCCTTCAGTGTCATCCTCTGGACTGACTTCAATCACAGCTGCCACTTCAAGCCCCCCCTCCGTGTGTGTGTGTGTGTGTGTATCTGTGTGCATGTGTGTCTATATTTCTGTGTCTACTTGTATGCATGACATAGAATGAGTATCCCACTCCTGTCTATCAACCTCAGTTAGTATTAATCTCCCACTATCACCACCGGACACACACACACACACACACACACACACACAGTAGCTCAATAACTTCCTGCCACAATTTCGCTGGTGGTAGGAAAGACCACAACCACCACGAACCAGAGGTTCAAGGGATAATTCTATCCATCACTCACTCCAGAACACGCACACACACACACACACACACACACACACACACACACACACACACACACACACACACACACACACACACACACACACACACACACACACGTGTGCAATGCCATCTAAATCACAATAGTCCTGTATTATAGAATTTTTCCAAGCCAGGAATACAAGAATGATACTAACAAGAATGAATAAGACAGGTTAGCAGCACCAGAATCATGAAAAACAAAACTTGATTTAATATTTGAAACAAGTTTATTTGCACTGGAAGCAGGTTAATGTCCTTGCTGCACTGACATGTATTTAAACCAAGTGAAAAAAAAACTCAGTTACAGATTAAAATGACTTGATAAAAAGCCCCCTCCCCCTTTTTTTATTGTTCTCCCACTTCTCAAAGGAAAACATCACCAGCATGATTTTGCTAAAATGCGAGATTAATCGCATTACCTCTGCACATCTGATATTTATTCAGTGTATGGTGTTTATCCATTCATTCATTCCTTGCTACAATTTGTATATGTAGTGATAAGTAGCTTAGCAGCATCTTTCATGTGTCAAAATATACAAAACGAGACACAGAGGTTAAAATGTTTCCCAAGATATTAAACAGTTCTTGGGGAAAAAAGAAAAACGTTCTTTTTTTGCTTTCTTTTCTCTTCTATAAAGGACATGCATAATTTCTTCTTTTTCCCACTATATTTTATTTACTCTTATTCGGACACTAATATCGTCTCTTTCTGCAGAGGGCAGTAGGCCAAACTAGAGCTGCAGAATACAGATGAGAGAAGGGAAGATTAGAGGTCAGAAAACAGACACTGCCTACCAAGACCGTTAATCGCATTCTTCATGCTGGTGCCAGCCAGCAGGGAGCATGCAATTTATGGTTATTTTGCTGTTTTTTCAGCCTAGAAGCAAAGTGAGGAATTTAGTCTTTGACCCCAGCTACTTAAGTATATTCATCTCCTCTTGTGGTGACCGACTAACACTGTTCCCATAGCAATAACCAGCAGCAGTGCCTTGATCAAGTGCTGCATAACAGCTTTTGTTTTTATTTTCTGGTATTTTATTTTTTTAAATGGACTGTTCAGTCACGTGCGTCTTGAGCCATCACAGACAATTTATAGACAGGAAAGAATGGCAGAAGGGATGAAGAGAAGGAAAAAATAAAATGAGAGTAAGAAGAGAGAAAAGGGTAGAAAGTGAATGTAAAAGGCTAATTTCATCATTCAGATTTCATTTCAGACAAGAAAAAAACAGAGACAGATATTTCAGTTTGTGCCCTCTCATACCTGACCTGCAGCTCTGCAGGTAAATGCTTTTCTTTACAGCATTCTTCATATTGTAGCATGCAAAACAATCTTTTAGGAGAAAAAGCTCTCAGCAGCATGAATGCAATATTTTTCCCCTCTCCCTATCTGACTCCTCCTCAACAGTTCCAGTTCATGCGGGGCTGTAATTTGTATGCAATCAGCGTACATAACAGCAGTTGTTTTTCTTTGCTTGTGTCAGGCTTTCGTGCAGAGATGCAATGATTTGGGACCTTGTAAACAGTGATGTCAATAACAAACTAATGGTGGAGGCTTTCTATACCAGTAAATGGGCAGAGGGGAGTTCAACCAACCTGTTGCATCTTAAATTGCGGGAGATTTAAAAAAAATACCACATTACCAAAGCATGAAGTCTTATATTGAGCCTTCAAGACTATTTTTGGGGGGGACTTGCAAGAGACAGATTAAAAAAAGAAGCTAAAATATCCTGATTTTAGTCCCTGGCATCAAACTCCAAAAACACTGGATCTTACACTTCCCATAATGCAACAGCATCTTTTGTTAGACACTCCATGTCTCATGAAAGCCCAGGTCTCTCAAATGGTGTTCTGTTAAAAATTTGTCACCAAGCCTAACCAAAGATAACCCCGATCTCAAACTCAAACCACAGAAGACATTTTACAACTGTTGTAGTAGTTGTGATAATACGCTATATGACGAGTACATTGGTTGTGACAGGTGACAGAAGTACTATAGAAGGACTTTACTGTAGATATTTACTGTCCCGTGGCCTCGAGTGAGCTGTTGTTAGGAGGGTCCAGTGTGTAGTAGTGAGTAACGCTGTCCTGAAATGGAATGCAAGGTCATTTCAAGGGGCTGATTAGATGAGATGTGTGTATTCAGCTGTCGTGGTCACTTGGCTCTGAGGAGTGGAGGGTTTCAATAGTTGAAGACAGGACAAGGACAAGTCGTGATTGAATACCAGCCAGTGGCCACTGACAACCTACAGCACACAGTTTACAGGTTACATACGTTCAACCGTGAAAATAGCTGCGTCCAAGCTCTCAATCTTTTAACCTTATTTTTACATTTTAGAGATCTTGCGCAATTACCACCATGCTGCACAGCCAGAATGACAGGAGAAGCACCCACGTGTGGTCAGCTGGCATTTAATTTCCACCCACAGGACAAATCTGGTTATTTTCAACCGTATCCTAGTTCCCACTGGCACACTTTCTTTCCCAATTTCTGAATGTAAAAAAAAACAAACAAACTTAGAGATAAATTTCTTGCTTTTTGCAAGTATAGTTAATGATAATTAGTGTGCTCCCAGAATTAACCACACCAGATTGGAAACATGTAACCTCCAACAGGAGAGTGATGTGGATAAACCCAGGTTGAAAATAAAGATAAATATATTTTTTAGGGCAGCTTAATGGACTAGTGGTTTTGGCATATGATCAGGATACCCATATGTATTCTGAACATGTCTGACTGGGAGGAGACCCTGAGGCAGACCCAGAACAAACTGAAGGGAGCACATATCCCACCTGACCTGTGAATGCCTCAGGGTCCCCCAGGAAGAGACGGAGGAGAAAACCACGAGGACTACTTCGCTTAACATGCAGCCACCGCCACCCAGGTAAGGAGTGGAAAATGGATGGATGGAGAACGGACCACTTACAGGTCAGTGCAAAAGAAAAGTCAAAAATATGCATTGTTGAATACACCTTCGAGTCTGTCTACTAAAAAAGGAACATCCTAACTTAATCTGAATATTATGCTTATTCTTTCCATTTTACGTATAGCTTCACACAACATGAAGTGACTCCTGCAGAGGCTGTTCTGCCTGCTTGGGCTAGGTTATTATCAATATGATAATTTGTCATCTAAAACTTGAGCTGACAAGGTAAAACGGCTTTCATAATGCACCGTTTCATTTGGAGAGAGAGAGATAAAGATGCTCTGTGTTTCTGCTTTGCGACTGTAAGTAACTCAGTGTTGTAACCCTCATGTTTCCTGACTGATCCGTGTGTCTCTGCATAATTAGGGTCCATGTTTTATAGATGTCATATCTCTTTTGTATTTAGAGTCTCTGCATTATGGATGCTGCGTGTTTGTATAAGCATGTGCAAGGAAAAATGTGATGCGAGCTATGCACTTTTGTTTTTGGGACAAAATGGAGGATGCTCCTGCAGAGCAGTGGGGGCCTGGGCTTGCTCTAGTTAGACCTGCAGCTATGCATTATTGAGTGTGGTCCTCTGCAGGGGGTACACTACACACCCTCAAACACAATCTGAGAGGTGGGGAGCGAGGCCTTGGCAGCCAGGGGTGTGTCTTGTCTGGTGTACTGCTGCTGCTTAATAAATTAGTCTGACATCAGTGGAAGCAGGGAGTGAAAGGAGAATAAATGAGGGAGTAACACACATAGACAAAAATAGTTGGCAAGAGACTTAGAGAATTGCATAACGATGGCTAAAAATGAAAGGAATACACTTTCCTAATGCTACTGTATGTATCTGTGTATCTGCCTCTGTCTCTCCATCATACCATAATCTTCTTCTCTTGCTCAACAATTATTGCTGACACCCCCCGCCCCCGAGTGCTGCTCACCAACCATGAGTTGAAAACTGCAGATGTACTGAAGAATGAGGTGGCTTCCTGCTGAATAGGAGTTTGCATATAGGCCAGGTATGCCTTGGGTAAGTAAGGTTATAAATATTGTGGGATAAAATCATATTTAAAAATGTCCACTGTGGATGAAACTTGGTTTTATTTACATTCAAGTATATTGTGTGTATAATTTAAGGCCCAACAAACATGTTAAATGCATTTCCTACTTCATAAAATATTTTCAAAGCCGGCTATTTGAATGTTTTGAAAGTCTGCATTATTAACATTTGCCAGGGGCCTTTTTGTGTTCTTGTATTGACATGTTATGGCATGCATTGCTGTCTGCCACAGTGCTTTTTTAACACTACTACACTGGGTGCCAAAGTAGGAACTTTTAGTTATAATTATATATAGATATAATTAGATGAAAACACGTAATAAAAAACCTAAGTAGGGAGTCACGTAGCTCACAGGTTGCATGTTCATACTGTTATCTACTGCTACAACCTAACACCCACATTTGCACACTGTCTCTGCAGTCACAGAAATGTGTATTGCATCACGTACAGGTAGAGCACGAGATACAAACGAAATGGGGATCCACCAATCAAAACACTAGTGGTCAAAAACTCCAGTTTACCTAACAGGACTGGAAGATAATTCAATGTTATCATTTACCAACTTTCAGTGCAATCATAATTTTATATAATTATATCATCTTATCTTTTTTTTCACAAAATTATTTTGCTGAAATTAAAGATTGAATTTGTTTTTATGAGTTATTGAAGTATTAGTTTTATATGAAGCATAACAATGCAACACAGTTCAGTATGCTAAACATCATCTGAAATATTTTACATGGAAAAATGGTGTTTATCCCTCCAGTAGAGTTCCAGAGGACTGCACAATCTATGAAAAGGAGCATTGAAGCTGTTCTGGAGGTTCATGGTGGCCCAATACATTTCTAAAACACTTATATTGATTTCCAGTGGATCACCCAGTTCTACCCAGAACATCATATTTAATATCTCTCTGTTCATCTGTCTTCTTGGCAAGCGTCTCCTTTTCCACCACCTCGTGCTCTCCACCCATCCTCCATCATCCCCACCTCTTTCCAATTAATTTCCACTTGTGCTTTACCTGTTTCCTCCATTTGTTCTGTGTCTCTTCCTCGACCTTATTTCCTCCTATCACTCCTCCAATCAAGCTGCTTTCAATCACCTCACCGGGTGAAGATATCCAGGCTAAAATCATTGACACGAGCGAAGCAAGCTCCACCCAACATCCGCTGATAGCAATCTCTTTCTCTGCCTCTGTAGTGCCACTTGTTCTACCTCTGGCACTCACACAATCTGGTGTTTACACAGACACAAATGAATACTGTACAATCTCTCTCTCTCTCTCTCTCTCACACACACACACACACACACACACACACACACACACACACACACACACACACACTCTTCTGCATGTCATCAATCCTAATCATTCTGACCCAAATAGAAATAAGCACGGATTAAATGCACCTGCTTAACGGATCAAAGAACAAAAGAGAAAGAGATGGGCTTCCTTTGGAAATAGAAATGACTATGAGCATTAGGAAAGACGAGACATTGGCCAAATGGCCCTCATTACGTGTGCCTGCTTTCGGACTTCATGGGCAATATGGAGTGGCTCTTTTGCCTCAGTAACGCTGATCGATATCGCTCTGTCCTAAATGCAACAATTACAGTGAGCTTTTAAAAAGCTTAGCTGGCTATTCTACAGTGAGGAGGGAAAAAAAAAAATCAATGCGGGGGGTGGGGGTGGGGGGGTTCCTAGTTTGCTATGAAGCCTGGTTTAATTTATTAATATGACTGATAGATTGGCTTTTCTCTTTAGTCTTTGCTGTGATAGGCCTGCGTGTTAAGCAAGGAGCTACATGGTCAATGCAGTCTCTTTATCCAAACTGCTTTTCCCATTAGCTGTGTGCCATTAGCCTAATTTCAAACAGCTGACCATTGATGCGGGTGTTATCTCTGTGCTATAATGCAACAACACAGCTGGGCCATGCTACATAAGTTGTTATTGATCCTGGGCTATCCAAACTGTCAGAAGTCCCAGTAATTGAACACAGGAACTAAATCAGAGCTAAAGGTATCTTTTAAATGTATTTGTTTAAATTTTCACCGCCTCTGAAAGATTTGTGGAGATTAGGCAAATCAGTGGGATAAAAGATTTTAAAAAAGCTTTGAGAAGCAATGTAACTGTTCTTCGTAATTTACTGTTGCACAGTGTTGTGTGGTGCTTGAATGGATGTTGAAAAGGTGACATGCAGAGGTGGAAAGGGAGATTGAAAACACTATAAAAGCAAGCTGATTATCTGCATAGTACCAATGAGCTGTTGAGTGTTTTCCTCAAGAATGCTATATATCTCATCATTTCTGGTAATTGTTTGCACTGAAAATCCAATCTGATCATTCCATCTGTCTTATATTTTTAATCTACTTATTATTGAGGTTCCATGCCTAGCCCTACTAGCACAACCAGTGCTTTTATACAGTCTCAGTGAATACGTCACAAAAGTTGTAGCCGTCATAAGGCTTGTTCTTGAACTGTCAGCAATGTCCAGGACTGAAAACTCCACCTAGATAGTGCTGGGTAATTACAATATCCTGCCTTGGGAACAGAGGCTTTTTGTGGCACAAGAATGTAAACTAAAACTAGATTCCTGTGGTCAAAAATTGTGGTAAAATTCCTGAGTTCTTAAATAGGTTCCTGGAAAACTGCAGTGAAAAAGGGGCCGCCGGTTTGCAGCTTGTCAAGAATGGTACAATAAATTCTCTGTTCCTGTGCCTCATCATCTCTCTCTTGTTATCTCTGGACATTTTAGTTATGGTGAGACAGACGCGGCGGAGGGGGAAGCACAACTGAAGGCACAAACCTTAGCACATACTGAGTAAATGTGGATGAGAGTTAAAAAAGGGGGAAAAAGTGGGAAAGACACAGTGAGGCAGCAGAGACACGCTGAGCTGTGACTCTATTACACACCATGCTGCTGTCCAAATAAAAGCCTAATGGAACATCACCACACTTTGGCTAAAAGGGTCTGAGCAGATCTGACAGCATGGGAGAGCAGCACCTTGTCGGCAAACTCATACACACTCCTTGCTGTCTCACTCTATGACACACACATATTGTACTGTACATGCATATATGGAGACACAGCACAATCCAGTGAGTTCAGTGATTCTAATAAAGTCTACCTACAGTAGCGACTCAAAGGTTAAAGTCTTGTTCAGAACATGCATGAGAATCTGAATCGATTTTTCCTCTGAATCAACAATGAAATGTAATTTTTCTTGCTGACATATTGGACACGTGCAACCTTTAATCAACATAACGGCCAGGAAAGGTTAGGACAGGGTTAATAGACTTGAGATGTAGCATAAAATTTTTGGATATCAGCTCTTGTACTTGCAAAGAAAGCTTTGATAGAGGTGTTAAAATCCTTTCTGATATTGTTCCAGATGGTAAAAGATCTCACACATGTCTGGGATAATTACATATTGTAACTTTCCTTTATTCTTCTTTGGATCTTATATAGATTGAGAAGTGTGTAACTATGCAAAGCTGCCGAAGTTCAACAAGGACGCCCATACATCTAATTAGTCATCATATCATCCTCATCATTATGAATGTTAGTGTTGTGATAACCTTTGTGGGCAGAAGAGGTTGGTGTGTGTGTGTGTGTGTACTGTATATGTTTGTGTGTGTGTATGTGTTTAATTGTGTCCACTGGGAGTTCCAGAGCTCCACAACAGAATTCCCCAATAATCAAGCTCCCAGAAGCACCAGTGTCTTACTAATGGTCCACAGGCCTTGAATGCCCCCCATCTAACACACACAAACACATCTCCCCTTTCTCCTGCTTTCCCCGTCACATACACACACGTACACATCCTTGCCTATTCACATTTCTTTAGAGCCTGCCTCCCCCAAGCCTATATTTTTGGGTTTATCGGGCCCAGCCTACCATATTTTGTAAGCTCTTTTCAGTGCAACCTTCTGTACAGATACTCTGTCATTGCTTTTCACATTCACACCCAAAGTGCACTTGAGCTCCATTGCAAGCAGCTTAGTTCAGAAAATGTAAAAAAAAAAAAAAAAAAGGTACACATTTATTCAAGGCAATAAAAGCAACACTGCACATCAAAATGGAACAGCAAAGCTTCTATTCAGCACCATGGAGACAGCAAGCTCATAGAGACACTGAACATTTCAGCACCAAGGACAGCGCCACAGCAATGACTCATTAAAATGCATTCCTTTTCACTGTGAATTTGGGAAAGAATTACAGAGGCATTGGTCAATTGAAACCAGGTGGTACATCTCTTTTGGATTAAAAAAGAGTAAATAATATAACGTGTAATGTGGCTGTAGAAGAGAAAGAGTTTAAAAAGAGAGAGAGTGTGAAAACTTCTAGAGAAAAGAGGAGGTCAATTACTGGAATAAAGCATTTTTGGTTGAATAGAAATTATTTTGAAAATGCCAGCTTGAACCAGTACTTCTCTTTCGAATGTCTCTGTTTCTAGAGTTTTCCTCATGAGGACTCTATCTCATGAATGTGGCGCCTAAAGGGTCAGTTCACCTAATTTAAAAAGCATTTTCTCACTCACCTCTAATGGTATCTTGCCATGCAGATAGTTTTAGTTTCATCTGCCCAGGTTTTAAGAAACATTATGTTTATTAGTCTTTTGGTGGTTTGATTAAAATAGTAGATGGTCATTTTTGATCCAAAGTACACTTGCTGTCTGTTATCAGGAATTACATTTCTGCATCAGCCCCACCACAGTTCTCTTGTATGATGTTATTTCCATAAGAAATAGTTGCTGAGTTGCCAACATTGTGTTGACCACTAAAAACACGCTCAGTCATTGTCCCAGTTAGTTCTCTCCACCAAAGCAGCAGTGCCTGGGGAAAGTGAACATGTTGTCAAACAAAACTCCTATTTCCAAACCAGTTGGTCAAGAACTGGTGGTTGTTAATGTTTCTTTGACACTTCTGCCTTATTAATGGGCTAGGTACTGTTCGCGGTTAGTGAGAAAAGGTTAAAATTTGGGTGAACTAACCCTTTAACAAATCTGCATGTGAACTGACTCTCTAACAAGTCCACATGTGACCACACACACATATAAATGAACAAAAACACACACCTGTGGCAATCAAATACCTACACAGGCACATAAGCAGACACACGTCATGTGGTGTTAAATAAAAATAGAGAGATGCTAACACGTCACAACACATCCTTCACTCCAGTTCTAAGACCGTAAAGGTAGCTCTGGCCATTACTTCTTGATTCTAAAGCCCCTCTCTTCCCCTCCCTGCTTTTTCTCTTCCTTCATCTCCCTCTTACCCTGTCTCTCTGTATTTTTCCTCACCCCTCCCTCTGGGTGGGATGGAATTTCAAACAGGAGCTGTGATCTCTGTCAGTGACTGTTTGCTACACAGAGGCCTTTAAGTTAAGCGCTTACTCAGAGAAGGAATTTCACAGTGCCATACTGTACATCCCAAGGCTTTGGTTGCCTTTCTCTCTGGCTGTAATTACTGCACGGTCTTTGACCACAATGACTACTGTACCCTATGCAGCTCCCCAGAGACTCTGTCAATCTCTTTAGTTACAGTCAACTCTCGGGAATGCAGCCATAAATCATCAGTTGCGTCAGTGCTGGTTTGTCCACAACTAAATACAACACAGACACATGCAAGCACAAAGATTCATGCTGTTTATGGTTGTGTGAAGGGTTCTTATTACTTTATTTTAAATCATACATAAATAAATGATTAAAAAGCACCTTCTTACAGTACTTATGTTGCATATCACATTCTAAATAACCCCTCCCTGGTAACTTTAGTATGTCTTTTGGGACATATACTGTACATGGTGTTTGATATGGGAATCAAGAGTAAACTATTTTTATTTTTCACACTTGTCATGTGGTTCCCAGTGGGATACAGAGGAGACAGATGTTTATTCTCATTAAAAATGTCTTAGCCTCTAGGGTAGAACAAATTTAGCCATGAGTCTATCATTCAGAACAGTGTTTATTAATACAGTCTGTGTGTAGTTGTCTTTGTTTCCTTGCAGTTGACATTTGTGTCTGCAAAGTTTGTTAAAATCCAAATGTCCTTGCTGTCAGTGAATGTGTAGGTGTTGAGTTGCATATCAAATGGTTGGTTGGATTATGCTTTTATAATCGCTGGACTTTAAAAATACAAAGCAACTGAGAACAGCCATCATGAAGCAAAGTGGACTGTGTGTGCAAGCATATCAAAGTGTGTTTATGCTATATGACAGTTGTTGGTAAATGAATCTACATAAGGCATTGTTGGCTGAAATTAGAAACCATTTACATTGAGTGAGAGAATGCTAATGCTCTTGATTGCACATCCATCGTAAATGGCTGGGGAAAATGCTAATGGTCTGTTAGCCTGCCCATTTAGATTAGCTGATAACAATGCTAAATCCAATGATAGTGAGACTGGCGAATGTGACTGCGGAAAATTACACTGCTAATATCATGTCTGTTTAATGTGACTGTCAGAAATGCTTCTAGCAAAATAGTATTTGCTCTAATATCCTGACACGGACAATCACTGACTCTGTGATTCAAAATGCTTGTACATCAGTATTAATTCATGAGATGTGGAAACCTGGACGTCACTATACATATAAACAGCAAAGTGTTTGAAAATAACAAAGTGTTCAGGCGGGGATTCCTTTTGAGTTTTTACATTTAATCTGTGCTTTGTGGATATCAGACATAACCGAATTCCAACTATGAAGTGTGGGAGGTACACAGTAACAAGAGATATGGTCTGACTATTGTAGCAGAGATGAGGGTTTCAAGAACTGAGCTTGCTAAATAATTTATTTAAATATATGAATTGTTTTTGTTCTGTGTATCTCTTTACTTATACAGATTATTTAGTTCCAGTTGCCCCCTAAAGCAATACATATGATGTTGTCAGGCTATTCCTTTAGGCTTGAAAGAACGCATACTGTTGCCGAAACGTGAGCCCATGAAATAAAGTCTACACTGCACTGCTCACTCTAAAGTGCTCCTGCTCTCTTTGCAAGTTACAATGTTAGTTTGCTACTTAAAAAATCTATCAGACTGCTCTTTTAATTGTATTTTATCCATTTTTATGATCAACACAGGGCAGTAAAACACACAGATGTTTCAGCTATGACTTCTTCAGTGTGCAGTTATTATTATTATTTTTTGTACATCTTTCACATTAAATATATTGAACATTTTCTATGTTTAAGTAAATGTTTCAATATTACTGTATTTACCATGTGACAGTCAGTGGGGCTACACTAGTCATTTTCCATAACTGATACTCAGCCCGTGAGTAGCACATGGATTCAGTCCTGATGTCTTAATTTCTGTATTAAAAATGAAGCTTTGGAAAAGAAGACGCGAGGTAGAAAAACCTTGAAGTGAAAGTTAAAATCACCCAGCAAATGAATTGTGTATGCTTGGCCCGTGAAAAATAATGTAACTGCAATTACTAGTTCTTCCAATATCTAATTACGGCATGTAAAGTTGATGTTATGGAATACTAATCGCGTCAGCCCCTTCCCCTTACATCCTGCCAGCAGGCTGTAGGTATGGGCAGAATGGTGAGGTCCTGCGGCTGTGTTTGAAATTTACTTCCAGTCCCTTGTTTCGTTTTGGATGAATTCCATCCAGTCCCATTTTCAGGTTCACCAGGCAATCACGGCATGTTTTCTTAACGGTTGACAGTTCTGCTTCCACCAGTTTTCTGGTACACTAAGCATGATTTTTTATTCTTGCACATATGTTTCAGCCTCAATTGCTGCAGTTTCCCAGAAGCTGATTGGAGGATGTACCAAGAAAACATGTAAAAGGAACATGTACAGTAGTCCTTGTGAGT
The DNA here is from genome assembly GCA_005408345.1 of Macquaria australasica. Taxonomy (NCBI): domain Eukaryota; kingdom Metazoa; phylum Chordata; class Actinopteri; order Centrarchiformes; family Percichthyidae; genus Macquaria; species Macquaria australasica. Next base: position 222,473 of record SEMN01000553.1, read on the forward strand.
GAAAGAGATGAAAAGGTTACACGACCAGTGGCACAGCACATTACATCATGTGACGTATTTAACTCTGTCATATCTCTTTTATGTGGCATGATTCATTTTTATTGCCAGACTGGGCTGTTGTTAATGCTGACATTTGCATCAGCGCTCTGGAGTCTATGTCTTTAGTATGAGAGAGTTCATATGTGCACACTGGGATAAAGACAATAACAATTTATTTATTCTTTTTTTTTTTTTTTACGAATAAGCAGGTTTAGTAGTGCTGTAACAGTCTGCCTACAACTGTCTTTATAAGGTCAAACACATTTTTTTACAATAATTTTTCATATCCTATTGTCAATTTTCTATTTTCTATTTATCCTTCTTGACTTAAATGAGTTGTTTTATCTTTCTTTATATTTTCTACTTACTGTGTTTATTGTTATGCACCAATATACTAAAGAAAATTCCTTGCACCTACTTGGCAATAAACCTGTTTCTGATTCTGAAGCTGGCAGCTACAGAGAGAAAGAGACTTACAGAAGCAATAGCAGCAATAGTAGCAGTAGTGCTAAGAGTGTTTCCAGTGCTGTAACAATGCAAAGTAATACACAACTTTCCTAGTATCAAACTTTGATTTGCAGCAAAGCCATTCCACCCACAGATCTAATTACTTGCAGGGAGGGAGTAGGAGTCAAAGATGGAGAGAAGGGAAAAAAAACAAGCTATCTACTACTACCCATTAAACCATGCCCTGGCATGATGAGAAGCTCCCGCTCACAGCCATGCACCCATCCAATTTGATCATGAAATGGATGAGTCACATCACCTCATGGGGGTCTGGAGCCAACTACAGGCTGACACTCCACTGTGAGGGTTGAATGGAGGACAGATGAACTGAGCAGTTATCTACTGCCAGCCAGGATCATGACACATTTCAGCAGGGCTGTTAACTGGAAAGCAATGAGAGTTCACTCAGTGCAACTACATTCACACTTTCAACTGATCAGCCACCAAGTGTTTCTAAAACACAAGTGTTTATATGCTGTCCAGTACAATGATTTCCCCAATGTTATACGTTTACATGTTAGCTAAACCTTTACTTTCTGCATGTCGTTGCCCTCTGTAGCAGACTGTTCTGTAGAGTTGTAGGACTTGAAAGATGCTCTTATTAGTGGTGGGTAATCTTGGTCTATAGATTATGTTCGTGATGACTTCATTTTGATGATACAGATGGATATAGATGGATGGAAAATGCACTTACAACTGCAGGTTTATACCCACCGTGCTCGACTAAAATATTCACTGTACATTTAGTGAGCCGTCATTTCTGACTTCATTTTCTAAACATCACTGTGACCTTCTCGTCTCTTTCATGTCTTTCTGCTTCTTGTCATGTTTGAATGATACAGTGCATGTTGCTCAAGTGCAAATTTATATGTTTTCAAAAACCATTTTGTTTACCTGTGCACTGTGCAAAATGTGGAACGTTCCCTAAGTGAACCACATTGCTAATTGCAGCCCTTTATTATTCAATCAATACATTCAGATGGAGACAGCGCTAACATACACACAGCAGGGTGAAGTTTGAGAGATTAGATGGGACAGTACCTTGCGCAGTAGTAGGCAGGAGTGTGTGTGTGTGTGTGTGTGTGTCTCTGTCTGTGAAGCATTGTCCTATAGACACATTGCATTAGCACAGGGCCTAAATACCACATTAATGCTGATGCTTCAATGAGTGTAGTGGTGCTGTGTGGTTTAATTGAGAGAATATCAGATTTGGACATGCTCCAACAGTCTGCTAGAGGATCTGAGAGGAGCTGAAACAGTTTCTTTAAATATAAACTTAGAACCTACCCTTTCCCCCTTGGCTTTTGCTAGAAGGTTTTATGGCTACATGGCTGGTTTAATCTTTTTGTTTTTGACTTTGGTGTGTATTAGTCTGCCATTTTCTCTGTCTTAATAGTCTTTTCAGTAGCTTGTAAAGCATTTTGAACTGCACTAGCCTGTTATGAAATGTGCTACGTTACAAATCAAGTTTAATTGATACAGAGACACAGAGAGATATATAAATATTGGCATGGTGTGTAAGTATCTCTTCCTGCTTTGAAGAAAAATACAGACATTTCTGTATTCACATGCTCATGACTGTAGGACCAATCCATTATTGGCATAAAACCACCATTAGATGTTAACCAGAAAATGCAGCCTTATCTCCAGAAAATTCATTCATTCTGGATGCAGTCACAGTTTTTCTATCAGTTCTCCTTGAGTGCACAGCTAAATTTGCTGCAGCAGGTTTAGGCTGTGGTCTACACCTGTTTCTAAACAACTGTCCACTTCCTACTTTCACATAATTCTATTCCATTCTATGGTATGTTTATGGTATGCAGCTTTACATGCCATGGACCAGCTGTTTGACGTGCACTGTCATCATCAAATCTCATACTTCTCCCCCTTTTTTTTGTTTTGAAGTAAAAACGGTATTCCTTGTTAAATAAAATATTGGTTAGGTGCGTCAAAGAATACTGGGGTGCAGTGGGATACTATTTCAAGTTGCTGAGGACGTTTTGCTGCTGCAGGACATCAGTAACAAATGGGAAATGTGCTTCGGTCATGACTGATTGCTTTCTCTCTCTCTCCCTCTCTTTCTGAACTGGAGAGAAATGAAGGCAAGGAATTAAAAGGGTGTAAGTTTTATACTACCATCCTAAACTAGTGTAGGATGAGACCATCTTGCATCTAAGTAGTAGACTGTAATCAGCCAGCTTCTTCTTCTGTAGCTGGAGTGTATTATTGGGGTTCGTCCATTTCTTTGAAGTGTGATCCTGCATTAAGCTAAGTCTTTTGGAAGGGCACATCAGACCCAATCTTACCCAGCTATATCTTTACATTAGTGAGAGTTTAGGTACTATTTTCAGACAAGGCAAAAATTGGAAACTGGTATTTAGACACTAATAGGTATTCCCAATTTCCAAATCAGCTGCTAGCAGAGGCCATGAATGAAAGCAGTAAAGTAAAACTTCTAAAGCTGTGGAAATGTCAACTGGAAATCACATTAAACTCTGAAGAGGTCATTTGCAGGACGGCTTTGAACTCACATTTAAATACCACTTTCGGCACAAAAATCTCAGCACAGACCTCCCAAAACCTGACTCAGCTAGAGAGTGAGAGGTATTAATTAACCATTTTCTTACATCAATCAAATTAATAGCAGCAACAAGAATGACTAGAAGCAATACAGCAAATTAAAGACGGACTCCAGAATTCAAGCACAAGAATTCCACAAGCTTGTAGGCCTGTTCCAGCGTGAAGCCAATATCATTAAAGCTCAGGAAGAGTGCTTTCAGCTATGCTGCATGGAATCATTTACAGCAGATCTTCATCCTGTGTCTCTGCATACTTTCAGAGCCGTATCTGTGCTGTATTGGGCTGCTGTGTGTTCTCTTTCCTCCTGCTCTCTCTCTCCCGCTCCCCCCTTCCCCCTTCGGCCCAACCGGTCGAGGCAGATGGCCGCCCACCTTGAGCCTGGTTCTGCTCGAGGTTTCTACCTGTTAAAAGGGAGTTTTTCCTTGCCACTGTCGCATAGTGCTTGCTCATGGTGGGAACTGTTGGGTCTCTGTAAATATAAAGAGTCGGTCTAGACTTGCTCTATTCGAAAAAGTGCCCTGAGATAACTTTGTTATGATATGGCGCTATATAAATAAAACTGAATTGAATTGAATTAAGGCCATGATTAATCTTAGTTGTACGTGTTGTAGCAGTGTGGTTCTTGATTAATACATTGGTGCTTTAGATTAAGACTTGCTCAGTTGATATATTTATTCTTATTACTTGGCTTGCAATATTCTATATACTCTATGAAAAGATCAAAACCAACAATGAACTGACACTACTAACAAGTATTGCCTGTGTAACGGAAGCCTTATATGTCTAATTCCTCTGCGCCATAGAGCTCCGTTGTTGTCCAAAAACTGTTAAAAACACATCAATGAGCCACACTGCTGCACTCAGTGACATGTTCCTTTATTACGATGAACATGGGCACTGTAGTTTATTTTGACTGAATCCCACATACTGTACACCATCCTGGTGCTGAAAACACTAGAGTACCAAAATGTGTATTAATCTGCAGCTTAAAATAGTCCCCAACAAATGCACTATTCACTCCTGTTTGAGTAACTTTTGCTAAAACCTCCAGTGCTCAGCTGTTTTAGGAAATGAATGAGCATTTTTAAAGGCTCATGTCTTGAGTAGGAACCAAGGCGGTTGGTGCTTAGTGCTATAGACAGGGTAGGGAAGTCAGAAAGTGAGACAAACATGTTTTTTTTTTAAAGATTATTTCTTCAGGTATTTTTGCCTTTAGAGAGACAGGAAAGGTGGGGGAGAGAGAGAGGATGACATGCAGCAAAGGCATTGCTGTGGAATCGAACCCGTGCTGCTGTAGTAAAGACTAAACTTTAATGGTATGATGCTCTACAAAGTGAGCTACCGGGGTGTCCAAGAGAAACACGTTTTTAGCTATAACTCTTTTCATGGGAGTTGTTCACAATAAGAAAAATATTGAATGAAGCCAGCCTTATCCTTTAACAAAAAACTTAAATTGCTGAATATGTTTATATTCTGAATATCTGCTGAATATCCTTTTTTTTTCTTAAATCAACCAGAGGCAAGCGAGCATAGTTTATAATCCATTATGTAGACAGGAAACTGTATTGAGTAATTGAGGTGGAAGTTGTGGTCAGCAGACAAAGCTTAATGGTCATCACTGTGTAGGAAGACAGAATCATAAAACCAACAATGCATATTAGAGAAGTAGTTCAGTCACATTTTACTTGGCAGTGATTTGATCTTTGACTCATGAAAACGATTTGTTCGTACAGCACCGCGGTGATACCAACATTAATGTTTAATTGCAAATGAAAAGTTTGCATTCACATTTCCTTTGGATTTATTGCATTGCAGAGGCAGCATTTTTCTGAAATGAAGGGGCTGTTCAAGATGAATGTATATTGATACTGTATGTCTGCTGCACACACTTCAACACAAACACATCTCATAACAAAAGGTGATACAAGAGCATCCCAAATCCTTTGCCAACCTAATAGAAAAGCATCAATAACAACATAGCAGGAGGGAACCCTTTTATGAACTGATCGATCTCTTTTACCACCGCAAAGAGGAAGAAGAACTCAAAACACTTGAGAAAAGGAATGAATATCTTCTTACTTCCTGCACAAAGAACCATAGGAAATGGGCAGGTGAGCAAAATATTAAATGAGTTCACAAAGATGATAAAATAGAAAGTTACAGAGAAAATTTTGTCTAATAGGATTCACTGAGATAGTCAAGGGACTCAAACTTCCTGTGTGTGCAGAAAAGCTCAGTGTGTTTCTTCCAGGTTAACATGATGCAGCCTCCCAGCAGCCTCATGGTGCACAGTGATTGTACTACCTTCGTATTAACTTGACTGAAAGAATAAAAAGTGAACACAGTATATTGCAGAGCACACAGAATGTAATATTGATGAAAAAGTCTGATGATGTCTTCTATCTGACTGCTGAGAAGTCTGACCATTTCAATGCATAAATCTAGCAAAGCTCATTTCAACAAAGATTTGAGAAATTGTTTGTGTGATGGAGAGCTGCCTTTTTACATCCTCAAGTTGTCCATCAATCTAACTATCCAGCCCTCAATGGGTCACATCACATAGGATCCCATTAAGTCATTAGTCACGCCGTGTGCACATCTTCATCTGGTATTTCACTGAACCATTTGTCAACAGTCCACCTCCCCCAGATTGTTGCAGCAGAGCTCCTTCACTGATGGAGCTGTCAACTTTCTGGAATTCAACTGGCCTTTTTGCCAGCAGAATTAGGCTGTGAGGAGGTGCCAACACTCTCATATTGGTTAATCGATATTGGATGAAGCAACTCTGATAAATATATAATTGTAGACTTATTATCAGACACCATCAGTATAGATTAATATTTAATTTAATTGTCACAAAAATACACATTAAGACTTTCCTATGACTATGTTTTATTTCTTTATTTGACAGCTTGTTCTGTCTATTTTCCACTTTTGGATGTTCTGATTGTCTATTTTTGATGCAAACAAGGTTGCATTAGTCGTTTACTGACCATCATTAAATTGGAATTAATAATCTCTGCCAATCTGACACACTTGATGTGCACATGGCATAAGCAAAATTCAGGATCAATGTAAAATTTGTTTTTTTCAATTCAATGTGACAACGTGGATAGCATGTATTGATAGTCAGGCTGTTGCTGTGTCCCAATTCCTTACTAAATACTAATTCCAAACAGGCTTTCAAAATGTTATGTAAAAGTGACAAAATTAACCACATTTAAAGATGCCAGTATGCAGAGTAGTTCAGCGTGGTTTTTGGTGCGCTGTTGAAGGACACTATTGTAGCAGCAAAGTAATAAACAGAAAAAGAGAGCTCACAGCTGCAAAACGTTAAGATTTATTGCAGCTAGTATTGAGAATAATTCCTAGAGGATCTTATAATCAACAATAATATATTTATACATAAAAAAAACTTCAATTGGCAGTGGCATTCCAAAATTGTGCTTTAATTGATGTCTTGTATAATTTATTGTTACAAAACATGTATTAGTATGCAATATGGAAATGAATAATGTGCAGAATTGTGCAGATTATTATTAAGTACACTTTGGGCATTGCTTGGATAATTAAATAGAATTTTGTAATCTAATGGTAAAGATTATGTAAAGAAAACTAGTTCTTTAAGTAACACTTTCACCCCTGTAAGTATTTTTGATTTCAACCTCATCTGTTTACATGTCAGGCTTGATTTTGATTTGCAGCATCCTGATGATGCCTTGACCCCCCCCTCACTGTGATGTCAAGCATGACATGCAGAGATGGGTTTGGACATGATCCGTCCCTAAAGGGGGCTCAGATTTGGACAATATGGGAGCGGGGGGTGGTGGGTGTTTTATTTGATTAGAAAGTCAACAAATTGAGATTTAAGCTAAAGGGCAAAAAAGCCGAGCACACTGATACTTTTCAACCGTAAGCACACAACTGAGCTGAAATTTTAAATGTCTTCCTTGCTTTATCCTCCACCATGGCTGCTCTCCAGCTCTGGGAAAAGATGTGTGAGAGTGTGTTTCTATTTTTCTATTTCATCTGCCACTCCCTTGATGGTGTCCCAAAGAGAAATATGTGTGTTTGCCTCTTGAATAAAGCTTTCAGGGGCTCTCATCATCACCAAACCCTCAGAGTACAGACCCTGTCTCATGCTGGAATGCACTGACATAGATACATACATACATACTCAACACATGTGCAGCATAAACTGTGTATCGTATACGAATATGTACACCTGCAAGAACATGTGCGAAACCTGTATGCACATACCAGCTCACATGCAAACACAGAGTGTTGTTCCCATCCCTTTTTACCCTGTGAAAGAGCTGCAGAGCTGCTGTATAATTCAGAGCCAGGTGTGCTGAAGGCAGAGATGGAAGGAAGGAAGTGAAGAGAAAATGACACAAGGAGAGAGGTATGTGCAAAATCACTGTCAGAATTTGTGAGGTTAAAACTCAGATTTAAAAGTTTCAGATTTGACAGGTTAAGGCTGGAATTTCACCGTCTCCAGTATCAGTAATGGCAGGAACTTGTCGGTTAAATCTACTCTTTCAAAGGCAGGCGTTACTTCAAGTAGGCTGTGACAAGTGCTCTCCTTACATGAACCTTTCCCATTTCAGAAGAATGTTACATTCCCTGAGCTGTCATTGTTTTATGCTTCAGATTTTTAAACTGGAAAAATATGACAGGTGTTCTGTAAATGAGTTTCTGTTTAAATTTGAGGTGGGAAATAGGCCATGCAGTTACCTTCTAATATTTAACTTTATATGTACAGTTTAGTTGAAGTGGTTTTGTTCAAGTTTCAAAATGCAGAGATTCATCTAAATGAGTCCCTTCAGTCTGTCCATTGATCAGGCTTCAGGCTGCAGGACTAACTTACAGCAGGTGTTTTGTGACCAAAATCTTACAGTGAAAACTGAGATCAAGAGATTCAGGCTCAGAATTGTGTAAATCTATTGTTAAAGAAACAAACACACATGGCCAACTCCTATCACCTCACCGCAAGGCTAAGGGGAAGTGCTGGGCTGGATGAAAAGGCCACACCTCCTCATCTTCAATTTGAAAAATGAAAAGGGTCAAATGATATCTTCCATGTATTTTTCTGCTTACTTTGCAATTACTGTGCAATCTTTATTGTATTTTAAATTCCAGTTTCCATTTGAAATGACTGTCTCATGATAACCATTTGTCTTTTTATTGATCCTGTACTCCTTTTTTACTCCAGAGATTTAGTATTGCACTCCCATTAAGTTAGGGAATTTGCCAAAGATTTGTTTTTAGAAAGTGGTCAAAATTGATACAGAGCAGCCTGATATATCTTCATTTTTAGTCCCTAGTATACATGTAGGTCAAGCTTCAAAAACGATACTAGAATGTCCAAAATGCAACTTATTAGCATCTTTTCTAGATCCTTTCTGCCTTATTATCCTGCCAGTATTTCAAACTTCACACCCCCTTTGTAATGTAGGCTTTCAGTTAAAAATGTGAAATCCAGTCTATGTGAAGTCCAATATGAGATAACCCTGATGTCCTCAGGGATGTTTTGTCAGACTTTAGAGAGCTCTGTCCAGAACCACAGAAGACATTATTCAACTGTTTTCACAGGCTGTGCTGCATCCCTCATGGGGAGTAAACTGATCCTTGTGTGTAAAATCAGTGGTGTGCCCCTTTAAAGCTCTGTTGTCCCTACCACAACATAAAGTCAGAACCAAAAATTATTCACAATCCCTTTAATTTTCATCTTGGGTGAAGCTATCCTCCACAGAAAGAGAGGGGGCGAGAGATGAAAAGATGAGGAAGAGGAGGAACCGATGAGGGACTTTCATCAGGGTTGAAAAGTAAAGATTAATCTTGTTGCCAGGGATTGGTGGCAACGTGAAGCACACAGTGCTTCCATCTATCTCTGCTCTGAGTGCTCTGTTTGGCCCTGATGCCCCCCCCCACACACACACAGAGAGGGAGTGAAATGAAAATAGAAAGCTTCTATGTAGATTTCCTGCCTGCAACAGTGTCTGCTGTTTCAACTATGGAGGTAGACAGCGGAGATGAAAGAGGGAAGGTGTGAAATGCATTGTGTGATATCTGATGTGCACCCAAATTATGTATCCAGTTTGCTCCCCAATTTCTTCAGCCATCCTGTCTCCAGCCACTTTTCCTCCCATCTTTTCTCTCCTTCCATTTCAACCTATCCCAACCTTTTCCAGCTCATAATCATTATCTTGCTTTCTTGTCCCCTCTCTCCCTCTCTCTCTAACTTCTCCTGTTTAATATTCATAGGATTTGGTGTGTGGTCACCAAGAAATCCCTCGACAGCCTTGTTAACGTATCAATCTGAATAGTGATTTGTTTCTCCATACCTGTAGAGAGAGAATGAATCTAAGGTTAAGAGAACAGACATAAATAAGACAAAGACACACATATGACACAGATGGGCACAATATTGGACCCAAAAAATATATTTGGGTGTTTCTGAATGTTTACGGTGCAAATTTGTACCAATTAAACAACCTTAACCAAAGGTTCAGCAACCAAAGTCAGCCGAGGCAGCACACTTATGTATGGTACTGCCCAACAGACAAGCTTTTGTTTTTCAAAAGGTGTGCCATAAGCTTAGTACAGTTACTAAAAGTAACCAAAATACATACACAACAGGTAACATTGCTTATGAAAATGGCATGCTTATACTGTGGCCACTTAACCCAGGCAAAAAGAGAGGCCATTATACAATGTTATGTCTGTTTTGCTAATTTGTATTGGCTGGTAGGGCATCATGAAGCAAAGTGTTGTTGCTTTGGTTCCTGAAGTTTTAATATGTGTTCTTGTTTGCAGGTGATAAGCCAGTGAGGTATCATGTCGTCGTTGCAGCACAAGTGGCTCCTACTGGTTCTTGTGCATTTGTTAAGGTGCATTTTGTTCACTTAAAAGTGCGTTCAATGGTACACATTTTGAGATACAAACTGTAGAGATACAAAAATGTGCAGTGTATTGTACTGCCTTGGTGAACTGTGTTTATCTTGTAAGTTAAACCCATTCTTAGGTCTGTTTTATAAGTAAGCACTCACTGGTGCTTATTACTACCACTATGGTAATCTGCATTTTTTAAAACAGTTTTGCAACTGTTCACTGATGTCGTGTCACAAATTGTATCCAGACACCTGCCAACCAATCAGAAGAAAGTACTATGGCCATGGTACAAGTCTGAGGTTCACTTCACTTGTAGAATAATTTAACCATCACTGCTTTCTGTTGCTGCCAACACATTCAACATTCAGGTTTAAAGAAATGCTGTGCAAATGATAAAAAGCATAAAGCCACTTGCAATATGCCATGTGGGAGTCTTGTAAGTTGAAGAACATGGACTTAGTTGGCCAAGCAAACGTTCTACATTCCTGTATGTCAAAGATCTAATGGTATGCACAAACAGAAGCACATCATGTAGCATCTGGCTTTGACTAAAAGCACTGTGAGATACTGTATGCTGGTGCTGTAATGTGGAAAGTTATTACAGTCAGTATTTTTTATCATATATATTGTGTGTTTTATGTAACTGATATATGCAGCACATAATAATTGTACATATTACTGTGTTGCATTTCTGAATGAGGACTGAAATCCTGGTGAAGAGTGCAGTGGCTGAAACATCTGTGCTTGTGCCTAAGCAATAAAAAATGCAGAAATAACACTGAATAAATCTGTAAGACTAAATGCTTTTTCTTAATTGTAACCACTTTTTCCCACCAAATGATGGCAGGAAAAATGATCTGTGTGGTTTCATAAAAATATATATTTATTTTTACTGGTCAATGAGTCTTTTGAGAGTTGACAATCAGTCATTCAATCTTTGAAAAGGGCCACGTGAACGTCTGTCATTAGCTTAACTTTATTTGACAATTTAACATGACAGAAGTATTTAAATTTTGTAGATTTCAGTAGCCAGAAATGACATAATGTAATGTTGCTACACTGAACACTTGTCTGATCATTTGTTTTTCTAAGTGGAAGATGGACATACAGTTGTTGTGAAGTTTCAGCTATTGTTGCTAAGACCAGCGATCTGCAGTCCTTTTGTTGCTAATATTTAGAAGAAGGTTTTGTATTTCACATATCTTTTTTCTACACTTACTCGAGCTCCCATCAGTAACAAGAGAATGAAGAAATAAGGCTGCTGGCTGGGGAAGTATATTTTTAAACATCGAGGTTTGAGTAAGTATCCCACCAACACAGAATCTCAGGACTCTGCAGGATAACTTAACATTAAGGTTGAGTAATGGCACCGGTTCTAAAGATTTAAACAGTTTTTTCCATTTCTCAGCTGGCCACCACTGTACTGTAGTACGTGTTAGTTTCATCCTCCATTACTATAGTACATACGATCTAAAATCCAATGGTAGAAGTCTGACTTTGCCATAGCAGTTTAGCATAGCTTTCCAGTGCCTCATTGTTGCAGTCACAAACAAAACACTGCACAATAGTAGAACTGTTGCAAAATGTATAATTAAAAGCGGAATTCATTTGCTGAATTCACCAGCTGAGTTTTAAGGTCAGCCTCAAACATCCCGTCCGACCCCTCAGCAGTGAAGGCAGCAGGATTTTAAGTTTGGTGAATGGACAATTCGGGACTTGTAGATGACAGTTCTCCTGAAGTTATGAGGTACACAACCTACTCTGCAATGCTTTCACTTTTTTTGAGTTATTCGTTTGTTTGTTTGTTTTCTAAGCAACTGGTTATTATTTGCATTGATAATTGAAATGCTCATTTTAAAGTTGGAAATGCTCAGATGCCAAGTTTAGAAAAATTAGATCTTTACTAAGGACACCACACACCAACACAGGTGTTTGCACTTGTGCCTGATTAGGCCTCTTCTCAGGGCTGTGTGGGTGTGTACAGAGTGTGTTTGATTGACATCTCCCTTGCTCTCACCTTAGTTTTGGTGCACCTATTATGGTTGGACAATTTATACTTTTGTCTTACTAGTTCATGAAGTTAAACGACCTCACATAACTACACATGTAGCTCCACCCAAACTCTACCTGAGTTCTAAATAACCAGAATCACTGTAGGCCCTTTTACCTTTTTCCTACTTTTCCATGTAGTTGTAGCTTTTCTCTGCTGAAGACCCATATTTGTTGAAGTCTTAAATTACTCGTATAAATCATGTTTTTCCTTTTTTTTTCCTGTAACATGCATATAATGTAGCTTTAAGTCAGCAGAGAAGCCTTCCTTTTGCCTGTTATGCTGGCATACAATTGTCCCTATTTAATTAATGAGATTTTCATCACCTCCCCACTGGACACAAAAGAAGCCCCTCATGGTGTGAACATCACGAGCAAGGAGAAAGTTCTGATGGCCGAAGAGGGGGGAAGATGGTGGGAGAAAATGACAGACAGGGAGGAGTGTTTATCTATGAGGGAAGAACTAAATGGGGTTGAAAAATAGGAGGACCATGTTTCACGATCAGCTTCTCTTGAATTTAATCCAGTGCTGAGTCTTAACCTGTCCCACTCTATCTTTTTTATTTTGTATCTAAACTCCTTTTAACTCTGTAGTTGACCTAGACTCTTTCGCAACATCTCAACTCTCTCTTATTTTCTCGTATCCTTGCTTTTTAAATCCTCTTCCTTCTTCTTGCCCATATTCTTTCTCCATCTTCTTCCTCCCCTCCATCCCACACCCCCTCCTCCATCTTCCCTTCACAGCCATCACTCTTCATGACTCCTCAGTGAGTGAGGAGGAGTAGAAGTTGGCGCACACCCCATCCATAAAGATGTCTCCCACAGCGAGGGAATGGAAAATGCCCTTAGGCTGCTTTTCAGTCCTCCCACCACAGTGGTCTTGCAAAGCTGAAGCTCTGCGGGCAGTTGGCTTGGACTGCACACAACACATGCTCATAGGGCAGCACACAGCAGCTTGCAGCAGGTGCACACGCACACTCTTGGAGATGGAGCACAACACTGGCAGATACTCGAGTTGAAGAACATCACGCACACACAGCTGAAGGTACACTGGAGTCAATTTAAGTTGAATACTGAGAGGCAAGTTGGTACTTGAGATTCAAGGGCCCTTGGGGATTTGGGAATGTAAAGAAATATCAAAGCAAATCTTTGGGTGGAATTGAGTTCATTCTCTAAAAATATAATCTGACACTGTCACAGTATAAGCGAGTTTGGATTTGGTATGCAACCATTATAGCTTCAAATACTTTTATCAGAAACACTGTCTGAATGTTAATTCAGTGTGTTTGTGTTTGTGTGTGTGCACACTGGCGTGTTTCTGATTCAGTAATTTGAATCGGTTGAGATGTTGATAAAAACACAGCACAAAAACAGAGCATTACCGTAGCAGGGTGCAATTTCCAGCTCATTGGAGCTCAGTGATGCCTTTCTGGGGTACAACAGACAGAAACCTTTGTTGCTATTCTGCTAGTTCATCTGTATGTTAACCTGACTTTTTCAACACCTTTCAACAGTACTGCCTAACAAGTCGGCAGTGTTTGTGGCTGCCGGTCTTTCTGTCTTTCCATTCCCAGAAAATTGCTCACTTTTCGTTAAAATAATGAAAGCAAAGTATCACAATACAGTCATAACAGCTCTTAAATGATGAGGTCATGTCTGCCAGTAATCTTATATTTGAGTTGCAGGTATTGTGTCAGTTTACGGGCTGTTGGTACCATGCTCGTGGCTACGTCTCTGCCAGAGATTGAGACAATGTTGATGCATGAGAAATTCTGTTTGGGTAGACAGTTGTGCAACCAAGCAAACATTCAATGAGAGAACAACAGAACATTTTTATCCTAATTTGTTGTTCGTGTCTTAGCCCTCAAACTCTTTCATTCATATTTGTTGCTCAAGCTCTGTGTCTGAATAAAACGTAATCTCTGACAGTACTAGACCTTTTGTATAGCTTTTACTATACTGCACAGTATGGCATACTCCTCTTTAAGACTTTTTCTGGTGGTATAACAACATCTTGCTTCTTCCACCTTGGCTGCTGAGCTAAGCTACTACTGACAGTTTCAAATACACAACAACTGAAATGATGAATGCATAGTTGAAGTGTGATGTGTTTTTTGTGTGCACAAAATATTTTGCATCATTCCTTTGCTTTCAATGTGAGGTACTGTTTTCCCCAAACAATGCAGTATGATACTACACCAGTGACACCCGCTCATGTAGAGTGTTACTCATCCTGACTCCGCAAAAAGTCAAGTTGCACTTCATATCACTCCAAATTGTAGTTGAGTGTTCAATGCCCTACATTTGTTGTCTCATACTGTGCCTTCAATAAAATAATGCCATCCTGTATCTGAAACATCTAAAAGTCTTCTGCTGCTCTGTTTCTATTCATCCCTTTAAAAATATGATGCTACACTGTTGTCACGGAAATCTTACAATGTTCAGAAATCTTCTCTTGATATATCTGTATACCCCCAAAACTTCTTTTTTGCTCCATCATCACTTCTGTGCTCTCTGACATTGTTTGATTTCCAACAACGATCAATGTGAGACATCATCCTTCATCGAGACAAATGCACTGATCCTCTCTATTTTCGACTGTTTGATCTGTTCTCTTTCTGCCAAAATGTCAGAGACTGCCTTAAATCCCCAGTCCAGGGTATGCTTGACAATATCTTTTAGGTATATTTACATCTAAGATCCCTGCTTGTACATGGGAAATAAGCACTCTGAGTGCCACAGAACATCACTCTAGACTTATTCACTTCAAACTTTCCTGGCCACCTGCTCAGCTGTCACACATGGTTGGTCCTGGTTCCCTAAGACCCTTTTCAATCAAACAGTCCCAGGATCTAAGGAGCCCAATAAAATAAATCTCCTTAAAGTCCCTTTTGCACGTTCATTCTTGTGTTTCCTCTGCATTGAAAGAACCAATCCTCAGATTGGGCAGATTAGACCAATAAGCTATTAACAAGCAACAGCTTTGAACAACGTGAGAAGCAATTTTTGCACACAATGAAACAACAACACTGATATCATGTGGTTCTTCACTGTGAGGCTGTCATGTTTGAATAGATGGAAAAGAGATGTGCAGGAGTGAAAATGCCAGAAAGCTGAATGATCTCTGGTTATTTTTCTGCTTTACTAACGTTACATAAATATACATTGAAACAGTGAAATGTTTCTTGAACACCATTTCTGCTATATAATATTTTTTTGACATTAATAAAGTTTACAAGAAATTGCTATCCCTTGCCCTTGCCTTGACTGGCAGTCAGTGCTTGCTTATTCTGTGAATGAATGCTGTACACAAGTTGTAGCACCCTTGAGGCTTGTGTTTGACCAATCATTGACACTACGTTCACGCCTTACGGCTGAGCCACACCGCCGTCCTGCGCAGCACGTGACGGCCGCCTCGCTGAACTGCTGCGTCTGGCAGGTGTGTGGTGTCCTCACAGGGAGCGTTCCTGCTGCGTCGCTGCTGCTGCCAGCCCTATCTTTCTACATTGAGTTTGCCTTTGATAATGACCATCAATAAAAGAATGTTTCACTTCATTTCATGATACATTTCATTTAAATTTAGTTTAGACAGAAAAAGGTGAAGAGATTTGTGCTCAATTGTAACTGGGGAGTTAAAAATTTTTTTTTCGATTGTTTTCACATCTGTGACATATTCTACAGATGAAACTGAAAGGTGTACTGTTGCTGGTTTGATGGCAATATGACTATCAACAGATCATTGTGTATTTTTGCTGAGAACCGCACACGTCAGGTGGAAAAAATAGGTGAGACTCTGAATCTCTAGATGAACCGCGCTGAAGACGCGCGTCTCACGCGGGCTGTGTGGCTGCTCTAACCTGTTAACATGGGCGCCGAAATGAAAAGCATGAGGTTCCGCAATGCACGCACGCGGCTCAGGTCGGCGGTGTGGCCCGGCCATGAGTGCTCATTTTGGATTTATTGCTCAGATCTGTTTTTTTGTTTGGCTGTTCACATTATTTTTTTAAAATGTGGCCAACATCAGATTCCAGTGTGAACTGGTCACGGTCCTGAACTGACGGGCATGCTCAAAAGAACAATAACAAAGACGTCACACGTGGCACGCTGTCGTACAGAAGTAAACATGGAGGCCATGAAGTCAGCGGTCATGGTTTCATTTATAAGTTTAGATGCAGAGGAAGCGGATTTGTGAGCAGATTATGATGAGAATGAGGATGAAGAGAAAGCAATCCTGTACTGCGTACTGTTCACACTGTCTGAGTCACATATGAACAAAAATAAAATCAGATTTGGGCCACTTTTGTCTGCAGTCTCAACGTAGCCTAACTAATTCAAACTCCATCGTGATGTCCTGGGGCATCAGACAGTACTAATCCTGGAGCAGGGAGGCTTTTAAGGAGGCAGGAACTGGCCCAGGAACTAAATTTAAACCCTGGTTTCTTTGGTAGAAACAGTACAAGTTTGAACTCCTGAAGAAAAGGCCAACAGTTAAGTTTAAAAGCAGTTTGAGTTTAAACAAACAATCCCATGATACAATTACAGACTTGTTTTTATCTTCTCTCCTTCGACCTTTACCCTTTCACTGCCCTGGAGTTGGCATTTTTCTGCTCTCTATGCTGTCTTGACCATGTATCATAATTATCAGTCGTATTGTAATCATTTTGTTGGTTGTTGCATGACTTAAAATTGCATCTCTCCTCTTCACACACTACATTGATTTGTAGTCAAAGGGCAACAGTTCATATTTTCTCCCTCTAAATCACACAAATGTTTTGCTAGATACGATCAATCTGTCCTTATTAAAAGGCTATGTGCCACAGTCCTTTAAAGTAGCTGTAATTAAACCTCTTCTTAAAAAGCCCACTCTTGATCCAGGGATTTTGTCAAATTATAGACCTATATCTAACCCTCCTTTTCTCTCTAAGATCCTTGAGAAAGCAGTCGCCAATCAGTTGTGTGACTTTCTACACAACAACAAGCTGTTTGAGGATTTTCAGTCAGGATTTAGAGCATCATAGCACAGAGACAGCACTGGTGAAAGTTACAAATGACCTTCTAATTGCATCAGACAAAGGACTTGTCTCTGTACTTGTCTTACTAGATCTTAGTGCTGCATTCGATACCATTGACCATTACATTCTATTACAGAGACTAGAACATTTAATTGGCATTAAAGGCACCGCACTAAGCTGGTTTAAGTCCTATTTATCAGATCGATATCAGTTTGTACACGTTAATGATGAATCCTCTATGCACACCAAAGTTAGTCACGGAGTTCCACAAGGTTCTGTGCTTGGACCAATTCTATTTACCTTATATATGCTTCCTTTAGGCAATATTATTAGGAAGCACTCCATAAATTTTCATTGTTATGCAGATGAAACCAATTATATTTATCGATCAAGCCAGATGAAACCAATCAATTAGCTAAACTTCAAGCATGCCTTAAGGACATAAAAACCTGGATGACCTGCAATTTTCTGATGTTAAACTCAGACAAAACCGAAGTTATTGTACTTGGCCCCGAACACCTTCGAAACACATTATCTAAAGATATAGTTTCTCTAGATGGCATTGCCCTGGCCTCCAGCGACACCATAAGGAATCTTGGAGTTATCTTTGATCAGGATATGTCCTTTAACTCCCACATAAAACAAACTTCAAGGACTGCCTTTTTTCACTTATGTAACATTGCAAAAATCAGGCACATCCTGTCTCAAAAGGATGCAGAAAAACTAGTCCATGCATTTGTTACATCTAGGCTGTTACATCTGTTGGTGTTAACATCAATACCATTACCACAACTATTGCTTTACATCCCTATGTGGAACTGTACTGTGCTGCTGTATGTTCTCTTTCCTCCTGCTCTCTCTCTCCCGCTCCTGCTCCCCCCCCCCCCTTCAACCCAACCAGTCGAGGCACATGACTGCCCACCTAGAGCCTGGTTCTGCTCGAGGTTTCTACCTGTTAAAAGGGAGTTTTTCCTTGCCACTGTCGCATAGTGCTTGCTCATGGTGGGAACTGTTGGGTCTCTGTAAATATAAAGAGTCGGTCTAGGCCTGCTCTACTCGAAAAAGTTCCCTGAGATAACTTTGTTATGATATGGCGCTATATAAATAAAACTGAATTGAATTGAATTGAGTGTTGATTTAACTCAAAGGAGGAGAAAATGTGAGCAGAGTGAAATTCATCAGTAGGTGCATCAGTAGGCTGTGATTCATGTAAACAGATCTGAAGATAAAACCTGAATCATTATGTTTGTCATCATTCCAGGAACCCAGTGATGCTAATACATTTGATTAAAGTCCTGTATTCTGATGATCTATAGGAAAATATGAAAAGAATATGACTAATTCAAACTTTATCTCGCACCCGCTTCATCTCTATTTCCTAATACCTCAGATGTGATATCATTGTATGCCCCTGAAGGCTCCACATCAGCCTAATATGACACATCTCACTTTGATTTCTCATTACTCATACTTTTTCTACTCTTCAGTTCACTCTGACATCACCCTCGTCTTTTAAGGTAACACTTTCAAGCTCAGCTGCACCATCTGCAATCTTTTTTTCCCAACTGGGTTCTTTGCAAAACAACTCCATGCTTCAGATTTGTGTAGAAAAGCTTCCCATTCTGCTCACTTTAAATCTTAGAGTTAAGGATTAGGTGTTTAAGTCTGCAACTAGAAATGTGCTAAAATACTCCAGATGCTTCTCAAGGTGTCTATGTGTATCAGCAACTTAAATGTAAGACTTTTTAATTTGACAAATTTAAGGGTAAATTTGCAATAAAAATAAATATAAAATGTGGAAATATAGACATACTCTTCTGAGTAAATACATATATTGTCAGTTCAAAATGATAAGTAAGGCAAAATGACAATAACTGGTTGAGTTAAAGAAGATTTGTCCAAAATATAGATTAAGATTAAATGTACAGGCATTTTGCGCTTGGAGTGAATTTTAGACTATGCTTACAGCATTCAATAAATAAATATTTAACACCTTCACAAACAGAATATAAGACTATTTAATACTTTTTAAGGCAGTTTAAGGACCCGTGGCCACCCAATTTACGGATCATCTCGCTCGTCAGCCAAATAAGGTCGCTACAACTCATCATCCCTAAAGACACTTTAGCAAAGCTGTGAAAATAAACACTGTGAAACCAAAGATTTTCTGCTCCACATCAGTGACCACAGCTTCTGTTGAGCAGAATGTACAAGAGATCCATAACCCATCCCTCTGTCGGGTAAAACCAGGTAGCTCAGAGTCCCCAGCACTAAATAATACAGTGCAGGACGAGCCCATCTCATGAGTCTATAAATATGATGTGATCAAACAAACTTACCTGTTGGGTGGCCAGGATAAATACAGTGTTTGGAGAGAGAGACACCATCCACCCAAGGCCCAGTGGAGCGGAAGGAAGAGAGAGAGGGGGAAAAGAGGAAAAAACAGTCAGAACTAAAACCTTTGGAAATAAATAATTGAAGACATTCTTTTTACGTTTGGGCTCAACAAAGATGGCTCTTAAAATGTCATTTGGGCATGACTATTGAAATGAAAGAAACACCTCTCAGTATAAATTATTGAAAGAGTGTGTGATTGTCTCGCTGGAGGTGAGGGCAAGAGGCAAGCTGGGACTATCCTTCCTCACCCAGGCAGAATTGCCAAGCAGGGATTGGCTGCCACAGTGTTAGAAGCAGTGCTGAGGTGTGCGAGGAGTTCAGATGCCTCATTGCTTGAACACATGCAAAATCTGTCAAAAATATCGCTTCATTATGACCCCTCACAAGACCGAGGTAGGACTGGCTGCATGCAAAGCAGCTCGCTACAGTGGCATACATCAAGTTAACCAGCCATTCATTATGTATGCTGGTTCCTGGAGAGCTGGAAATACCTTTATATTCAGGGCTTTCTACTCTGCAAATGGGAAGCAGAGAATAGGCCAGTTCCATAAAAGTTGTGGCTTGGTTTGATGTCATTACTCTTTCATTAGATAAACTTAATCACATTTCCTTTTACCGATCCCACTGTGCTCAGTTTTATTCTGAATGTACCCATCGACACCCACCCTTTCTGATTGTGAACATTGGGTTGAGCGTTGGACTGTCAGATGAGATACAGTAGCTGACCTGGACAACATCTGTTCACAAGCTGCAATCAGTTAACTTTCTAAACAATCCAACAGGTGACTTTGCAATTATAGAGCATTTATTCTCATATTCTCCAACTTCCTCAAAAAGTGAACTGGAGCCAGGCCTCTCAATCTGACAAACTCCCACCTACAAGACACATAATACATCTATACAGAACAGGTACAGTAGAGGCCAAGTCTTATCTGTGCAAAGACAGGCTATAGGACATTAACGCCATACACCCAGCACAACCTCATCAGGTCTGCCACATCTGAAAAACACATTCCACTTCTGAGCGGGCACCTTGTTCGGCAGCGCTCCAGGCCGCTGATCAATGAAAGTATGTCCAGAGATGCTTTTTAGGAGAGTTGAAGCAGCGCTAGTGATAGAAATCTGCGCCCACTCCCTCAGCAACTATAATTTATAAGCCCTGGGGCACACGGCCAGCCAAATAGGACAGACAGAGTGTACATCTCTGTAAGTTATCTAATGTTGTGTCTGTATCAAGGTGCCCAAAGTTTTTATTCCTTTGGAAGGACAAAAATTCCATTTGATAGAGGGCCAAGGAGTAATTCCAGACACATTATGGAACTCGATTGCATTGAGAAGCAAAACGATAAAGTTTCTACCCTCCTTAATTTAATCTTACTATGATAAAAACAACTTTCCCTTCTGTCTTCTAATAAATACATTTCATTTGGTATAATTACCCTATTGGGTGTCATATCAATTTTTCCAAAATGAAAAATGAATCCAGCCTGTTATTGAAAATACACCCGGTAAATGCAGGAAATCGATAATGCAAGATAATATATGTTCCAACAGCACAGTTAGATTACTTTTCAACTGCAAATTTTGAAAATAAAAGCCGACACACTGAAGTTGTATTTATTGGCATTCACTGAACACAAAAATCTCAGCCATTAGTCAACTGTTCCTAATTAAAACAAATAATGTTGCATTTGCTTTTTAATTTAATTGACAGAACTCATTTAAAAATATAAATCACATACAAATCAAACTTGGTAGACACATGGAAAAGAATGCCTACTTTCTAAAAAAAAAAAAACCCAAAAACATAAAAACCATCTAGAGCATCTAGAGCGCTGAATATAATTGAAATTGTTATAAAATGGACCACTAATTGCAACTTTCCTTTCTCTGTCCAGCTACTAGCTGTGACTGTCTTAATAACATGTCATGTCTTTTGTTATCTGCAGCCAGACAGACACCTTCTGACTGCAGCAAAGAATCTATTTATTATTTATTTATTTGGCCTCTGTCATGTCATAGCACTATGTGTGCCATCCTGCTTGTCCTCCATAAAGCCTAGTTAGACATGTTTGCTTGTGTGTGTAGGTCTGTTTACATGTGTGAGACCATTAGTGCCAGCATCCATTTGTGTGATTCACTGTTAGCACCATCGATCTAGCGGCTGAGGTGTTGACGTTTACCGTCGTCCACTTGCTTTGCATCACAGTGATGAGCTGCAGAGGCTGTCAGAGAATGAGACGCTAATTCACTGATGCTAAAAGGAGTAAATGGGTTTTGGCGTTTAAGGTGGTGAAGTGTAACTATAGAGAGGGCAGAGAAAACCAATTAGAAATCCAATTACACCTATAATCATTGAGTATCATGCTGCTTAATCTTGTCCTAGTATAGTGACCACACGGTCCAGTAAAAAAAAACAAAAAAACATCTCAGTTATGTCAGTTATGCCATGGATTTATCACATGGATGTTTTTCATCAGCGAGTTCTGAATTTAGCACCACTTCTCGTATCTAATTAATGTTTTCACATGCTGTAGAAACAAAAGCGCATAATTAAGTACGAGACAGCCACACAGTAGCTAAAAAAAAGAGAATCTAAACATCTCAATGCACTTTTGAACAGAGACATTTTTCTTTGATAGGTTGTGCATACCTTGTCATCAGAGGCCATAATTACACAATAACACATGTAAAATGTGCTCATACACACACTAGCACTCATTAATGTGGACACACGTGAATGAGAACTACCTATAAATCCTTAAATAGCACCTCTGGAATACACTTTGCACTGTTCGCATTCTTCCTCACTGTGTAAAATGTGTGTGTGCCTGTGTGAGTGTGTGTGCATGTGTGTGTGTGATAGCAGGCAGCCTTATACACTAAGGTAAGCTCTAATTAGCTCTCCCTGTTTGTGCTCTACATGTGAGAAATCTTGCTTTCTGTCTTCTTCTCTCCAAGGCACGAGCTGATGCGCTCTCAGTCCTGCACTGCACTAAAACAGTAAGCTTTGAAGTCTTGTTTCAGAGCGAAGCCCAACAATCCAAAATCCCCACAGCAGCACTATCATCCATCTCGCATCACAACAACTCATGTGTCCTGATTGACCCTATAACATGAGCAATTTTGTTCCTCATCAAGTTTAGCCTGTTTTAGCCTCAAACAGGCTAAAAGGAAAAATCACAAGTAAAAATTACATTAAATATGCGCTTTGATTGCTATGTTATCATTGCACTTTTCCATTAAGCCTTCAGAAGCACATGCATCTCAGTGGGATGAATATTCTTTGGTTTTCAAGCGTATCCAGCAAAATGGGAAGATACAGATATTTGAATTTAATTATACTGATTTGAGAACAGCAACAAGCGCTGCGTAGCTAGATCTGCTTTTAATTTGAAGAGAGGAAACCCTTGTTTGGAAAGTCTCGTCGGCCTGTTTGATTTTACTGTCCAACTAATCTGTTACCCCATCCCTCCCTCCTCACCAGCCGCTCAGTGTCTAGCTAACAGCCATATTGCTGGAATAATGAAATTAATGTTTTATGGGCCATTACTGCATGGGCTATGATAAGATGACTGAGAAAGAAGAGGGGAGAGGAGAGGAACCGAACGTCTAGCCAGATGGAGGGGAAGAAAAACAGCATTTTTAACGCTATGTTCTTCCTTGTTTTTCCTCAGCAAAGTCGTCTCAATCCATTATTAGAGCAGCAGTTAGGAGCGAGGATTTAAAACATTGAGATTATTAAGGCTGACACCTTCTGGTCAGCTGGTCGAGTGGCTGGTCGATATGCTCGTCAGATCAAATTCTCATTGGTCGGACAATCGCTGGCATTACTTTCATAAGAAGAAAAGCGCTTCTTAATCCATATTTTGGGGGGCGGGAGGGACACATGCAGACCTGATGTATTTTATTTTTGAGTGATAGGCTATGTTGTGTTAAAAATAACATTGTTTATGAATAAAAATAATCATCAGATATATTTTACTCAACAAATGAGTTTTTGTTTTAATAATCTTATGGTTTAATAGACTACAAGACTTAAAACACAGGAAGTAAAAACACTCCCGTTTTCACAAATTTGAACTCGCCCAACTATTGCTCCGTCAAGTTTCGTGTTTATTCCTTGATAGGCTTGGAGTGTGAACATATCAGAATTGGCATATTTCAATATGTTTGGTCTAATAAATAGTGCACTGAATTCCCACAAGGTGGCAGTATTAGCCAGGTAAATGAGGGGAAATGGACAGGCATTTGGCAGGATGACTCAGCAAAGACTGGGGTCCTTCACCGGTGCTCACATACAGCCTAGCTAGTTATTCCACTTGGGACCATGGGTGTATAATGTGCTTGCGACTGCCAAGGAATGAACATTGTATGTGTGAATGAGCAGCAGTAAGTTTGTTAAGTAACCTTAACACGTGCTTCAGCTACTTCTGTGTTTTGTTGCCATGGTTTACTGGCTCAGCAGTTCTTGTACTGGGATCACAGTTGATGTCCTATTTTCGAGAATCATGTGAATATAGGCAGGTGCATGCTGGTCAGCTCTGAAATAACGTCCAGTTACTTATCTGTTAATATAAAAAAACTGTTAATTGGGGGAGCTTTAATGCAGTTGATGCAGTCACTGATCAGTATCCTGGCAGACTCTGTCTAAAGGTAACACATTGTAACGGGTTGCTAAAACCCACAGCATCCACCAGAACACTGAGGACATGACCTCAGTGTCCTCAGTGCTAGCTGCACCCCTCACTGGGAGGGAAAATATGCAAGAATGTGCTTCTATTTCTTCTCCCCTTTTATTCCATTTCATCCAATCTTCAACCTCTGTTCTGGATTCAGATACACTGCGACAGGCAATAGAGACACAGCTTTGAGTCTGTCTATCTCACCGGGCAAGGATAAACAAGACAGATCGTGTGTATGACTGGCTGATTCACTGGCTGACTGGCAGAAATAGCATCTAGCTGACAGACTAGCTGACTGACTGACTGATTGGCAGAGACAATGTCTAACTTGGCTAGCTGGTTTCTTGATTGAATGGCTGATTGACAGACTGGTTGACTGATTGGCTGACTGAATGCCTGACAGGCTAAAAGATGGGTCGTTGTGGCGGCAAAACTGTGTTTACTTCAGGTGTGGTGCGTAATCACCCGCAGGAGTATCGTGATTGGATATTGTCCATGCTAACAGCCCCCATCTGTATGTGACCGTCTCACAAAGTCTGCCCCAAATACTGGCAAATAGGCTGGGAGCGCAGATGAGGGGAAACGATTTAAAGAGGCAATCAGTGTGGGCAGGACAGAAGTGATGAAATGAAGTAAACAAGTCCCTTTCTCTCTTTACACACACACACACACACACAGAACCAACCGCCATCACTCTCAAGAGCAGTAAAGCAGCAATAGTCACAAGAAAATCCATTCTCCAACAGTATATGAATTTATGAATTCTTCAAAGCTCATACAACAGCTGGGAATAGGATTTTTCATTTTATTCTTTTCTCCAAACACTTGGCTTTGAAGTAGTGCTGGCATGTTATAATTTATTCAGAATTAATGCACTGGTTATCCTTGTTAATCACTCTTAACAATTCATAAACAGTCAGGGTTATGCACAGATAGGAGCGGTAATTGGACATAGGAAAAAAAATGGAAACAGGAGATTGCTATTGGATTGTACTGTCCAAACAAGAGTGCAAAATATAAAAGCATATCTGGAGTCCTGTTATGTCCTATGTAGTTATAGCCTCTAAGTACTGTGCATTCATTTTCTCTCTGGCACTTTCTTTCCAGGACAGCAGGACAGTCGCAGTTACTAGCAGGACGGTGGCATGAGATTACATTTAGCAAAAATGTATAAATGTCTATGTTTTAAAGTATAACATACAGTAATTACTCTAAGTTCATTTTCTTCCTGTATAAATATATGGTTGGATACATTCTTAAATTAAACTAAAAGGTGAGCTATTTATGAATATATTTTATTTTAAGTAAACCAATTTTATCTGGAAACTTATTTTACATTGTACTTTACAATAGTAAAACTGCACTGTTTTGACTGTGTTTCTCAATAGCACATTTTTATATACCATTTATTTGCATTTTATTTAGAATACATGATACTTAGGTACAAAGCCAACACTTGATACTTAACATTTAATTAATTAATTTTTGTAAATCACTAAATACTGTGTAATTTCAAATCCATATTTCAATATATATCAAGTACAACCTTTCAATTCTAATCTAGTTTTTCACTTGGGAGGACTCTATCCTGAAGTGGAGTGAGGAGGCCAAGAGTGTTTGTGTGTATATTGGTTTGTAGAGAGTGCGATGGTGGCAGGTGTGGCTATGAAATGTGGTGACTGCTGAAGTACCCTTCTCCTGTGTGTGTGTGTGTGTGTGTGGAGCAGAGAGTCTCGTGGATGTATTATGGGAACTGGCTGCTGGACTCAGCAAGATAGTTCAAGATGGCACCTATTCATTCCAATGGAAGTTGTTCACCCAGCAAATACAACAAAATATATATTGGTTTTCTTCCTGGTTTGCTTCTGTGTGGGGCGGCCCAAGACATGCACATTTTATAAGGTACACCTGTAAAATCTAATGCAATCCAATACAACAGCTCAGCCATAAATTCTACCTTTACAAAGAAAATAATGTTTAGTTTTGATTGACAGAACTGTATTATTATTGAGGTTGTAGTTTGCAGTGGTGTTGAACTGGACTGATCATATCTAATATTCTGCCCAACCCATTAACAAACATGAGAGAGAAAGAATATTAGAAATACATTTCAATATAATGAAGTCCAATACAACAGCACCACTAACTACGACCTCAGTAATAAGCATGAAATGTCAAATTTGTGGCAGATCTGTTGTATTG
The DNA here is from genome assembly GCA_005408345.1 of Macquaria australasica. Taxonomy (NCBI): domain Eukaryota; kingdom Metazoa; phylum Chordata; class Actinopteri; order Centrarchiformes; family Percichthyidae; genus Macquaria; species Macquaria australasica. Next base: position 248,838 of record SEMN01000553.1, read on the forward strand.
GATTGTATTAAATTCTATACAGTAGGTGTAGTGGCAAAGTGTCTCTTTCTCTGCCCCCTGACACAGAAATTATATCACACGCAAAAAATTCATTTTATTGGCTCTGAGGAAGTTTTATGTCCTCATGGTTTAAAAAAATTCCAAATAGAAGTAGCTGACCACGTGTGTAGTTTGACACGTCCAGTCAAAAGAATTACAGATGTCTCTTTCGTGATGGTAGTGTATGGAGAAAGTTGCAGTACCACACTGGCCCACTTGGCCATCATAGGCAGCAAGGCTGACTTGCCTTGATTATATAAGAACAGGGGAAGAGTGGAAGGGAATAAAGTAGACTACACTGGATTAAAATGACAAAAGAAAGTACAGTAGAGTCCATTTAAGAATATAGCAGGTTATATTCAACCTCTGAATTTGTGCTGTCCTTCTCTGAAGAGGGCTTCTGCATGTCGTGATAAAGCTGTGGCTTTAAAGGAGGCAGACTCTCCCAAAAAACATACTTTTGGCCAAAATTGGCCAAGTCTTTCTGCTTCAGTAACTTTTTTACCACTGTTCTCCACACTTCTCTCTCTCTCTCTCTCAGTGTATTCATTTAGCCTGTTATGTTTTTACCTCTCTCCTGTCTTTTGTAACCTGTGTACAGCACATTCCAATAACACACTAGACGGAGACTAGACTATTTTCAGTTCCTGCTCTATACGGCTGTGGCTGCCCTTTTGCTTGTTTCTCAGCTCATATATCACAAGCAGCTAGGCCCTGCGACAAGCCAGAGCCCTGCATTTGAAAACACATTACTTTTTAAGACCCCCTGAGAAATTGTGAGAGGAGGAAGAGTAATAGAGCTTTCCCACTCTCTTGTAAAGCACCCGCTGTGCACATATGAGATTGTGTGTCGCTGTGTGTTTGGGTGTGTGTCTAAGTGCATTTGTGTGCCCGTCCGTGTTTGTGTGTTAGGGGATATTTGGATTGGAGGCTGGAACAGACAATAACAACAACCTGTAAAATCAGCCAGGTCTGTATTGTTGTGTTCTAATTCCTTGACATATTGAGAATTCAACCCTGTAAAATCTCATAATCAGTTTTGTGATTAACTTGTGTGATTAACTTCTCTTATGATGAACTCAGTGTAACTGGAAAAATGTCAGTTTCATGCCGAGTCAAAGTTTCTTGCTACCACATTAACAACAATTTCAATCCTATTATTATGGTTGTATTTTGTCTTTTTGAAATGGATATTTATTTTGGGGTTATTTTGTAGCGATCAGATTAGGATTTTCAAGATTTTTCATGTGTAATTTATGTATATATTTATATGTTTTAGTCTTTCTTTATCTTGGGACTATGTTGAAAATATCTATTCTGACTTTAGTTGATTCTGTAAATTCTCGAATACCTCTAATCAAATAAAATATTCATGAGGTCAAGTCTTGGAGTTTAAGATGATAAGTTGAATGAACTTTATGCCCAACTGAGAATTCACTAAACTTATCAAATTAAGATTGTTCAGAGGAATTGGTAGCTAATAATTTAAGCATATTTTAAGAACGTAGAGTATCTGGGTTAATGCTCTCCAGAAACCCTTCTGTCTTCTAGTTGAAGAAAGTAAGAAGTTAAATGATGGAGGCTTGTTATGTATCTTTTATGTATGTACTGTGTCTCAGATGAGTCTCACAGCCTTTTTTTCTGATAAAATAGAACACATCAGCCATAATGAGATATTCAACTTAAATCCCTAACCCCAGTCTGCACTCGTAAGTTACAACTGACAGATAATGAATGCAATTTTTAAGACTGTTATTGGTCAGAAAGGGGCTGTTAACTGCATTGTGCGTGACGAGAGCAAATATAATTGCTAAACAAATCAGTTCTTGTCAAGATAACTCAACAGTTGTTGGCTGAACTTAATATCTTGTGTCATTATAACATCTTTCAAGTTATTCTGATTCATATGTTATTGTTTGGAGAAAAATGAGACAGTCATGGTATGGACATTTTCAGGTTAATCAAACTTATTTGAGTTTGAGTTCAGTTAACTCAGTGTATGTACAGCATTTTTCAAGCAGGTGGAAAAGATGACTTTACGATGCATTTAGAGGTCATTAAAGGTTTTACATTTCTGACATTATTGGAAAGGAAGTAAACCTTGAGAGCAATAATACCTCCCCCTGATGGCCTAAGCAGCCTGTTAATGCCTGTAAAAACTTGCAGGTCTATATCACATGGCTCAGCAGGGGAACTTTTCACATCAAGTTTAATATTTATAACCAATTAGCTGATATTCTGTGAATATACTACTGGGTGTACACTCCTACTTACCAAGAACTGACCTTACTGCAACAACACAGGCCTAGAGATGGTCCCCAGCGTTAACCCCTTTATGATCACATTGAATGTGTTTGACAGATAAAGGTGATTTTTATTCTCTCAGTGTTTCACACTCGGAAGGGAAGGCACTGATCTTCCAGTGCAGCACCTCTGCTGCACCAGCAATTCTTTTTTACCATCAGATCTAAGGATCTCTACCGGGTATATCTGTCTCTGGAGTGCTCTCTCTCACAAAAACACAATTTTTCCCCCTTCTCTTAATGGTCCCTCGCTCCCTCCCTCTCTTTATTTCTGTGAGGGACATAAGATAAAAATCATCAGTGTAGCTGGAGGAAACGCAGAGGGTGTGAAGAGACAGACTAGAGCAGAGAGATGTCTGGAGGGATGACTTGATGAATTGAAAGGCAGGGAGGGAGGACAGACACTAAGCAGGTACACTGTCGCCCACTCATCATATCTTTGCTTCTTTGCTTTAGATTTTTTGTTTCAGGCCAGAGAATGTAAAGTGTCCAACTGTGTTCACAGAAAACATTTAAAGCTTTGCAACAAAGAACCAGTCAGTGGTGCCAATACTATGCCAACAAGACAATGTTTGTTTATTATGAACATCATTTAAACACCTGCCAGCTCTGCAAAGGTGAGTCACTGTTTTCAGCTTTTAAAATGAATCATTGCACAATTGGTTAAATGTTTTGATTACACCCCACACACATCATCAAATGATTTGTTTGACAAAAAAATAATAGATATGTTAAAAAATAATGATTGAACATGTTTTTTCTAGATTGAGAAAAATCAAAACATGGCTTCACTGTCCATGTTTGTTTTGTTTGGATAAAACTACATTATTTCTCTGAATATTTGTCGCCCAGGCTTCTCCTGTGAGTTGGCGGACCATATCCCGTGATCCCGCCTGAACCCCAACCTTAACTGTCTTTACTAATACATCTGAGTGGTAGAGCTTGCAAGCAAGTCAAGTATGGCAGATCATTAAGTAAAAATAGAGAAACAGTACAGGGAACTAACTGACCATCATCACATCACACAGATCTGTCTCATGGAACAGATTATAATATGTACAGAGTTGATGTCTTTTTGTCCAGGCTCTGACTTCGTCACTCCACGCAAAGATAGACCAAATTCAGTACAGTCGAGAATTGGGAGTGACGGTAACAAACTTCTTTACAGGGGAACTTAAACTCAGTCTACAGGTGGATCTTGGAGTGTTGGCAGGGCATATGAACAGGCTGTTTTAGAGGCAACTCACTCTGACAGTAAAATTAAAATAAAACTTGTTAAAGGTGGAAAACATCATTGCCGTGGTTAAATATTGAAATAAAAAGCCAATATTTGTTGTCTGAGACAGGGCTGTGGTCTCCAGCATCAGGGCTGAATGCATAAAATGCCCATCCACCATAGCAGCCTCCACACCCTTACTTTTTGTTGCACATTCTCCAAAAATGTCCTGTCAATGGTTAGTGGTACTGTACATTTATTGGGTAGTGTTGAATTGTCCTGTATAAATGGGAGATTGGGCTGTTGGAGGGTGAAGAAAGAAAGTGAAAATGAAAGATCCCTAGTATGCCTTCATAACCAGTCCTTTAACAAACAGCTAGTGAGTCATCGATGCTCTTTGCCTACAGTGACTAAAGTAAAGTGACCAATCTGCTGTGGCTACGAACATAATGAGTTTTATGAAGACTGCCTTTGATTAAGAAACAGACAGGCTTGCTGGAGGGAGAGTAGGTGAGAAAGGACAGAGAAAGGTTCATCAATGGAGGATAGACGTCCAGAGGAAATGTCACCAGCCCCCACGGAGACATACATATGGTCTTAGTACGATCCTACACACATGCGCAGACGCACACACTTTGGTATTGCAGTGATGATGGGGACTTGAAGAACCTGAAAGGTTAATTAGTCACCATGGGGGGAAACTCAAAGGGTGTCAGCTCAACCTCTTTCCCTCATCAGTCTCTTGCTGTCTCCTGGCATCGGCTCTCTACTGTGTTTTTTGATTCCAGGAAAAGACCACTTGTGATCTAAATTAAGAAGCTGAATAAAAAATAATGGGTTAGCTCATTACTGAAAGGAGGAAAATTGATGGAAGCCTGGAAAATATGGATGGGGAGATTGAAATCAGTCCTTGATATGATAAATCCATCAAAAGCAGGATATGCTCACAGCATGGGAGCAGGTCTGAGGGTTACGTATACATGTATTTATCTGCACAGGTAGACACATACTGTACTATTACTCATGCTATGAATGATGTATAGTACCACTCGCTGTGCCCAACCCATCAATCAGTCTCTACTGAAGTACAAATGGCTATCCCATAAATCTCTGGGGTTGTTTTCCCTGATTAAAACAGGCTTGGAGGGTAGAATAGTAGAATGTGGACGGATAAAGACAGATTCTTAATTCAAACTTTGAGGTAGATACATCTTTGGACCATTATCCAGTGTGAAAGAAAACTACTAATCTTGACCTGTGAGGGTGCTATATTTAAAGGTACAAAGAGGTTTTCTTCAAATGTGATGTCCTGGACAGCACTGGTCCAATTTTAGTAAAGCTGAATGGTTCTTTTGACAGTTTTCCGTGGCATTTAAAGAATGCACTGATTGGCCTAATGGGAACATTATAATTAAAGGTCAAAAGAAGAAAGAAAAATCTCAAAGACCACAACAGCTACAGCACTGGTCCAGTTTTAATGAAGCTTGGACAGATGGAGCATCTTGTTACCAATGTTTGCCTGTATTGTTCATGGAGAGACTTCATGTTTATTTGTTACAGACAGATGTTACAAAACTGGGTAGCACCCAATCACAGCAGCAGCAAAAGTGCCAGTGCAACACATTTTTCAAAACTGAGAGTAACTCCCACAACACGAAAAAGAAGCATCCAGTTATGTTAGAGGCAGAAAAAATGCACAAAAACCTGGATGATGTCAGAACATGATTAAGACCTACTTTTCAGTTGTTGATTATCTTATGAGCTTTTAAGGATTTTTTATGTACATAGTAGAGAGTTTTACAACCTATTAAGGAACATGTAAACCTTGTATTCACTGGACAGCGATGCACCAGTGTTACACCAACCAGTTGGTAGCTGGGTTACATATTCTGCTGGATAGTTCAACAGTACAAAAAAACAACACTTGACAAACTGAGGAAAAAAACATATACTAAGGGTTCTGGGGCAAGGTCTTACAGTAAGTTATTTTCTGAAGCACAGATATTGAAAACGTTTTTGATAATACTGGTGAGTGGTGTGGAGGCTCTATGAACAAATTCCAATTAAGGCCCCTATGAAGACAGGGACAGCCTGATGACATTTACATACTGTTATTTATGCCAGTACTTAACAGTAGTGAGACATAAATATATTCTAATGGCTGATAACTTTACTGTTGGCTTCAAAATGTCAACCCCATACTATTAACTCATTGTTTGTCTTAACACAGATGGGAGCAAAGGAATTTATTTTTATGTTTTTCTTAAGATAGTCGATGTTAATGTAGCAAATAGAGACGTCCAACCAGCAGACAAAGATAGAAAGCTGAAATTTTCATGGTTGGAGGTTGCTTAGCAAGCAAGCGTACAAAATACATCACTTTTGCTCACATATTTATGCTGAAATTAATAGCTACTTATAAATCAATTCTCATATTATCTCATGATTACCAGTGTGTGTGTATGCCTTCATACGCAGGTGTACATTTTGTAATGTATCCTGACCAATTTGCTAACCTACTTTGAATTCACAGAATACTATTTTGAATCTAAATGTAATCTCATGGGCTTACTGTTATCCAGTTTTTAAATGAACAGTGAGATGGAGAGACTGTCATTGCTCTATAGCATTAAACGTTAGGTGGAATGATTGATAGATGATCAGTACCCAATGTTCATGAAAATCTGTGACCTTCTGAATCTTTTGAACAGTTGGCTGAAGTGAACTAACTGTGACTCACCCATTAGTATTGACTTAGAGACATGGAAAATGCCACCAACTGTCCCAAAGAATCGTCCAGACAGCTAAGGAAGTATTAGTCAACATTAGTGTTCCCAGAAATCCCTTTCTAACCGCAGCCAGACCTCTGTGAAGAAGACTGAGATAAAATGGCTTTAGATGTTGTATTCACATTGTCTTCTCTGTCTTCTTTAAGAAAAAAAATCTTCCTTTGGTCCACTGTGGCTCCAGCTCAAGTGCAGTGCCACGAGGGATTAACACAGGGATGCAGGGTTTCCCATTTGTCTTATCTCACACTTGTCACAGGATTGAAGGCTTGGTTCCAATGAAATAAAACCCTGCAACAAATCACTGTAACTAAATTTTGAATAACAAGAATCCTGACTTATACTATATAGGCATAGAAGCTACAATAGAAGCCTCTTCTTTACTCTGATGTGAGTCTGAGCCAACAGTGGTGCTCACGACTTTATAGAGCTGAAAATAGAACTACAGTAATGTAATACATTTCTCTGTCTCTTTCTCACTTTCTCACCCTTCTGAAAACTTGTGCAGCACTGTCAGGTTGAGGCTCACATGCACATCAGTGGACATTCACAGCTAAATTTGGCTGCACATTTGTTACTGTAAAATCTCACATATGGGCTGAATACAGACCCAGGCTGCCACAGCCTTTATTTTTCTAATTAACCAGTTCAGTTTATTTTGGGATTAAGCCCATTTAATAGACTATGCAGCATCGCACAGCTTTCTAAAAGAAGAATACCACCAAAAATATCATGATTTAGAGCATGAATTTGATGGTTTAGTGGGTTTACTTTTAGTCCCTCTGCAAACACTACTTTCTCTTTCTGCTTTTGTTTTTTCTTTGTGTTTAAAGAAACTCTCTCCCAATAGTGCTCTGCTCTGCCTTTGATTATCGGAGAAGACAGAGCGTCTGAATTCAGCCACCAGGCCATTAATCTGTGACTGGGTCTGAGAGATGAGGGAGCCTTCAGTGGCGACCCGCGGGGAATTATCTGCTCACTTCAGCCTGCCGCAGAGACCCACTGCTGGGCTCAGACCACAGCATGAGAAACACTCTCTCCAATGGCCACCTGGGGCAGTGACTGTGGACACTGATGTGGAGAGAAACTCAACTGATGCAACACACAGTTTCTGAATATTCTTGAGTGTTGAACCCCTGTTTCTTACTATTGTGGGCTTTAAACAGAAACACAGAAAAAATACATAAAGTTAACTTTAATAATTAGCAAACTTTTCTCAACATCTTTTACTGAAAAAAGAAAGAGTTAGGAGCAGAGACTAACAGTGACTTGTGATGTCACAAGCAAGTTTCAGAAACAATATCTTCAAAATGGAAGAAACATTTCAAATATGGAAGACATGAAATTAGCTGTTGAGACTGGTAGTCGTTATTGAAAACTATTTTTGACTGTATTTTAAGAGAGATCTTTTTTTTTTTTTTTACCATTTACTTTAATACAAAGTGTTTTCCTGGAGCCACCACCTAGGGGCCATTATAGGAACTACACTGGAAGGCACTTTGGCATTAACTTGAATCAAAGCAAGGCAAAGACAAAAACAAGTCAGTTTCCTTTGCTGTTAAGTAATCTTTAGGCTATTTTAACATCTGCACAATACATTTTTTCTTTTTATTTTCATGATTTTTTCCCCATTTTTCTTTTAGTCATTTTTTTTGGCTCAATGTCTTATGTAAAGCACTTTGAATAACCTTGTGGAATTGCTTAAAAATGCTATACAAAACAAACAGTTTTTACTTGAGCATAGATGTTTGGTCTTGGTCTTTTGTATGTTGAAGAAAATCTACATTAACTTTTGATACCATTCCTTTAAAACTCCAATTTAACATTTGATCTTTAACTGTCAGGTAACTTGGTTAAACCACCACATGTGATGGAGGGAAATGACAGAAGGAAATGACAGGTTCTCAAAGAAAGATAAAAGACTTGACCCATTAGACTTTAATGCTAAATGTTTTCATCCTCCTCATGCTGGGGTTGAGAGAGGTCTCTTGTCTCCTTTGCTCCTGCTGATCTATTACAGGCATCTCTCATTTGAAGCCACACATCATTTTTCTTGATGTGGGCTCTTTTTTCTGTTTTCCGGTCTTCCAAACTGAGCTGAGGTTGTATGAGGGCTGTTGACATCTGATGGATGAAGTCATCACTGTCCTTACATGCACACGAGAAACCAGGCTACTGGGGAAATCAAGTTAAGGCAGGAATTGGAACGTGCTTACCTTCATTGCAATAACCTGGTTAGTCAAAAACACAGAGCTGGGGCTGTAATCAGAATTCTCTCCTACCCACAATCAGATTTTTGATCCAAGGTTGGCATGTATTTTAAGGATATTAAATGACACCGCAGCTTGAGCACAGCTGTTCCACACTGTGTGTATGTGTCAGAATTTATAAACAGCCTACGGTTCAGCTGTGAAAATTGACTTATTAAGACTTATTTATTTCAGTTTCAATTTTAGTCAGACTTTGGATTGAATCATTTTGGACACAGCTGGGAGTAATGATCTTTTCTGTCATTCATCTGTACTGCTACTACAGCGAAACTTTCCATGAAGACTTTCTCATGCACAAGTGCACATTAAAGAACTAAATATCCAGGTAGAAACCAGGTCCAATATGCATATGACTAAGAAAGCAACACTAGTACACTTGAATGCATGGTGGCCAACATCAAACCATCTGTGCAGGGACCTCAGTGGTGACTGTGAAAAGCTTCTGTAAAAATATCCTTCAACCTTTCTATTATATTTTGTAATCCATATCATGTATGCTTATGCTATTTTATTGTATGGGTAATGCTTTTGTAAGACTGATGGAATTATGTCTACTTATACAAATTGACGATCCTGGGTATGGGGTGGGAGGAGCGGCCAAATATTATTGTCACCAAAATAAGGATAAAGTCATGGGATTTCAGAAATCTTATCATTTTTATTTTATCTTAATGGGATGGAAGGCTAAATCAATATTCTCATTATTACAGATACCTTTGCATATATAATTAGTATTAATAATTATTATAATTAAATAGTTTAACATATGGATAAAAAATTATCAATTAGCATATTTCTTAAGTGATTATATTGCAAACATTACTGACGTAAATAAACCTCTTCTAGCATCAGAAAGCATTAAAACTTAGATTTTAGTGTTATGCAGTGTTAGTCTTTGTATTAAATATTTGTCAATCAATGTGAGAGTGATAGCAGGATCCAGTCCTGCGGGTTTGTAGCTACCCTTTTGTTTACCTTTGGATCAATTATTAAGTTTTTAAAGCTGAAATCTCTAAGTTCCTGCATGTTGTTGCCATTCACAGTAGAGGTGTAGAGAAAGTTGTTATGGAAGTCTGCTGTTTATTTGAATCAAATATTACAAAACTTGAACCATGTGCCAGCTAACAAAGTGTGATACTACAGGGCTTGTGCTGTTGATTTTTATGTGTGAAAATACAAATATGGCGAGTAACTCGTTACTTCTAGTAGAGCAGCTTTTTAAAACGGACTTTATTGGCATCGTCAGCCGGGACAGGTGCAAAGGGCTAATCAACATAAAGTATGGATTTAGTCATTTACAAGTCCTGCCTCTTCTTCTGTCTTTTTTTTTTTGCAGGACTGTCTGCCTGCTTTGGTCCATGGTTTCTCATCTGTGTTTCATCCAGTCTTCATCCTCCTGGAGACTCAGCCAGTGTTTGCTGAGTCTTTGTTTATAATTATTATCTGTTTTAGCATCATCTGTTTTCTATGACTAACCACAGCGCCCACTCTCAGGTCGGGGGGGTGGGTCCTGTGTGAAACCAAAAGTCAACCTTGACTTATTTTAACTCAACTTAGTAATATACTTATTTTAACCCAAACCATGATCTTTTCCTAAACCTAAACAAGTAGGTTTGGTGCCTAAACCTAACCAAATTATTAGTTATCAATCAAAATGTGCTCAATACTCTTCACAACAACAGCATATATAATACACAAATTCACCAACACCAAGCTTGTAACATTTCAAATAATCTTATCCGCGCATGTTATGTAGACAGCAGATTTAGTTTCCATGCAAAGCTTCCACTGGGACATTGGAATGCAGTCAAGAAGGCTGTATAAGGGCCCTCCTCTTGGCATTTGATGGATGAAGCAATGTAAAAAAAAGAGGGGTAATAAAACACCACAACACTGAAGATATATTTTTTTACTTCAATTTTGCATTCCAATGATTTGAAATTGTTTCCCTCTCCACTGTGTCGATCTCTGCTACCTATTCACCCGATGAGCGAAAACTATCTGAGGAGAGGATTTATGCCTGCATCATTTGGCAGTTTGTCTTTGTGATAGCAAAGATATGAAAAATGTGTTGTCGTGAGAGAGCAATTCACAATTATTTTTTCCAGTAGGATTCCTGGAGAAACACTCTGATGGAGGAGACAGAGAAAATGATAATTACATCAACAGAAATGTGTGACACGTTCAACACTCTCCCTCCTTTTTCTCTCTGCCAGGCACACACACACACACACACACACACACACACACACACAGCTCTGGGTCTGTGCTCCTTGAACAGATTTTGTTATGAGTCCAGTGTATTGTGTTCTCATGCACAATTCACCTGTATTTTCGACAATCTTAATGAGCCACGCCAACCTCATGGTCAACAAACCTACCTATCTGTTTATCTTTCCTCTTCTGCACCTTTCTACATCACTTCCAGCTTAATTAGGAGTTTTTTCTCTTCATCTGCCCTCCTGAGATGCACATATACATTTTTGCTGTTCGCCACAGACGTAAACGTGCACAGCTGCCCTTTGCGGGGGCAGGAAGGGGTTCAGAGTCAAGCTCAAGGACACCAACATGACAATGGGTGAGGCCTGTTGTGCAATTCAAATTGCTGGAAAATGCATTATATTTCCCCAGTTGTGTTGCTTAATGTCCCTCTCCTTGTCTGCTAATATGAACTGTGAACCTCTGCAACACTGCAGCTGATGCTTTAGGTGAATTCAAAATCACATTTGATGGTGGGTGTTTGTCCTCAGAGATAATTTGAGCTCCTATTGTTTGCACCATATGATTTAAAGTATGTTAACACCCTTGTTTCCATATTAATGCACAGATCTATCTATCTATCTATCTATCTATCTATCTATCTATCTATCTATCTATCTATCTATCTATCTATCTATCTATCTATCTATCTATCTATCTATCTATCTACAAGTTCATTAGAGTTTCTTTCTAGATATGATCAATGGACTTGGAATCTGAAATGTAATCAGCCTATTGATTAATAATACTGATGTGAAGGTTGGTTTGGAGTAATATACAATACATCTAATGAATAATAAATATATAATAAAAGGGCATCCAGCATCAGAACTGAATCAGACCTTGAAAGGAGCACGCACAGAACTCATGTAGTCGAGTTTCTCAGGTTGAGTGTAGGGTTCAATAAACTTCGCAATTAGAGAAGTCATAAACCGATGACGCTGATGATGGCAGAGATTTGTCTTGTGCTGCTGCTGCTGAGCCTTATTAATAAACCGTGATGAATTTGCTGAGAGAGCTCATACTACTTCTCTAATTTCAGCCTACTTGGTATGCCACACTGAAGTGATATGAGAATCAGCAGGGACAACAAGATGATGTTTTGTTGCCACAACTTCGAAATTTCCTTAACCCACATCCAAAATCTATTTTATTTGCTCTATGAATTTATAAATAAGTCATAAATTAATGATTATTTGTTCTTCAGATTGACTCTGTTAGAATGGAAGGGATCTAATAATTTTGAGTTTATTGCCTTTGACTGGATTCACATATTTACTTCCTGTGGTCATGACGCCAAGTGGGAGTCTATGGAAATTCCCATTCTAATTACCACTAGCAGCCTAGTGTGTTTCCCCCCATCAACAGAACTTTACAGTAAACTCAACATGACATGAATGCAGCATTAGACCTCAGCCGGAGTATCATGATTCGAAGCATTTGGTCTGTTACTGCATTTGGTGTACTGTTAGAAGTAATTCCTACCATATGGGTGGGGTTTGCTGAACAAGTATTTTTCATCCTAAATTCCTGGCATTTATTATAATGTGGCAATAGGATGCGCTCATCTGTGTCACAGTGCAGCCATCTGGAATATAAAAGAAACAATACTACATAAAATATACAGTAGTTGCACTACGGCTTGCCTGACTCAAGACTCTGGTGACATCCTAGAAGACCCTATAGAGCTGATTAGGCTAAAAACTCAAGTTCTTCTGCAGCTGTGGTGGAGAAAAATCAGTTAGACACCAATAGTAAATGAGGCCAGTGTGTTTTTTTTTTTTTGGCTGGATGTACCCGGCTCAGCCTTGCTGCCTGAGTCTTGTCTTGTCTTTTACATCTGGGCCGAGCTGGAACAAAAGGGCAGACGCTAACCCAACAGGCAGTGCAAGCATTAGCACACTGATTACCATCCCACGCATGGCCACACATGCCTACACGCACACATCTACACATACTCGCACACATGCTAGCAGCAGAGCCACAAAGCAGTGTCTTGATCGTGACTGAGATGCAGAGAGATGGAAGGAGCAAAGGAAAGATAGACAGAGAGAGGAGAGAGGCGAGAGGCGAATGAAAGAGAAGTGGGGACGGCAGCTGGTGCTTCCCACCAACCTCCTGCTGTCTGATTTCTCTCTATGTCTTCTCTCTTTATCTTGGTCTTTCACCGACTCATTTCCACCCTCCATTGCCCCCGCACTTTCAGACTTTCATTCACCATTAAGCTTCAAAATCTATCTATCTATCTATCTATCTATCTATCTATCTATCTATCTATCTATCTATCTATCTATCTATCTATCTATCTATCTATCTATCTATCTATCTATCTATCTATCTATCTATCATTACAAGTGGCAGAATGACAGTGAAGCAGTGATACTTCTGTCAGAGTCAACTCTAAATTTAGCTCCCACTGCAATTCAGGTGACAACCTGTAGCCAGCAGCAACACACACACACACACACATGCACACAGCCTAGCCACCAGCAGAGTGAAAAGAAAGCATCCCAGCTGTTTCCTTAGCAAAATGAAAAGGCACTTTAATCTGTCTGTCTCCCCCACCTTGCCAGCCAACTCACCTCCTTTTTCTCTCCTCTACTCTGAAAAAGGTAACAGGTGCCATAGGAGTCAAGAGCAGCCGTCATGCTTCATTTCCTTTCAGACTTATCTTATTTACTGCTCGATGTTGTTTGCCTGTATGGATTTATGACATGGCCAGATGCCCTTTGGGTAATGTGTTGAAATAAAGAAAAAAAAAAGGGGGATTTTGTGCTTGGATTATTAATACAATATTCTTTTTTTTTATTTCCATGCCACTTCCCCAGCCGCCTGCAGAGATTTTTTGGAAGTACCCACCTCTCCCTTTCTGCTCCCCTGTCTCTTCATCTCTCTCTATTACTCTTTGACTCTGTCACTGTGCCAGATTAGTGACTGGAAAGGTACAATTTTCAGTGTGCCCACAAAGAGGAGGAGGTAAGAGGATCTGATTAATGCACATTTCCTCTTTATATATTCATGACTATTTCCTGGAGTCTATTAGAAAGACATGACTTATTCAAGTGGAGGTTTTGATTGAAGTTCTTTCTGTCTCGGCAGTTGACTTTCCATCTTTCATTTTCCAATACTCCTCCCCTTCTCTATTTTTTTTCCGTGGGTCTGATCTCTGTCCTCCCTATTTCCCTCACTCTGTTCTTTAACCCCACCCCACTCTCCTTTCATTCTGGAGTGCTTCAATTGATTGGATGTGACGGATTATATCCATTCGGCTCCACTTAGCTCAGTCTGGTTGTGTGAGAGTGAGGGTTTTGACCCTCTATGAACTGGTGATGAGAGATGGCTTGGTTGTGACTGTCATCTATTATGGATCTGGAGGGAAATGGTGTTGTGATGATTTTAGTCCAGTGGCCGCCTGCCCGCCCGCCTATCTGTGAGATCCTTATTATGCATTCACAGCACTGCAGGACTATTTTAGGGAACCGAATAGCTCTGCTCAGTTTGAGAAGTTATGATTCTGTGCAGCTACAAAAAAGGTGCCTTAATGTTATATATCACTCCAGTTCCAGTTTTTCTCCTTTGTTCAAATGCATTGCTCCCAACTGTGGCTTAGAATGCAAATGCATAGATGCAGTGATCATAGCTTCAAATGGACTTACTGAACTCTTAATGATTTCTGGTTCTCTTTACATGATTCTCTTCACTTTTCACTCAGCTATCATACAGAAAGCAAATCATTTAACACAAGTAAAGATACTTTTGAAACTCAGCTGCTTGAGGGCCCAAATGAAGGTACAAGACTTTGTGAGCAAAGAGCAAATCAAGATGCAAGTCCTTCAGGTCTCTGAATGCTGACTATAAAGCAGCTAAGTTGGAAGATGAGTTATATCAGACACCATGGGTTCCAGGAGTAAGAGTCCACTTTACTTTCTTCATAAACAATGGTAGGTGAATGGCAGTTGGAGCACTTTCAAGAGGTGGACAGGCATGGATCTCTCCTGGTTGAATCATCAGTGCAAAAGAAAAGCATCTCCATTAAAACATATCTGGATCTTTGATGATGTACTTAGAAGTACACTACGACTTCCAGTAAACAGTTCACTAATAAACACTCAACCACCAAGCTAAAACGTCTGTTATAGCTGCTTACTGCAAGCTCAAGCTAACAGTTATGCAGGTCTGTGTTACAGTAAGATGAATTCAGCAATTGGGGTGTTGTGTTTTGTTCTCAATTTCAAAGACAAAGTAATTTGAATTTGCTACAGCCAACGTTGCTAGGGCTACTTTTCCTTAACAACGTGGGCTGAGGCTCTTAGGCAGTAGGTTTGGTATTAAAAGTATTAAAAGTTATTCATTGTTGCAAACTGATGAAAACATGAATCGAATATTTGCCTTGTGCTATTTGTATGAGCTTTACTGCTGGACTATGTTTGCAGTCCCTGTTTATTTGCCATTAACAGTAAATATACTGACTACATAGTGGTTAGCTGTAGCTACCTAGCAGCGTACTCACCAACTTTGTGTATGTGGAGAGTGTCCGTGTGTGTTTAGTTTATCTCCTTTTTACCCTTTTCTCTGTACACTTATGAGGTAGAGTCATAAAGTCTTTTTTCACCAAAGTTGAAACATTTTCAACTCACAAGGTCTTGTACTTGCCTAAATTTGTGCTTGCCTACATGGGCGAATTCACATCAGCTTAAGTGTTTCAATTGACTGGCAAACATAGTACTTTAAAATTGACTTCCCATTTGCAGTATCATTAAGTTATCCAGTAGACAGTTCGAAATGTAGACTAAATATATTCTTATAAGAGCTCACTGCTAGGGAAGGACAATTAGAGCCGCCTTAATAGTTCAAAATTAAGAAGGAAACTACTTATGTGGAAAAGTCCATGTATATATCATATATCCTATGGTGAAAATCTGAGTCTTTATATTAGTATGTCTATGTATTGAGAGCTGTCCTAAACAAGACTTCAGATGTGTTTTTTATACCCTTGAGCAAAACAGCTCACATGTTCTGCAAGCAAAATGAGAGCTCCCCTCAGTAACAAATGCAGTATCACTTAAAGACAACATTTAGACTCTTGGTTCTCATCATCTCATAGGATGTGAACTAGAGAGGCAGTATTTCTAAGCCCACTCCCTTCAGTGTGCAAAAGAAGAATTACTTAGCTTCAGACAGCGCCGTGCTGACCCTAGCTCCCACCTTTTTCAACAAATGTCTGGTAAATGTGTAACCCACTGTCGAGAGAGCTTGCTAATAAGGATGATACACTTCCTTCTTCTTGGAAACGTAGAGTGAAATTATCTTTTTTTAGGTGGACTTTGCCATCGGATTAAGATGAGATAGACTTAATTGCCACACTGCTTGGCCACAGGGAGTCTTTTCTCAGTAAGAATATCAGTATAAAGCCGGGATTTCTTAAGGAATGCGCACCACGATTCTCCCATTAAGCTTACACCCATGGGAGTCTACTGGGAATGTCTTTACAGAAAGTGTATGTAGACCAATGGGGTTAGTGGGTCACTTTCAGGCCTCATTCTGAGTCGATAACTTTTGCTTGCTCAGTCCTTCAAATGGACTTATATGACCAAAATGGTTAAATTGGGTTCTGTGCTTCTCCTTGAGACATAGAAAGGCATTATGCAGCAAAATACAGTTAAATTTAAATAAATTAACTAAATGCCAGCCTACTTTCTCCTAACTTTTTCCAAGGAAACAAAGTTGGCTCTATCTCTCGCTAGCTGCCAGTGCCGCTGGGAGCCTTTAGGGACAGTAGACAGTCTGTGGGCAGCACAGGGAGGCAGATGGCCCTCAATCCTATTACATAGCTCCTTACACAATCTTTCTGTTACACACTCTCTCACTTGCACATACACACAAATGACATACAGCATGGAAATACGCAAAATGCAGCTATCCCTCTTTCTTCTCATTGCTAAGATTGAGACTTCCCTTGCCAGAAAAAAACAACACTATTGAGCCCTTTTTTCATATACTTAAAACAACTTATTTTTAGCTGGAAACCTCAGTTCTCATCCTGTCTCCTACTAACAGTCATTGCTGGTTTCTTTTAACTGTGTCTTTTCTGAACCTTAAACAAGTAGTTTTAGTTCTCCAAACTCAACCAGACCCTAACTATAGTAGTGGCAGATCACAATACGCTCATGATAGTCATTTTTGGACAGTACCTTTGGACAGTACCTTTCCAGTCAATATGACTCATAAATTCCATTTAGCTTCAGAGCTGCAAGTATGGAGAGCAAGAGCTGCAATGGTTGTAATCTTGATAGCTTGAGTCATCACTATGTGATATATAGACTGAATCCTCCTGTCTTCAGGGAACTGCAAGGCCTTGATCCAGTCTGTCCTGGTGCAATTCTTTTACGGGAAAAACGTTGAAAATCAACAATCTCCTAAGCAACTTATAAGGCAGAATTAAGTAACAGAGGTGGGTGTAAAGTAACAAAGAACATGATTTAGTTCAACAAAGAGGGGGTGTCACAAACCTTGTAAAATCAAGATGGCGCAGTATTTCTTCCTAGCTCACCGACTAAAGTGATGCTCAGCAGGATTGCGCTCAGTGCAGTCACTGGTGGCTTGAAGCAATAATTCAATAATAGTACTTATTTATATAGCATATAGCTTTCCATCTGGCCAGTTTCTATTTTCAGCATTTTCCCCATACAAGTACATACAAGTATACAAGTGCCTGAATTACTGATATGTTCAAGGTCCCATCCTGGATGATGATGTGTCACATATGGGTCCTGGATCAAGGCTAGGAACTGTAGTGAAGTCAAAGATCCATTGCATTGTTGCCTATCTTCCTTTCTGCTCATTGCAAACATTTCAGTGCCTTCTGTTTGCCAAATAAAAAAAGATTTCACTAATTCAATTTGTAAATGCAGACATTAACACACTTTGCATTCAACAGAAGGCAGATTGTCCTGTTGAACACATATGAGTAAAGAGTCAACGCGATAATAATGAGTCATGTAGACAGGGAATGTAGTTAGTGTTGACTGAGCATGTACATGTACTTGGCGCACAACTGTTTGACTCTGCTGAACAAGTGTTGCCCATCAATTTGAGGAGAGGCGATATGTGTACACAGCTGTACTCATACGATAGCCACTTGTGCCTGTGAGCCCAGAAGCTAGAGTACTTAGACACCCCCTCAACATACACACATTATCCTCGGGCAAGTAAACATGAAAATAGCTTTAGGCCTCTAAATGCAGCGAAAATGCTCAAATTCACATATTCAATGAGAAGAAACCATGGTTAACATTAAAAGTTGTCTATACCTAAACTACAAAACTACAGTAGTAAGACAAATAAACAAACAGTTGTGTTAAATGGGGGGTATTTTTCATTTTTTGTAAACTGACATGACTATTGTATTTCTATGAAAATATTTTTGGAGTTTTTTATTAATCTATTTTTTCAGTTTCTTCAAAAGTCAATTCATTTTCAGAACTCCGTACCTACCTCTAATTAAACAGGCTGTTTGGAGTTCATACATAACACTAGCATTATTCATGATCCATTACACTCAGTGATTGGTCTTGCTCACCCGATCTCCTCCCTTGATACACCGTTACTAAGGACTGATTCCTGCCTTCCATTTCATATACTGGGGACATGCAAACACACACAACATATGTGCTAAAATCAGCAGGGCTCACACTGTAAATAACGCCAGTTACAGTTAACATGAAGACTTTAGCCTCTCACATTCTCCTGTAAATTTCTGTCTCCATTCCCTCTTCTTTCTTTAATTAAACAGTTGTTTTCTTTTTCTGTGTTGTCTTTTTCCAGACCTCCTCTTTCCTCATCCCCGACTCAAATCGCCATCCCACACCCAGCGAGGAGTCAAGCTGGTTAAAGACTGTCATGAGAACAGACTGATCCCTATTTTACTTCTTGCTCTAACTGGGGAAGGAGAAGAGCAGCTGTGACTAAGGGGGAATTAAAGAGAAATAGAAGGTACAGCAAGCCCATATTGTTCCACCCACTCCACAGGCAGAAGACGTAACTGTGGGGGATGGCGCCATGAACACCTGAGTCAACAGGAGGGCACTGGACTACAGTCACGAAGGTACCAATGGATCAATTACAGTGTGAGACACAGAGGCTTAATGGCTTGCTGTAAGGCTTTATGTTTCATTAATGTTTCACCAAACGTTGCCATGAGGTATGAGATTTTTCCATTATGACAAGGAAAATGGTAAATGTTTCATACCATATTTAGGAAGGTTACCTCTCTATCAAAGTAAAGACATTTCAGACTCCAATGTGTATTGCTTTTTTATTGGAACCACACATTGGCCATGCTAAAGTTTAAATTAGTTTTGGATCCATCAGTGTTGTTGAGTTTAAACATAAGTATCTTACTTTTTAAAATTTCGTTGTGGTCCTTACATTTTGTGAAAAAGGCACATTGTTTTGTGACATTAATGCAAGTCACGCAGAGATGTTCAATTGACTGTTGCATGATTGATGCAAACCTCACTAGAATGAAAAGGTCACATTAATAATCGTCCTAATGATGGAACTGTCTGTTTCACTGTGAGGGATACTCAGGAGTTTATCCAGGGCAAAGGCTAATGGCACAACATCTAGCACAGATACCTGCCCGCAAATATAGAACATGCAACTCATGCTGTCACCTATATGAGCATGGCTGATCACCCACAGGTATACAGACTTCTGGATGAGTCTGTTCCATTTTCTTGAAGTCCAATATCCACCCTGATACACACTCAGCAAACTCACCATCACCAACAACCCAGCAATCACCACTGACCCACTTGTCTGGTACCTGAAGAAGTTGCCTGTTCTCAAAGCAATTTCTTCCTCTAAACATTCATATTTTTAGGTTTGTAGGAGGGATGCTGGAGCTGGAATCAGTCTGAACTTGTAAACTTTAGAAATTATTTTTTTTGCCATATAAAGTCCTAACTGTACAGCATTGAAAATGTAAGCTTTATGACATGTATCTCTATGCAGTAGGGTCCAGAGGGACACCGGGGTTCATGCCCCTGTGATGGATACAGCAACCCTGCTGACAAGGTCAGGAGACGTGGTCATGAGATGAGCACTGAATCTCTAACAGCTCCTGAGGTGCTATTCTGTAGCTATTGCTGCACTCTGACCTTCATGTAAACACAAATAATTCACCCTTGGGAATCAGTACAATGGGATTTATCTATTTTATCATTTTTGTGAGTTTTTACCAACTTGGAATTTCCCTCTGAACTTCAGTCTCTGTCCCTGCTGACTTTACTGTTGACCTGAGGACTGCTGCAGACAGGCATGTGCTACAGCCATTTCTTTTAATCTGCTAGCAAGTAGTTTTGGCCCCCACTTCTAACCCCCACTGTGCACATGTCCTCACCAAACAACAGTACTAGATTCTGCAACCACAAGCATTAGATCCTCAACTGGCTTCCAACCTCATTAACACAGCCAGCGGTGTTTATTGGACTACAAAAACAAGTTGGATGTACTGTACTGGGAATCAGAATCTTTGCAGTAGTGGGTAGGAACTTTACCCCAGTGAAAATATAATTTAAAAAAAATAAAGTAAATGGAAATAATGTGGGTTTTTTTGTCAAGCCTTAAGTTTAGCTAGCCATGGAGTGTCTGCCTATGCAACACGTTCTTATCCTGGGTCGTCAAATACCGATGCAGCTTTGTCATGCCCCTCGGCGTCTTATACAGAAGCACAAGGTACCCTTTAGCAATCTGTATGAGACCTTTCTGTCAGAAAGCCTTTTTAACACGTGGTTAATGTTGTGAAACGTTCAGTTTGGTGTGTGTGTGTGGCCTCCGGTCAGAGCTGCTGCACCACTCGATGCAGTACAGGTCAGAAATAAAATGTAGTAGCCCTCCAACATGCTTCCCTCTGGTCCCTAACAGTAAAAATGTGCTTTATTGCTTATTCCTGAACACACAGCAAACCTTCATAGCCTTTTCTGCTGGTGCATTTTCACATTTGGACCATAACACAACATCCCTGTGAGAATGAATCCTTCTTTTTCAGAGTTATCGTTAGGAACTACAACAAACAATGTGATGATGATTCCAGTTTTAAATCTCTCCTCAAAGCTCAATATGAGTTTAGGAAATGGACACATCAGCAGCAAGTAAGATCTACACAGAACAGACCACGAAGTGTTCGATTCGTTAGGCAGATATTTGAGTGGGGCAAGGTTGCCATAGTCACCGTCTGTCACCTCAGCATGGGGTGGAATACTCTTCAGTAGTTATCAGTGGTTTGTGGTCTATTCCTCATTTTCTTACCCTGTACTTCCTCTCTTTCACACAACACACACAGCACAGAAAGACACATGTCCTTGCAAAAAAGAACATATGTGTGAAAGAAGGACTAAAATAACTTGTCACTGTGATAGAATGGAGGAAGTTCTGGGTATATCACAATTGCTCACCATATTGTGCATTAGGAACACTGATACAGTTTTCCCAGGATGCTCTGGTCTTCAAAACACACACACACACACTGTCCACATCACTACAAGTATTTCCATTTTGAAAGGCTTAAGATAAATCCAAAAGGCTCTGCTACGTTAATCAAAGTAAAGCTGAGCATTGCGGTTGAGAGAAAATGAGTATATGTGTGTTTTCTACAACCTCAGACACCACTGACAGCCATCCTGGTACCACACACACTCCCCTGACCAGCATTACACACATACACACACAAAAAATTACTCATTCACTAGTTTCATTCTCTCTGAGCTTGTCTTTCTCCCTTTATTCACACACTCCTCCTCTCCTCTTTCAGTTGCCTCTCTTGTGGGAGTTGAAGAACAATAGATGATGAATGAGAGGAGCCATGTAGGCTATGTGAATCAGACAGATCTGTATTTATAGTGGCAACCCACTCTCTCCATCACCAGGTACTCCACATTGGCTAGTGTGGTGAACGCCGTTTAGCCAAAGTGGTATTACACTGCCTCAAGCACATGCAGCCATTTTTTTTCCCCCGTGTACAGAGGGATTAAAAACACAGAGGGTGGCTGCAACTTTCTATGTGGTGTTGAAGAAGGGTTTATCCTTGATTCTCTGTCAGTTCTGCTGAAAGGTGAATTCATGTGTCGCAAAGGAGATTTCAGAGTTTCAGAGCAGTAAAATAAACCTCACAGTAAAATATGTTGTTTGTAAAAGTGCTTTTTTGTCTGACACCCCTATTGGTAGGACGTCATTATTTGTCAGTGCCTTCCAAAACCTTTAAAACCATTATTTTCATCTGACACTGCTACGGTCACGGTTTGGCTCATAGACTGTATATAAAGATGGATGACATGACAGCTCCCCAAAAGTGAAGTCAAAACATAGTAATCGCCCCCTGGTGGCTGGCTGCAGTATAGGTCATAAACCCTGCAGTTTCTGATTTTTTTAAAACATATTTGATGTAAGTACACATCAAATAAAAGATGGTTTGTGTCATTTTAGGAAGTTCTTATCACGCTTATGTTTGTTCAAGTGTTCATTTTTTCTAATAAGTTTGGTTTTAATTAGTTATTTGATGTTATAAAAAGGGGGTGTGACATCATGATTGACAACTTGTGGTGTACTCGCGATTGGTTCGGGCGGGTGTATGGGCAGAACCTCATCTTTATATACAGTCTATGGTTTGGCTAGGTTAGGCAAAAAAAAACTACGTGATTAGGGTTAGGGAAACATCATGGTTTGGGTTTAAATAGCTACTTGGTTAAGATTAGGGAATAATCATAGTCAGGGTTAAAAGAAACCAATGTTGACTGTCGGTAGGAAATGAGAAGAAAACAGCGCACTCCTGCCTTTAGGATGATTTAACTATCAAACTGAACCACTGCACTGTTTAAACAGTATACCTGCCAGCCAATTGAAAACATTTTCCGCAGATGAATGGATAGATGGATAGATGGATAGTCTCTCTCTCTCTTCTCTCCCTCACACAAACAAATGGAATGGGAAGCTTGGGATAATCAATTTCCCAGCTGAGAGTGTTTCAGCTGGGCTGAGAAGGCCCATTACTGCTGGACAGGTGGAGCAGGCCAGGCACTTCACCCTGGCCTGTGCGTGTGCATGTGTGTGTGTGTGTGTGTGTGTGTGTGTGTGTGTGTGTATGTGTGTATAGTCCTGTTGCAACTGTTGTCGGAAGTACTTTCATGCTCTTTCTTTCTGTCAAACATGCACACACACTCTCAGTCGCATGCACATCGAGGCCCAGGACCTGGACGGAGTCACTAGATAAATTGGTTCCGTTAGGTTGCTACTGAGCCCAATCACCCAGAGGAGCCTGAGGAGTCAACTGGATTTACTCCATCAGGCTCGATAGGAGCTGATTTCTTGACCAAGTAGTCCATGATGCAGTCAGTCAGTCAGTGATGGTGTGTGGATCTTGTTTACATCTGGAGTGTGAGGGCTGAGAGATACAGGCTGCATGCATCCAAGACCTTCAGCTAGGAGGACAAGAGTGACATTTTAAGTTTTATGCATCAACTTAATTAAAGCTATAGTTTGATCTGTCTTTCTACATCATAACCAAAATTCTGATAAGCAAGAAATACTTAAAAGTGGGCTTTCATGTAAAATAAGTGATTTTTAATCACTTTAATTAATTCCACTCTTAAGTCAAAACCAGTGCACTGCATCTTCTCCTGGCTCTGTCTTGTGGAAATCCTGTAAAATACAATGTCTGGTCCTTAAAAAACCCCAGTCCTATGCCAGCATTTCACATTAAATGCTGGACACCCACATACAGATTATATAATGCTTATGAAATTTTGAGATACAAGAAACAAAAGGTATTGGTGCTCCTACAGGGCGGAAACTGCTCCTAATTTTACAATAGTATTTGCCAAAATACCAGTGTAATCCTTTAAGAGGTATATTTTGTATATTCTTTATATTTGGTGATCACTTCAGGTTCAAGTAAAGATTAGCTTTTTTGGGCAGGGAATTCATGACAGTCCACATAGTCTGAATAAACGGGTAAGGTGTCTTTAGGCTCCAGGAATAATTTACATTTCTTTGCTTTATGTTGTTTTAGGCATATGATATGTAACTGTAACAGTACTTTTTTGAAGAGAAATCTTCAAAAACTACATTTCGTCAAAGG
Source organism: Macquaria australasica (assembly GCA_005408345.1). Classification (NCBI taxonomy): domain Eukaryota; kingdom Metazoa; phylum Chordata; class Actinopteri; order Centrarchiformes; family Percichthyidae; genus Macquaria; species Macquaria australasica. Next base: position 272,846 of record SEMN01000553.1, read on the forward strand.
CAACTGAATATTATGTTTTGAAGATGTTTGGCCACTTATCCAAAAAGCTTTAATTCTACTGATTGTGGGAAGTCGAGGCCCTTGTAATTTGCAATTTAGTATATTATTGGCATTTCAATTGAATAAAGAAAGAAGCTGAGGTGGCTTGCAGCTTGTGAAACCATTCTCTATCACTGATGCAAACAGTGACAGGAAGCCATCTTTAGAGTAGCTCAAGGGTGAATGCGGTAACTTTTGTCCCTGTACTGTGGCAAAGAAAAATCACAATGTGAAAATGTCAAAATGTTCCTTCCAGGCAGACACTTCAGGGGCCTGACCTGCTACTGTTGCTCTAATTCCATGACCAGAAGCTCCATGGCAAATTCTGCTCTCAGGCAGCGGCTGCTTTCGTTGGTGATTTCTGGATTTCACGCCAGTCCTACACTTTGGTGTTGAGTGCCGACACAATAGCTCCTCTTGCAAAGGCTGTCAATCTTATTTCATGACATGCTCTACCTGGATATTAAATCTTATTTTACCAAACCCAAGCTCAGCCTTGCTTGCTCTTTCTTAACTGCCACAAAGTACATGCATTGCACTTTAATGTTAACCAAAGCACTGGCTTGTCTTGTGGAGATAACAGGGCTTTAAATTATCTAATTTCAGTACTGACGTAGAAACTGCTCAAGTGTTGAAATCTTTTAAAATGTAATAATGAAATACCTATGCACTTGTGTGGCAAAGATTTTCTGCACAATGATTACGGCAGCACACAGACAGGACTTCATTAAGAGTGTATTGTAGATTGGTAGTTGGTGTTTTTCAAGCAATTCTCCGTCTATTCTCCGATCCATTCCTATAACCTGTGAAAGCAAAATTCCCCCAGAGGAGCTCCAGCCCTTGAGACAGAGCACACAGGCAGTACTCCCGAGACACAATCCATTTTTATCAGCCTGCCCAGACCCAGGGTTCATGAAAAAAGAATAAATAGGGCTGTTAAAACCTTATGGCTTTTCTCTTAAACTACAACAAATAGACAGAGCAATAAAAGAGAACTACTGAGAAATTGTGAAATTGGTCGAAAGCTTTGTGGCTACTTCTTTACCATCACGGCTTTCTGAAGGGGCGCAGGACATTCTGCTGATTGATAAAACACCATCTTGTTTTCTGCTTGTCAAACAGCCTCCTCATATCCCTTACACAAGTGTGTGCGCGCCTGTGCCTCTGTTTGGCTGTGGCTTTATTTCCTCATGTCAAATCACTCACCCTCCAAAATGTGTATGTGCGCTTTCGTCTGTGTGTGCACATGTGCAGCTAACATGCAAAAACAAGTCTTTTGTGGATGGGACCGGATCGATAGAACATTTCTGCTGCTGACCTCTCGTTGCTGATGGGCTCTCCTGTGAGCCTCCAGCTCTTCCTCTCTCTCTCTTTATCTTTCTCGCTCTGTCACAACACCCTCATCAGCTGCAGGACACCAGTTACCAGAGCATGATAAGGAGTTGCTGTGACAGCACGGTGGTCTTTTGTATGACAAGCATGATGATACATGAAAGAGATGACTCGCATCGTATGAACAGTGCGATCTACTCCAGGGGTGCTTTTGAAAATGAGGTAAAGTGATGTAAGTAAATATCATGGTACAATATTTTGTGATTCAAAAATGGATTGCAATATCAACTAAATCTTATCAGTTGGCTTTGAGGAGAACAGAACGCCATGAAGACACACTGATTTTCAAACTCACATAGTCCAGTCTCTCTTTTGTTTCTGAAGACTCTGTCTTCTCCAGTGTATGTACATAAAGAGTCAATATAAATCAAATCATTTCAGTTTCAGTTCAGTTGAAACATCTTAGAAATAATGCATAGCACCTAGAGCCAATACGAATATATTTGTCTCTGTTCACATCTTTCTATTGACTTTGTGTTCATGCTGCCTCTAAATATTGCTTTGCATTATTAAATGGAAATGAACAAAAGCATTCACTACATGTACATAAGGTCTTTAACCTTCAACTCATTTGTTTTTGAGAGCAATCTAGCTTTTTCAAATCATATTATTTTGTTTGTTTTAGGGAGATTAGGATCTGCTTGTAAAACATTTGGATTTTGCACAAAAATCTATAAGAATCCTACTGTCAACGTTTCTTTTCATTCAAACTTTCGTAGCATTATGTATCAACTGTGTGTGATGAAAATCAGGAAGCTGGTTGACTCATGAGTGAAGAAGTTTCAGGAGACGCCGAAGAATTTATTGAAGCTCGATTGAGGAGAATAGAGACTAGCAGTAGAAGTGAACACTGTGTAATGCCACCCAATTCTGAAGGTTACTCCCTGGCGAGGAGTATTTAACTCTTTGCCAGACATAGAGATTCACTACAAGTCCAAATAAGGTTATTCCTCTCCCAGCTGAAGATGTGTGAAGATTATATTGGGTATTGGATTCTAAACAAGAAACTAAGTTTACCTAAGTTAACATAAGTCATATTGTATGTTATTCCACATCATATTTAGTGCTGTCAGAGACAAAGAGGAGACAGTATCAGTGTGGAGTCTGGGGCATAACGCAAAGCTGTGATCTGTGATCTGACTGTATTGCCTTGACAAACATCTATCATAACCCTCCAGCAACTCAAAAAACTTCTAGACAGGCATTTACTACTACTAATACATAGTCAAAAACATAGTCACAAAGTGTTTCACAAATAATACAAAATAATACACCATAACAGAAGAAACTCAAAGAGAAAAAAAAGAAAAGAGACAAAGTAACAGAAAACAAACAAATCAACAGTTAACGCAAAAAAGCAAGTTCATAAAAATGTGTTTTCAGTAGTGATTTAAAAGAAATTACTAATTAGTCTGACCAATTATCAGACTCAACCCATACTGTAATGACTGGTTTCAGTCACTACCCCTATGCAGCTGCCATAAACAGGGTTTTACCTATTATGCCTTTTTCTAAATGTATTTGCGAGGTACAAACTTTATCCATCTAAATTTTATCCAGCCTGTTCCACTCTATCCTCAGTAATACAATGGTATAATTCTCTTGTACCACTGTATATTTTAGGTTTTGTAGATTTTACTTTTGAAACCCAGACCAGACCAATTTCAGTAACCACGTATTCATATTTAGGGGTCCACAGTGGGACGGAGCTCATCCCAGTGTGCCGTGGGCAAGAGGCACACAGACGGCTCAGAGGTCGCCAGTCCACCGCCAGGCTCCATTCACACTCGTTCACATTCACAGTGTGAAATGAAAGTATGAAACATTAATGAAACACTTGAGGATCATAAAATTCACGCTAGTCCAGAAATCCCCAGAGGCAACAAACAAAATATGTGTTTTGTTAATATTGCAAGGCACAGATATAAATGCTGTCGGATTCACTATTTAACACCAATATATATATATATATATATTTCTTTTGTTACATTGCAGGCTATGAGCAGGGTGGTTGTAATGAGCTTAACAATTCAGTAGAAAGCACAAGTCTATCAGTGTGACTTATTTTGAAGACAGCAATTTACTGCAACGTCATTCTATTTTGAAATTAGGGCTCTTATTCACTGAAAGCCATTTTGAAATTACAACAACAGCAATTAAGTGCTAGATATATGCACACACCAAGAGCGGGCTGTCCCAAGGGAGTGATAATGAGGGAGGTGTGGTGAGGGAGGGGGCTCATATTTGAATTAAAGGCCTAATATAACTCCACAGGCCACCAGCATTCCCAGTCTTTGCTCTTCTTGAACACCTGTTTTGATTTACTGGGTTGTTTTCACTAATACAGGCAAGCACATGCAAACCTATCCACAAATACATGTATACTCAACATACATTGCAATATGCTATGAATGAGAAGAGTGATTTTCCCATTTGTGAGTGAATCACTTTGCATTTCTAAAGCAGAGGGGCGGAGCTGACACAATTACAAAAATACGATAATGATGAAATGAATCCTTATTACCATTTGTTTACGTCACAACAGAAATGCACAGCACATCCAGTGGCTAATGATTGTTTACATTGACAAGCGAGCTGAGCTTTACATTATGTATGTCATTACTTACAGTAGAAGTATAGCAGAGAGGCACACACACAGATTACACACAAACAGGAAACTGTGATAATGAGGGGGAGAGCTTTGGTGTGACAGTACTGAAACTCTCTTTCTGTGTGTGTCTGTTAGTCTCTCCCACTGTGCAGTGTGCCTGTGAAACATCAACACTGTGTCACCACAGTTTTTTTTTGTGCGAGGTGGGACGGGGAAGGCTGAGTAGATAAAGAAAAGTAGAATCTGAGAGAAACTGGAGAAAGAAAGAAAAAGTGAGGCACGAGGAGAAACGTGTAAGAGGTACTGTTGCAATGTGATGCACAGCGGCCTCGTTAGCACTGACTTTGCACTGTGTAGATGTGTATAGGTGTGTGTCTGTTTGTGTGTCTTTATGGGGGAAATTGTGGGTGATGCTATGAACAGGAAAGACAGTTAAACTGAGTTTGTCAGCAGATGTGTTGATGGTTAATTCCTGTACGGACATGCACAAATAAACATGAATTAATGGAACTAACAAATTGAAGGGAAAGTGAGAGGGAGACAAAATTTTCTAAACATGAAAGTGTGTGTGTGTGTGTGTGTGTGTGTGTGGGTTGCAGTGTGAGTGACATCTGGGAGGAGGAGAAAGACAAGAGCTAAATTAATCACTGTGTGGGCAACTTTCAGCGACGCACACTATCGCTCTCTCTCACACAGACACGCAGACACACACACACACACACTCACACACACAGACAGACACACACAGACACACCTTTTTCAAGTCCTCTCTCTGAGTCACATGGCTTTCTTTGCGTTGGCTCAGTCAGCAGAGATAAAAGCATTGAGACAGCCTTTGTTGTGTTTGCATGTAAAATGGATTCGGTGTCAGAGGGTGAATATGAGGTGAAAGAAGAAGCTGTCTTCTTCTTACTGGATTTGTCTTTATCATCGTCTATGTTCATATCATTCATATTAAAATACTGACACTGGCTAGAAAGGCGTTGCTTCACTGTTTAAGACGCCAACGAGCACTCCTACCTAAGCAACAAATAAATAAGCAACAAATAAATTGTTTTGTTTTAAAGTGACATATATGAGTGTTTTCTGACCTGCCACCCAAATGGTGGAAGTCTGGTTGAGATTAAAGCCTGCTCCTTTTTAGACACAACTGATTTAGTTGTGAGTCCTGGATGTCAAATTGTCAGAATATGCAATTTTTTGATTTCCTACTGTTCTCAAACAACAAAACTGTACATGGAGCAAGATATGCATTTTAAACATGATTGATATTTGCGAGCATCACCAATCAAAAATTTTGATGTTTAGAGTTTTTTCTGTGTTTCTAAATAAATGTGGAGAAATTCTGGCCTGACATTGCCAGACCAATTCACAAATGCAAATTAGTCTGGAACCTCTCTGTTCTCTGAGTTCTCTAACCTCTGGACACAATTGAATAGACCTAAAACCATTCAGAGTAATGAAATGTGTGCATACTTTTACCTTCAGCGATGTGGAGAAAGAGACAATCAACACTCTAGAAACTTGACAAAGAACACTCTTGAGTAACACAAGCTGCCCTTACCAAGAGGTATAATAACATCATAGATGGCTATGTGCTAGACACTGAAGGTTAAACATTAACAGTGGCTAAATACACTCATGTTAGCTTGTTAATGGCACCTACACTAGCTAATCGTATAGGCAACGTTACTCTGTATAAAGCTGACATCTTCCCAACTATTTCAGTGATTTATTAAGATTTTTTTTATTGTAACAGCAACCTAACATATGTAACATTATCAAAATAAGCGTAATCTATGTTTCTTGTAACACCAGGGCAAACTAGTTACAGTAGCTAGCTAAAGCTGGTTGCCTTTTAGCTCTGCAGTTGAAATCATTTATTTACCTGGAAGATTGAGATGTGAAAGAAAAGTGGAGGTAAACGAAGGTAAATTTGTGAAATTAAGAGCAAGTTCTTTGAATGAGAAAACATGAAAATCCTGTAAGATGTAAACAAACAAACAAAGTTTTGTGGGGAAAAATGGAAAGACAACATTTTTGTCTCTTCCTCTTTTTGTAAGAAATACAGGCAGGTACAGAGCATTGTTCACAATGAGCTGCAAGTGCCAGGGAAAGCCTACTTCCAACTAGTATTTTTAGTCCAAGATGGACCGCTGTGTGACTCAAGTATTTACTATCTGTAACACAAGCACCAGGCTTAATCAATGGATTTTGAATCAGCATTAGGTCACACGAGAAAAGCATACCAATGTAGGTTCTCACTATTGTCTCCCACTGATGTATGGACAGAAAGGATCAATACTGCATTTCTGCAAGTGTTGAAGCCAGCGTGTGTGAAATCTGATGAATAAAATACATACCAAACAGATGTCAGGAGGATTAGACAGAGTGCAGCACAGCATTTAAAAACTATTCATATTTAGATGTTGCAAACTGTCAAAAATAGATTAAAAGCTCCTGGAATCAATATGAGAATAACAATCTTTCCCCCCCAGAGTGCACCGTTCACACTTATGTAAAAAGGACTGGATCGTACTGGCAGAAACAAGATGCAGGAATTTGTGTTCCCAGTGACACAGGAAGACACACATAAAGCCCCACCACAAGTGCTGTCAAGACAATTCCACAGCTCTACAGCTGTGCGTTTCTACATCTCCAGGGTAAACATGTACTGCATATTATGGTCTGTCTCTGCTGCAAACTAAGGGAAACAAATGGAGACAGGATGTAAGAGCTCTACGCTGAGACGCACTTGAGAGAAGCTAGCGTTGATCTGTAAATTCCTGCATGACCATGTAATAACAGAAAAATCGAGGTCACAACATCCAGAGTTTGTTTCCTGTGAGATGGGCGATGGCGCTGTTAATGCCTTTTGTTATGTAACGTGTGTAGGCGACATTGTATCTCCTAACTGCCTGTAGCACTGCTGCAGATGAAGGAGCACTGCACATATTAGGAACATGACCACAGGCACAGAGCAGCATCGGAAATACAGAATCCAACATGGAATCATCCACAGCTTTATCTGCTGCTGATTGTAAATATTTTATTAACAAAGCAAAGGCAGAATAGCAGCTGCAGCTGTGGGCTGTAAAGTTGTGTGTGCTTGCCCGTGTGCGTGTGCATATGAGAGAGTGAGACAGAGAGAGATGTGTACTGTAACCAGCCAGAGCTCATTAACCTCTCCCATATGCACAAAAAACAAAGAAACAAAAAAAATGCATATACACACAGAAATATAGTAATCGCTCAGTCAATCCCACAATCCCTCTCTCACTCTATCTTCCTCTCTCCTCCTCTCTCACCCCTCTGCTGAGAGGGCTCATAAATAAAGCAGGGTAAGATTGCAGCGCCTGCAGCGATAAGGGATGCTGGCTGGCTGGGAAAGCGTGGGACCTAGTCTACCACATGGGGAGAGGGCAGAGACAGGCAGTGAGTTTGTGTGTGTGTCTGTTTGTAGGTGTGTGTGTGTGGGTGGGTGGTTTGGTGCTTTTGAACTATGCCGCATTTTAGGGGTCACATTCTGGATTCAAACGGAACGACTTATCTATTTGGGGACAAAAGTGTTGTCCCCAATTGGCATTTACTGCTGTTGCTATTGTGTGTGTGTGTGTGTGTGTTCTGTAAAGTAAACTACCATTTATGATAGGCAGAATACACAGCACACGCCTCCCACCAACCTGAGTCAGTTGTAATAACCTAACACCTGCTGATGTTGAGAGTGTGTGAAAACTGGTTAGCATGCAAGTGGAGATTTTGAAATGGATAGCTAATGGATAAATGGTTGAAATGTCCAGCTTCTGCCACTCCAATGCAAACTGACCATGCATTGGACTGACCATGCCTAAACATCGACAATTCCAGGATCACTATGTCTTGCATGATTTTTAATATATATATATATATATATATATATATATATATATTTATTTATAATCATGTTAAATCACATCCAGTTTAAAATTAAAAATGAACACACTTGGAATATGACGGGTGCTGTCGCTAACGGGGAACTCATCAAGACTGTGGGGATACATTACAAAAAAAAAATAAAAAAAATATTGGGAATCACTGTTGTAAACTACCCAAATGCATAACTAACTAAAATTAGCTCCACCTTCACCAGTTACAACTTTAAAATGATCCTTATGTAGTAAGCAAGCAATAAAACATAATGAGATGTCCTGAAATAAGTAACGGGGGAATTTTGCATGAAGTACTTCTGCTAATTGAGTGCATGTTGCTAAGAGATGTTTTACTTTGAATGTAATATTTTTATATTTTGGTATTGCTACTTAAGAAAAGATCCTAAGTAAGTATTTAAGTGAAGTGAACATCCACACAGGGGTTATCAGGTCCAAAATTTAGGACCTGCACTTCCAAGTTCACACTTCATCTTGGGTCAAAAAACACATTTTCTCCAGTGATGATAATCTGATCAGAGTTGATACCAGACCACTTAGATCTACAGACAGAGCCAAGACCTGTGGCAGTAGAACCAGGCCCAAAAGTATCTAAGATGATCTTAGTCCCATTGTCAATCTATGGGCTAAGATGCTTTTGGGAAACTTGTGTCCTGAAACCTAACCAGACAGAATTAGACTGAATATAATTTGGAGCTGGCCTGACTTGGGTCCCAGGTCAGGTCTTGGTAACTGGACCTGTGAGGACCACTACTAAATACTAAATACTTTGTCCACGACTGTTACTGTTCACACATGGAAAGAAAGTGATGAAGAATGAGGGTCAGGAAGAGGTAAAAGTCAGACAGACCAAAGGAAAACATGTAATGGTTGCATGCAGGAGAAAGTCATCTCTAAGCTCTCTACACATTTGCCTTTCATAAGGATAAACAAACACACAAACAATGTATTCATAGAATAGCAACAGTGTTCCTGTGCCAGCAAGACAAATCCCTGTCTGTGATGCAATCTCATTGAATTTTCATGCATGTTCTCTCTCTGTCTGCCTCCCACCTCTGCCTCACTAGCTATTACCTGATTGGGATTTTGCAGTTTGAAGATGCTGTTTGATTTGTTTTGTCCAGACTGTCTTTTCTGTGGTGATCTACCTATAAGCTCTCATAGTTCATATTTATTCCTTAAGAAACAAGGAACCAGTTACCATGGCTTCTTTCCTTTCTGAGCTTCTGCTGTACATGTCTCCCTGTCTTTTTCAACCTCACCAGGAAAGTCAAGGTAGAAACACTAGACTTTCACTTGTTTCTTTTCAGATTAGGCTTTTACAGCCAACTCAACTTTGCTGATACTCAAAAAGTCTTGCCTGCTCATAACCACAATGATTTAAACATTATCAAGACAGCTAGGGAGGCTAGGGAGAGAGAGGGTCTCTCTCCCTAGCCTCTCCTCCTTCTCCTCTCTTGCACTCTCAGACTTCACTGTACTGGACCATCTGCCTCCTGGGACCTCTCTCACTCCTGGCTGTCGGTCCCTCATCCAGTCGTTGATCTGGATCTTCGTACCCCAGGAGATTCAGCCTCTCCCCTTCTCTCCCCTTCTCTCCCTAGCTTGCATGTTATTATGGCTCTCTCTCCCTCTGTGTGTTTGCTTTTTTCTCCTGTCTAAGTGAATGCTGTTGTCCTCTTCTGTGTTTGTGTTGCCTGTCCTCTTTCCAGGTCTCTGTGGTGGAGAGGATATGGTGTGGCTCCAATATTACTTAGTGGGCGACATTTTGTCATCATAATTGTATATACTATGATTTTCCGTTGTGAATTTATTCTATACACAAGACATCTATTGCATGTCTGTTTGTCCTGGGAGAGGGATCCCTCCTCTGTTGCTCTTCCTGCGGTTTCTAACATTTTTTCCCCTGTTAAAAGTTTTTTTGGTGGAGTTTTTCCTCATTGAAATCAAGGGGCTTTACAATCTGTACAGCATACAACACAGAGGGTGTTGTATGCTGTACAGATTGTAAAGCCCCTTAAGGTAAATTGTAGTAGTCATTGACTTGACTATTACCCATGGTACAAGCAATGTACCATGGTACTGACCAAGGCACCAGCACTGTGCCATGATACTGACAATGCTACTAGCATTGTACAGCAATGTAACAGTTTCCACAATTTTACAATTTTACATGGTACAGCAGTACATGCACACAGTAAGGTATTGCATAAATAAGAAAAAAGGTATGGATATCTGATACCACATACAGCAACATCCATAAGTATATATACAGTATAATACGGGATACTTTCAAATGAAGATATTAATTATATTGAATTGAGGGAACTATATTGAATTGAGGGAAGATGGTATTAATAAAGTTATTTATAAGTCACAATGTACAGGACATGGTACAGTTCTACCATGGAAATACAGTGGCATGGTAATTTGGTCACTACCATCATAGTACAGTACCATGGCACGCCACAGTATTACTATGGAATTGTCCCATCATGGTAGTGACCAGATTAGCATGCTAATTTTTTTATGGTGTTACCACAGTACGTTTTGGTAAGGGATGTTTTTGTGTAACTGTGCTTCATTTGATAAATTGATAGTTCAATATGCTAAGTGTAGGAGTTGATCCCCTTTTTTTATTCATGTTTGGGATTTGAAGTCATTTGAAGTCATAAAAAGTCAGCAGAGATGTTCCAGTGACATTATTGACGCTGTGTCACAACAGCCCAAAAGGGAGTGTGACGTCAATCCAGCGGCTCAGTGGCCCAGTTTGCACAGCTGAAACTTTCTCCGGGAAATAAGATCGGCCCCTCGCTGTGCAGTCCCTGCAGGCTGTCTCCCAATGACAACATAACCCTGACACAAGCCCTCTGTCCCCAAAAAGGACAGATCTCTTTCAAGCCTGTTACTAACACCCCTATGCATAAAGTCTGCTGGGCCTCTTTTTCTCTTTCTTTCTATCTCTTTGCTCTCCCCTCTATGATTCCAGTGAGGGATCCTCTGGGGCAAGATCTTCTAGAAATTTGCCCCCGTAGCTATTTTGAAACCGTATCGGTCTGGCTGGCTCGGCCACTGACTCATTTCTGCCTTATAACTCCCTCATTATGTGACACAAATCAATTATGGATGAAAAAAACCCTGCAAAGATTCACAGAGGCCCTTTCATGTATCAAACCCCCACAGCCTGCCAGAAGAACACAAAGAAAAGATGAGGAAGAGAAGGAGGAAAAAAAGAGGAATGTAGAGGGTAAGAGGCAGGGTTAACCAGTTTGTGTATGTACTTGCATTCTCGAGTGTGTTTTCCATCTCAGACTATTCCTCAGTGGCTGCCCTTTCTGTCCCTTAAAGGAGTTGTTCAACAGTTTCAACATATTCTTTTTGCTTTTTTACGAGTGAGGTGAGAAGATTAATATCACTTTCATGTCTGTGCATTAATTGCAGAGCTGGAGTACACAATGTATTTTGCTCATTTAATCCATACATAAACAGAAATGTAAAAATGATCATTTGTGGTTTAAGGAGAAAGTTATGTGTTGGAACTATCTCTTAACGAACAACAATTAGTTGGTCGTTTGCCCAGTACTGTGCAGTATCTCTGGCCATAATGTAGGTTGCCAGATATGGACGCTGAAAAAAGGGTTTGATGTACTAAACCAGGCAATCTCGCTGTGACAACAAGACTTCAGGAAGCTGCGCACACTCGTGCCCAGTTGTTGTTGTTCACCGGGAAATACTTCCTGCATGTAACTCCCCTAAAACCACATAATGACGTTTTTTAACTTCTGTGAGGGTTAAACAAATGACATACAACATGTTGAGACGTAAGCTAGAGGTTGGGGTAGGTATTTTTGTTCATTTGGACGGACCCAGGCTAGCTGTTTTGCCCTGCCTCCAGTCTTTATGCTAAGTTGGGTTTAACAAGTCCTGACACTGCTTTACTCACATACTGTGCACTTAAAAACAAAAGTGAATAAGCATACTCCCCAAAATACTGAACTATTCCTTTAAGGCCCCAGATCTTCTCTCTCCCTCTTGTTTGGACCAAATTCTCTCTCTCACACTCTTCATTTTTGCATCTGTTCCTTCTCTGCTGAACTATTTTTGTCCTTCTCTCTCCTTCTGTCTCTGTTTCTCACTTCCCTGTCGTTCTCATACACCCTCCTCTGTTACCTACTGTTCCCAGTCTCTGTCCTCCCCCTCCATTTTCACACATCTGCCCATCCTGCTGGGCTCTGCCTGTCTCCGTCTACTTGCTCTCCTTCACTCTTTGCACTCATTCGCTCTCAAGTCACCAAGGTTAGGAATACTAAATTACTGACTACTGAAATTCTCCTTGAGGAGTCCTAACCTTTGCCGTATGGCTCCGGCTCTGCTGATCTCATGCTCTATCCTCTGCGGTGACATTTTTGCAACTTGGGATGGTTATGCGTGTCTCAGAGCGGATATGCAAAATAATTAATTTCCGGTGCAGTGTGTGATGGCCTGCTGCTCTCTCTGTCTCTCCAAAGAAAATAAAAAAACACTTTCCCTTCATCTTCCCCCACCACCTCTCTCCATCAATTCCCCTCTCTCGCTCCCTCTCGCTTCAGAAGTTGTGATTGTATTCGGTGTAAAGTGGAGCAAGGGCAAGGCAAGGCCTCATCCTCAGAGGCGGCGGCTGCCGGCCATTTAGACAGCGTGGGGCATAAAACACACAGGCCTTGGCATATCGCTGGGTCCCTGCACGCTAGAGTAGCAACACCATCCATGCATTATTACACTGACTGAACACAGCGCTGCAAGACTGAGCACAGATTTATGCTCAGTCAGAGGAGGGGAGTGTGTCCATGTGCAATGACCATGTAAAGATGCAACAGATACAATGAATGAATGGATGGACAGATGAACAGAAAGAAATCACATATAGCAAATAGAAATCATCACTTACCTGCTTGGTAGAAAATAAGATTTATGCAGGACCGGAAAGCAAAAGAAAGAAAGAAGAGACAAGATTAGCAAAACATCAGACAACAAATCTAAATAACATTTATATCATAATTATGGCTGGGCAATATGGCCAAATTAATATCATGATATTAAGAAGAATATTATTCCGGTATTGATTCACAGTATGGCAAATGTAGGGGACACATAAACACATGTAATAAATTGATGTTCAATCCAGTAAACTGTGTTTAAGTTTAAGTTTAAGTTTAGTGTTAGAAAAGCAAGCCTATCTCCAACAAACTGATGATTCTGTAAAACCTTCATTGTGTTTAAAACCACTTTCGACAATATCTGAACATGGCAACTTCAGTAAGGTTAGAGAAAGATTGTGGTTACATTTAATAAAAAGGCAAATGTTAACTGCAGGTCTATGATGGGACACAATCTCCAGTCTCCTGCATGAAAGTCATACATGCTATACCCATCCGCTACCCGACCTTCACACCCTTAGTTTCTGCCTCACTACTTCTTGCATTGGTACTGGAAGTTAGGTAAGCAATCATCCAATATGGACATAATTCTAGGGATACTGGACTGAGAAAATGTTTAAATGTATAGCATATCCTCTATAAGCTGCAAAATTGAATACAGAAACACTCCTCACTCACAGTCACATTGTTAGTGACCATTCACAGACTCACAGACTTTTATTTTTATCTGCCAAATATGTGTGTTACCACCAATATACGTCCAAAAAATCACATGGAGTTAACAAACGCGTAAACAAGACATTGTTTGAAGACATTATTGCAGCACCTTGTACCTTGTAAGACTTATGACAATGGAAATTGTGTTTCAAACGCCGCCATCTACAATCTGACATGGGTCTAATCTTCACGGTTCTTCAGATGCAGTGGAAACACAAACAGAGAATGCTCAAAAGGGACTTTTGGTTCCTAGTTTATTTCCTGAGATTAATTTCCTCTGGTTCCATAGTTTCTGGAACTTTTTGGTAAAAATGGGCTTAAATAATCAAAGTTTCCTTCCAAAATGACATGTCAGAAAATGTAACTTCCTCTATGACTGACTGCTGGCCTTTACTGTGACTTATAATAACTATGTGACTTTTTCGGGATCATTGCCTTACAAAGCAAAAATACATGATCAAGTATGTTTCTGAAATATTGTGCAATGAACACCAAGGAGTGATTTAAACCACTGCATCTTGGGAAATAACCTTTCAAACCCCTCTGTCAGGGATGAGCCCTTTTTGGCTGACTTGTGTGAGAAAGCTTGGCTACAATCCTGTTCTCCTTCCTCTTGAGATTTAATACACCTTCCACAACAGGGACATGACAGCATGTCTCCACTGATTTAAAAAAAAAGCTTATGAAGCTGAATTGAAGGAGAAAATGCCAGCGAATTGTTTGCAGTACACAACCCTTTTATTTGATAAGAAAAAAGCAGTATGAATAGTAACCAAAAAAGCCAAATGTCAGAGTAATGTTTTCATAATCAAATACTGATGTTGATTTTAACTTAATTGATGCGCACAAATTAAGTGTTGGCATTTCTAATCATGTTTTGTTAATTGGATAAGACTTGTGTGTGTACGTTCACACACAGACACACACACTCCAGCTTCCTTGTGTAGAACAGAAGCAAGGAAAACATCGGGAATTAGGGTGGTGGTAGGATTAAACAAGGATTGTGTACTTTTCTTTTTCTTTGACTTTGTGTGTGTGTGTGTGTGTGTGCAAATGAAGACTGCACAAATACATAAATACAACTTTCACCATTAACAATTTAAACACTGTAGTAGGTGTATATCTGTCGGGCTGCCATGGCATACATGCACTCCACACACACAGACAGAAAGTGAGGCCTAGTTACACAGACCCAGATACAGCAAGAAAAAGGAAGAGAGAGAGAAAGAATCCGGCAGTGAAAAACTTTAGAAAGTGTGTATTTGCATAATCTCTTCTTTGCAAAGAGTCTAGGGCAGGAATAATAAGCTAGAGAAAGCTATCATCTGCCAACACAGTGTTGAGCCAAACCCCTATGTGTGTAAATGCAGCTCGCAAGCAATACAGTAGCTCTCAGTACTGCTTTGCTCAGTTGCATGTTCAGTCTTATTCAGCTCATGTGGGCGTCAGACGCCCTGCATTTGATTTAACCACAGATGTAAATTAAAGGAAAAAGCAGGCTGTCAATTTTACCCCTGCCCTGAATAACCATTTACTTTTAGCTCTTTGACATTGTAATTTAAACTAAGTGAACGTGAAGCTCTTACCTACGAAACCAGCCTCATGTACTGTATGTATGGATCTAAACTGCCATCAAAATTTAAATCACAGTGATGTTTCCCTGGGGAACGAGAGAGAGATCAGTAGAGAAAATACTGATGTGCTTATATTAATTGACATCAGTTGTCACTTCTTTGTGCCCTGTGAATTTTGAGTCTGTTAAGCAAGACTTTAAAAATGGCAAAATGATGTGAGGTGGGCTTTCAGTGAAAGAATTTAACGTAGGGAATACACTTTAAACTTTAATGTAGTGGGGCAAATGACAGGATTTGAAGTTTGTTCAAACAAGGCTGGATTAAATAACTTTTTTCATTGCCAGCAGGTAGAATAAAGTTGTGCAAATGCTGTTGTTAATAGGAACTGCTAAAGCACACGTCTGCATTTTACCTAATTTTGAGCACCTGTCTTACCTTGACATTTTCAGCTGATACTAATACAGTGCACATTCCTAAATACAAATTTGCTTGCAGTGTGCACTGTACCAGATGGATACTTAAAGGTAAAATGATACATAAACAATGTACAGAGTGTCAGTAAATAGTCATGTCCTGTCCTATTGATCATAATTCTGTCTCCCACCAGCATTAGGGGTTGGCTTCCTTTGACTATGACCTTGAGTTCTCTCTGACCTTGTCCAAAACAAATCTAGTTACCTAACTAGATGTACATACACCTTAACTCTAGATGCAGAAGATCACAACTGCATAAAGGCTTATGTGGATGATTTTGATACGAGGACTTGTTACAGATTGCATTCGTAGTGCAAGATGGGTCTTTAGCTGCTTTTTAGGGGTCCACAGGGTCCAAAGATCTTACATCAAAGAGCAGTGGGTTCCAAAGTTTAGGAGCCACAACCATAGAGGCTTAAAGACTCCTTTAGTTTTAAGCCTGGATTGTGGTACACCCAGCAAGCCCTTATCAGAAGGCCTCAGTGACTACAGCAGTAGGACATCACAAATGTAGGTGAGTGCCTGAGCATGAACAGATCTAAAAGAGATCACAACGATCTTGAACTGGATTATGAATTTGCTGGGAAGCCAGTATAAAGAAATCAAGATAGCTGTGATATGACACCTTTTAGAAGATCTGGCCAAAGATTTTTCACGGTCAAATGCAGGATCAAAAGTCATTTTACCATGTTCAAATGGCTGCTGTCAGTACAAGAGCTCTTATCTGCCCATCATTATGAGCCTGGATAGACATGAAGGGAGAAACTTAACGTTTGATGGATTTTACTGCAGAGCGCCGCTGACCATCATCTGGGATCAACCCACCAGTCAGCAAGAAGGAGTACAAAGACAGAAATAACTGGACAGAACATGATGGACAAGGACAATTAAAGCATGCATACTGTGTCACAAATTTGTCGCTAAGTGGAAGGCTCATTAATTGTGACTGACCTCAGATGGACTGGGTGAAAGTAGGAGAGGTGATTTGAGTGATGTTTGAAATTCACTTGAGCTGTTGCAATGTTTAACAGATAGCTTGTGATGAAGATTAAGTCTTGGCCTTGTTTCTAGAGTTCAGCTCACTTGCTGATCTGTAATTCGGATGTCTTGTTCTGCACCCCGAGGCAGAGCGGATGCTGCAATCCTTTGAAATCAACCGAAAAAAGGGGAATGGAGTGATATCATTGGCTCGTTGGTGTGCAGGGAGCATATCCTAGTTTCCATTTAGCAGGCGACAACAGATACCACACTCATGAAGTGCATGAACATAGCAACACACACTTATATTACTCAGCTTGTGAGGACCTAGTGCACTCTCTCCATACCATGACCTTAACCACTACAACTACATACCTAACCATAGACTTTACCTCAACCTAAACTCAGCTTCTGAGGAACTAGTGCATTTTCAATTTAAACCTAATTCTATCCCCAAAACACAGCTGTAGCCTTCAAATGAATTCTTGAGGAGGCAAGGACTGTCCAAATGTCCTCTTTCTCACTAACAAAGACAATACATTTGTAATGTATTACTATACTGTGACCACCTTTATTATCAATGTTTACTAAAGAGTCTCCACCTTGTTTTCAACCCCATTCATTTCATGCCCAATCTCAACCACTACCCCAGCAAAAATCTAGTCCTCAATCTAATCTTGTATTAATACTAGACATAGCCCCAATTCAATTGCTCATTGAAATCCCATAATCCTGTGAGGCCTGTTTCCTGCTCTTCCTGTGTGGCTGAGTTTATATGGCAGGTGGTATAATATGATTGGCCAATGGAGTGTGTGTGTATCCAGGTAGCCAAGTTTTTTTGGGTTAGGAAGTCCAGGTGTGTTTTTCTTGTATCGTATTTCCATTATTTTTCCAGTGGGTAAGTTAGTTTTGTTTGAGGAACTACATATTTCTGTTGTATTACTTTGGCTGATCTCATCCGTATGATTTATACTTCCAACTGACTTAAAAATAAACCATAGACTGCTGAGCTACTTTTGTCTCCTATAGCTAAGTGGTCATTGGAAGTTGGGCAAAGATGAGCCTATTTTATGCTATGGCTAGACATAACACCATCTCTGTCAACCAGACAACTGGTTCACATAAGTATTAGAACACACATTCAAATAACGTATGTGTATATACAGACAGAGCACTCATTCAGGTATATTTTCACACACCAGTGTCATTGAGATTGGGGTGAATCTCCCACTCTCTGATTTGGCATTAAATCCCATCTGTCAAGCAGACTCCAACTGGTCCTAATGGTTATGTGACATGTGTTTAAAGAGCACATCTGTCCCACATGAGTGACTGTGAAGGTTACTGAACTGTATGAGGGCTTATGTGTATGATTCAACCTTTTTAATGTTCTTTGCCCTCACTCTGAGCCTCTGTCTTCCTGTTTAATCATGTGCAGAGATCAGCAGTGGTGGGGAAAAAGGGAGGGGAATGCAGACGTAAGCAGGTTTATTCCTCAGACAGTACACAAACAACCAAACACATGCGCACACACACACACACACACACAAATATGTACAAACATGCACACACATGCAGATAAATATACGTACACAAATTACAATACACATGCTGCATGCACACACAGATACACACATGCAAACACACACTCCCACACACACACAAACATCTAAATCCCAAACC
Organism: Macquaria australasica; assembly: GCA_005408345.1. Classification (NCBI taxonomy): domain Eukaryota; kingdom Metazoa; phylum Chordata; class Actinopteri; order Centrarchiformes; family Percichthyidae; genus Macquaria; species Macquaria australasica. Next base: position 291,156 of record SEMN01000553.1, read on the forward strand.
ACAGTGAGGTCAGTGCACTCGTCCACAACAGAAGAGTAAATAAAGTTGTGCTCATTTTATCCCAGTCTCTTAGGTGTGTGTGTGTGTGTGTGTGTGCGCACGCGTGTGTGTGTGTGTTTGTTTGTGTGTCTGACTGCCTCAGCTTTCCTAAAGGACAGTGTTAATAGCCACTGTGCTGCTTTCAGCTACAAGATGAAGGTGATTGTTCACGTGAAACTGTACAACACACTACAACACTTCTATCTCAAAAAGCAACAACAGTCACACAACACATTATTATATTTTACTTCCCTCATATCTACTCGGTAGTATTCAGAGTAATAACTCTAGTGTCTTGGCCACATTTATATCAGTCTGCCTCAGAAAGCAAAACAACAAATCTATCCAGATCTGCACCTCAATACAAACAGCAGAGGGACTGATGATTCATTCACAGTGTAGGTCTACACCACTCTGTTGTAAATTTGACTTTATTGAAGCTACATAATGCCGACAAAATGTAAGCCAGGTATGTTTATGTACATACAAAATATACATATGCTGGTTCTAATATAAAGGTGTCAGCCGCAGACCGGTCAGGGTGCCCATGCTGACCCCTGTCCACCGCCGAAAGCTCCTACAATGGGCACGTGAGCATCAGAACTGGACCACGGAGTAATGGAAGAAGGTGGCCTGGTCTGATGAATCACGTTTTCTTTTACATCATGTGGATGGCCGGGTGCGTGTGCGTCTCTTACCTGGGGAACACATGGCACCAGGATGCACTATGGGAAGAAGGCGAGCTGGCGGAGGCAGTGTGATGCTTTGGGCAATGTTCTGCTGGGAAACCTTGGGTTCTGCCATTCATGTGGATGTTACTTTGACACGTACCATCTACCTAAACACTGTTGCAGACCAAGTACACCCCTTCATGGAAACGGTATTCGCTAATGGCAGTGGCCTCTTTCAGCAGGACAATACGCTCTGCCGGTGTATACATGTTTAAAATGTCTGATTTCCAACACATTTACTGAAAAGGCTGAAAATTCAGTACCATTTTGCTCGCATGCTGGTGAAGCAGTAAATAGGTTGTAATAGTAAGATATCTATCTAGTAGCGCTAAGGCTGGAATTATGCTCCTGCAAAGATACACTTAAATGTCACAGAGCTAGAGAAGGGTGTTATGGGTAATATGGGTAGTTTGCAGAGGCTCACAGAGAAGCTAATGTGAACATCTCCCAAATCTTCATCCATTCTGATGAACATTATAAAACCTGATGAATCCACTTGGATGGATAGGTGAATGCATTAAAGATTAAGGCCATGATCAGACCAACAATGGCCCTGCATCACATCTCATTGATTTCAGTGAGACAGTGAGATGTGTGCCTTAGCAAAGGGCTCTGGAAAAAAAAAAGCTGAAACTGAAACTTTTGCCACAGCACGATGCATCGTCATCTAATACATGCAAGCACACATTCCTGGTAGATTGCTTTGTAACTTGACTGGTGTATTCCTACAGTTTAGTCAAGTCAGTTTTATTTATAGAGCCTAATAACACAAATCACAAATGTGTCTCAAGGGGTTTTATGATCTGTGCACCATACAACACCCTCTATCCTTAGACCCTCAAGTCAGATTAAGAAAAACTCCCCTCCCCAAAAATACTTTAATGGGAAAATAGTTTACTTCGCCATAATAAAGACACACACACACACACACACACACACACACACACACACACACACACACTCTAACAAACACATTTTCTTCTATCTGTATAAAAATAAATGTCCCCAGAATCTGTTGAGACTGATACTAAGTGCTTCCATCACTGTCTTGTTGCGTTCGTGTGTGTGTGTGTGTGTGTGTGTGTGTGTGTCTGTGTCTGTGTCTGTATGGGTGCTTGTGTGGATATGTGTATTGCAGCCAGTGAACCATACACAGATACAGATAGGAGATCAAGCCTATCTGCCCAGAAGAGAGCATGTCACGGCATGGAAAGGATGTTACAGAACTCACACTTTATGCAGACAATATGAACATAGAAATTGTGCAGAGAACAGACGTGGACTCTGACGAAATACACACACACACACACACACACACACACACACACTCAGAACCATATTGGTCTATTTAGCTGCTCATCCCAATTGAGCGGGCCTTTGATCACACATCAAACAGATAACAACCTGGGAGACAACACACATGCAAGAATTCACACGCACACAGACACACGTGCAGACACACTCACATATACAGCAGAGTGTGAGGATTCGTGTGCAGAACAGGTCGTTCCTGAGAATGAGTGAGAAGAGGGGTAAGAGCAGATGAGTGCTGAGGAGAGGTGGGAGAACAGATGGATTGAGAACATGCGAGGAGCGAGAGAGAAAGATAGAAAGAGAGAAAGAAACTGCAATTTGGCTAGGAGTGAAGAATGAGTCTCCTAGTTACACTGCATGGGGACATGTTGGTCGTCATTTCTGGCTTTGGATATTTCTCCTTGTATTTAGGGTTTTATTTAATTTTTCAAGACAGACATTTATCTGAGTTTACATTTATTATTTTAAAAATGGGTGACAATTGGATAAAAAAAACTCCAATAATACAAAAATCAGTTTAAAAGTATAATTTGTACAAACACGTACAAACAAAATAAATAAATAAATAAATGTAAGGGGGAATAAAATCAAGGTGAAAATTTGTTTAGTTTAAAGCATAACTTAACATCATTAACACTGGCTGAAAATTCTGTTTTTGCGGACCTCCTCTTGCTACAGTGATGTAGATGTGTACTTAGGGTGTGCTCAGTACATCGTGACATCGCTGTCTGGTGTGGTTACAGGTTCAACAGACCTGAAACTTTCAAGCAGAAGAGGTCAGTGAAGCAAAGCATATGTTGTTAAGGTGCTCTTTAACTTGTTAAAATGTCGGCTGTTTCTGCTCAGTTTATGGCATAATCACTACATGTCTGTACTTAACATGCCATATTTTGTTAATTTCAAAAGTAAGGCTACTCAGAAATGCCATCATCTGGCATTTGAGTGGTATGTTTCATGGTCATGACATGTTGACAAAAAAAGTTTCATAGTTTGAAAATGTTAGTTTTTTGTTCGTATATTTAAAGTTTTTAAATACACATCAAATGTATATATGTCTATATGTGAATTGATAGGGGAGTATGTCAGTGCTCCAGGGATATAAGAAGATGAGGTGGGATATTTTATTATTATTATTATTTTTTTTTTTTTACAAAACATGCATCAATCTGGTGTTAAGGGTTAAACTGATCTGTTCTATGAGTCCAATGGGTATTTTTCAGTGAAAATCAATAAATTATGAAAATGATGAACTATTCCATAGAGGTATTTTCAGGGAGGCATTCAGCTTTATTTTTCATCAGAGGCTTATGGCACCAAGCTCACATTGCAGCTGCCGAGCTCTCCCACACACAGATTTGAAGAAAGGAACTCGCTGTAACTACAACATGTGCATATTCAAAGGATTTTATTCACATCTGATTTGCATAAGCAAACATTTTCCCGAATATCAACAAACAAGCATGGATAAAGACATACTGTACATGCACATGCACATTAAGGATACAGAATTATGCACACATACACTCACGCAAATGCACCCACATATTGTGCACACAGACACACACAAACACTCCAGAAACAGATCTCTAATATGAAAGCATCTGAGTCTTTAATGAGCAGGATAATATAGGCGGCTGTTTTGAAATTCCACTTCTCGTGTGTACCAATCTCCAATTCCTCACCTCCCTCTCTACCTCCCTCTCTCCTTCTAAATCCCTTTCTTCTACCTCCCTGCTCTCCTCCTCTGCCTCCTCCTCTGTCTAGCAGCAGCAATTCAGTTTTAATTGCTTTCTGAGTCACCTAATTCCTCTGAGGAAAGACAGAGAATGTGAAGGAGAGAGATGGAGAAAGAGACAGAAAGAGATGGTATATTTAAACATTTAAAGACTCAAACACACACATTTTCTCCCTCTCCCCTCCTGTCTTTCCCTTCTCCTCCATCTTCCAAAGGTCTGACAGCTCGAAACTTTCTTACTCAAAAACTAATCCTCTCTTATCCTTAAAAGTCCAGAAACAGTCTTCAGAAATGGAAAACATCTCTTTTTACCTTGACAGTATTCTATTCAGGGCTTGAATTTTACATCCGTCTCTGACAAATGCAGCTAAAAACCAGTGCTAAATCCTACCTTCCAGTGTAGCGGATGTATTTTTTTCATTGTTTTCAATGTGAGAAGCCATTTGCATCCATTTAGAAAAAAGAAACATAACCTTATTCCACCAAACCACTTGTTTTCCCATGAATAATAAAGAAGACAAATGTTCCTTCCTTTAATTTCTCTGCTGGCTTCTTGTCTTTTTAGGCCACCCTATTGTGCAAAAATCCCTTAAATAGTCCTTTCAAAAGGAAACTGCAGCAGCAGCATTTATGTGGTTGTGTATTACATAATGTAGTCCCAGAACAGTGGCTAATTAGCCAGTCACACCCTGATTATGTCACTGATTGTCTTGTCTGTCCTGTGCTCTGCTCAGTGTGAAAGTCTAGTAATAGCTGAATGTCTGGATAAGGAGTGGAGAGTTCTCTCTGTCTACAAGAGAGTCCTAAAACATTATTTCCTTAAAGGAATAATTCAACATTTTGGGAAATGTACATATTGAGTTGCTGAGAGTTACATGACAAGATCATTTCCACTCCAATGTCCATTAAGTATGAAGCTAAAGCCAGGTGGCAGTTAGCTTAGCTTAGCATACACACTGGAAGCAGGGGGAAAAAGCTAGCCTGACTTGTGCTGGAACTTTTTCTTTGCTGGGGTAGTGAATTCCTGGAGTCCTGTTGTTACCAAGAGGTTGCCAGACAACCAAGAAATATTTATCCCTGTAGTTAGAAATGTAACTTCCCATAAAACCACAACTTGTCATTTTTACATTTATCTTAGTGTACAGATGAAAGAAAATGAGATGGGACATGTTAATTTGGAATCTGCCAGTGCAGTAAGAATATTTCAGCTGTTTTCCAACAGAGATCAACTAATTTCAAGAATTAAAATAAAGGAAATTATTCACTAGAAGTGAGAAAATAAAACTTGATTTTAGAAAATACTAAACTTGAATGACTCAAATTACATATAAAAAATAACTTGATGAGAAACTTTGAATTCAATCTGTTTTGACCAAATGTCTTGAAAGCTAAAATAAAAATAAGTCTCTAGATACCTAAAATTAGTCTAGGAAATGAATATTTAGGGTATGTGAAATGAATGTGTTGCGTAGCACCACAGACAACTAAGTTACACGTTGTGAAATCGATATTAAGATGGATTAAACATGTGGACTTGAACCAACTGAAACCTGTAGACTGTGTTGTTTTAGATTCAGTGTGAGACTGCACCAGAATCCAGAGCAGCCAAGAAGTCAATCCTAAAAAAAAACACTAAAAATGGATAAAAGAACTTCCAGGGAGGAAAACTAGGTGATGTTTGATAAAAAAGAGGCTATAATGTAAAAAGGCAGATATACATTAAAGATTAGGTAAAATGCTCAGTAAAGCCAGTGTGATCCTTTCAACTCTCGTTGACTGCTTCAGTCTCTCCTACTTTCTCATTCAGGCTTTGAAGTTGAAATCAAGGTCCTCTGTTCATACAGCGGTGACCAGACAGAATTGATTTGGTGTTGATGAAAGAGGCCCTTGAATGTGTCTGTGTAGGTGTGTGTGTCTGTGTATTTGCCTGTCTGTGTGCAGTGATCCATCTAAAGCCAAGTTTTTAAGCATTTTCTTGTTTGATGTTTTATTTAAAATACCTTATCAGCACTCTGTATCATCCTTTGCTAGTCCATATATATTCACTAGATAGTAAGAATCTGGATGTATTGAAGATCTGATGATGAAGAAAAATGACATCAGCAGTTGTCCTAGTGATTGCACTTCAGCTCAGACTAGACAGTTCGTGCACTGTAGCCTTAATAAAAGAAGAAAGCGTCCACTTTCTTGTCTTTTCGTCTCTAAAATGTGACGTAAACAGCTTCATTGACTTTTGCCCTTTAAATTTTAATGTGATTATGACCAGTGCTCTTTTCTTCTCCTCTCGCCATTTCGGCCTCGCTTTTTATTCACCACACTTCCACTCTTATTTTTACATAATGTCTTTGAACTCTGTCCGTTTTCAGTTCCCTGTGTTTTTCGGCCAGTGAAGCATTTACTTTTGTTTACATCCATCTGGCTTGGACAGCAGCTCTTGCACATAGCAGCCTCATGGCACATTAGTGAACAACTGATTTAGTCATTATGTCTGTTCATAAGGTGTTTATCGCAACTGTCTCTTTAGCAGCTGTCACTTTTAATAAAAAACACGACTTAAGTTTAGCCTTAAAACTTTGCTCTCCAGAGGACCTGAAAAGCAAAAAACAGCACTGCCCTAAATTACTGACAGTCTTGGAATGTTTTGCTGAGTCAGCCTGATCCCGTGTGTGTTTATATGCTCATGTTGGTGTGTCGACTGGCAGCTGTTTAGTGGTCAAGTGTGCTTGAGAGTGTGTCTATGAATACAAAATGAACAGTGCACACATGCACGCCTCTGTGTGGGTGCCTTCAGACGTACTCCATATTCTTTTATTGCCCATGAATTAAACATTTTCTCTCTGATCAACCAGATACACTCACCTCAAGAGCCAATTAAGGCACTATTGAGCAGAAATTTAGAAAATGTCTGTTCCAACACCGCTAAATAAGACAGTCGAACTTCAACATTTTTCATCTGAGAGCGTTGCATGAATAGCCAGACGGACCTCTGTCCATTTAAATATTAAGCTGGTTATGTCATCAGTGCACTTTTTACATCTCCCTCTGCTCCCTTCTCCCTTTTATTCATCAATTATTTATTTTATTCTACTCCAATTTCTCCCCTTTTTTATTTTACTGAGCTGTATTTGATAAGATGTATTGTTCATTCTCTAAAGGATCGATAAAGTCTGCGTGCGTACATGTGTATCTGCTGGGGGAAGGCAGGGTACTGCACGGCAGCCAGAGTGAGTCAGACTGGTGCTTTCTCTTGCACTATTACGAGGCTATTTTTAAACTGACACATCTTTCTTCTTTACCTCTTTCAGCCTTGTTCTCTTATAGGTTCTCTCCTTAAGAGTCTTTTTTTTTAGATTTTGATACCCAGACTACTTTTTTCACTGTAACGCCACATTTGCAGTATTTTTAAATGCATTAAGTTGAAACATGTTCTGACCCTACGTTTGCTGTCCCTGATAACATATAGGTTTTTATTATAAGTTGGACATTTTACTATACAGTCTTATCAGTAGGGTAATGCTTTGATAGAGATTGTTGTTTCTTTGCTGTCCTGTGGCAATAACGTATCTTCTGTCAACTTTTCATGAACAAAATAAAACAGACTTATCTTAAGCTCTTGTCGATGATGTATTTTGAGATAAACCAGTGAGCTTTTAAAGGGTTTTTGTGAGCCTAAAACATATAACAATTGTCTCAACCCATAAAGAAGCATTAACATTATGTGAAAACACAAAAATCAGAACAAGAAGTTCCACTCACAAAAACCTTTCTATGCAAAAACGATTTACTACCACTATGAGTGGCTGAATGGCATTTGGAGCACACTGGTCTTCATCTGACTGATTAACTTCACACAAAGACATGCTTAAGTAGCCACAGGTGTGCTGTCACATGACCTCATCAACAAGAAATGATTGATCGACACCATCTTCCCCCAGTGAAAAAAATACGTTCTGTCAATACACACACACACACACACACACACACACCTTTGAGAAATGACACAACACACGGAATTGAAATGAACTTATACTACTTCCATCTTCATACATGGGCTTCACATCCACTATAGATCAAAAACTGAGCACATTGGGGCCTTTATGTTTACTTTTAGCATATACTACATGGCCAAAAGCATGTGGAAATATGAACAGCGCATGAACATTACTCCCAGAAATGATTATTGAACATCTGATTCCAAAACTAGCTTCACTAATATGCTGCTATACCGGCATCTACCCCTCTGGGAAGGCCTTCCAGCAGATTTTGGAACCTGGCTGCAGGTATTTCCTCCCATCCAGCCACAAGAGCATTAGTGAGGTCAGCCACTGATGTTGCGCGATAAGGCCTGGCTCGTAGTCAGCATTCCAGTTCAACCCAAAGGGGTTGTGGTCAGGGCTTTGTGCTTGTCAGTCAAGTTCTTTCACTCCAAAGCGGGGGTTAAAGGTAATATTGTGATGTTAAAACAGGAAAGGGCCTCCCCCTGAAATGCTGGAAGAGCCACAGACCAAAAGGATACAAAACCTTTGCATGCATATCACATGAAAACTCGTTAAACTTGTTATGTTTTAGCACATATATAAAGGACTATGAACCATGTATGTGCATGTGGACATTATCAAGATAAACATATATGTACAGTGGAACCTTGAAAAGATGCTAACAGAAAGAATAATTCGAAATAAATCTCCTTCTCTCGCTGCCTCTGTCTTTGAACCAGTCTTTGAAGAATCAGTGTGATAATAGTCAGTGTGCCAGCAGCAGGGATTACTAAATGAATGCAAAGCTCCCCCATGCATCTCTTCCCAATCCACAGCACATGTGACTTGTCCAAAAGGCGCAGAGAGCTCAGCAGCATATAGCTTGAGCCCACGCTATCTCATCTCCTCTGTCCTCACTCTGTTTACTATCTCTGCAAATAACAGGCACCAGTCTAAAGGTCTGCAAAGCACCTTTAACTTCCTGTTGTCTTCAAAATCAAATGATGGGGAACAACGTCAATCAACACCATGGCTTTCTTTCTGCGTGAAGGAGAAGTAAGACGGAGAAGGCATACACTACAACAAGAAACAAAGTTAATAGGACTTAAAGTACTGTAGTGCAATTAGAGCTTAATGTTTCTTAATTATTCAGAATAAATCACACTTTCATTCTATTCATTTATGTGCATGAGTGTTTCACAATTCCCTGCTTTTGTTTATTTTCATCTTACACGTTTCTAATCTTCTTTGCATGAATGCAGATCAACAGAATTTTGGCTTTCAGGGATAATATAGATTAAATCCTCTTTCTCTCCGCTTTCTGACTGCCTCTTCTCTCCCTCTCTTTTCCCTCCATCTGTTGACTTTACCATCTTCCCTAGCATCTACCTTCCTTTCCTCTTTGTACTATATCTGTGCTTGATTTTAGCAGGCACAGGAATACAACGTGGACACTACAGAAAAAAAATAAATTTTTGGGCAATCTTATGATCCCCAACTGCTTGATTCTTGCCACAGGGAGTTCAAAGCACACAGTCAACTGCAGAGGTATGGATTCAGTGTTGTTGCTCAAGAGAGTGAGTAGTTTCTTGGAGGCCTACTAACTGAGGGACTTTCTCCTGTACCACACTGATTGATTGATTATTGATTGATTTATAATCTGAGACCATTATTTTAAGCTTTTAAACCAGGGAATTTATAAAAATTGGTTTAAAAAACAACTTTCAAAATTTGAAAATATTCTATTTTTAGTACAGTTTTTTTAATTACTTGGAGAGATACTCAACAACTTTGCATAAAAAAATGCTTTTTTCCATTTCTGTCCTTGCTTTTTATTACCAGTAACATGTTCTAAGGCTTGCTCATCAGTAAAGGACCTTGTTAACTGTAAACCAAAAAGAATGCTCTCTTGCAGCAGGAAACACAGTAACTTTTGAATGCATGTGTACATAAAATACAGGTGAAAACTAGTTTAAAATGGTATTTTACTTGTGAAAAACAATCAAATCCAAAAACAAGCCTTGGTCATAGTGTACAATGTGTGATGTTTCAGCAGCCATAGTTCAGCAGTCCAGCGTGTTCGGTGAGCTGCAGCCTTCACTGGTTTGTTAAATTGTGTATCCACACATCCTGCGTTACAATAAACTAGAATACTGCAGCGACTGCTTCAGTTCACTTGACTGGAGTAAAATGGGCTTTAAGGGGTGAGAGAGAGAAAGAGAAGTATTGTTTGTGTGTGTGTGTGTGTGTGCGTGCTCAAATGACCCCACAATTGACTATGAATGTGAATTTTGATGCATGTGACACTTCCCCACATCCACACAAAGAGTAGAGGGCAAAAAGGAGAGAGAGAGGAGAGAGAAAGAGAGAGAGACACAGAGAGAGCTGCACCTACACCTGTCAGGTGACTCTCGAACAGATGGTCAAATCCAAATACAGCACCACAGGCACCAAAGACAGCGGGCTGACGTTGTGAGTGTGTGTTCACATGCTTGTGTACTTTTGTTTGCCTGTGTAAATGTGCGCGTGGATGAGGTTAGCGATGAGCTCAGAGGTGGAGCGCGGCCAGCAGCCCAGTGGCAGACAGCTGGCTGCAGGTCCAAGTCCTGAGGTCTAGCCCCTATGGGCCATGCATATGTCCATGTACTGTAAGCAGCAGACCTTATTTTATGTAATGTACTCTGAACCCAGGGGGCCGCAAATACAAACACTCCGTTCTACACACAGCTCTTAAAATGATCATCCTTCACATTTGTATATAAATTCTGCTGCTCAAATATTGAGAATTAAGCTGTTAAAAAAAATCAATGGAAGCTTTTAAAATTTGATCTTGTTAATTAAAGGAAGGGCTGGCTAGTTTGCATTAGCAGTGTCAAAAGCTCACCTACTGAAAAGTTAAAAGAATAGAAAAAAGGAAAACAACATCATGGAACGAACAGCGTTAGTGTCTGTGAGTCCGGGAAAAAACTCTTATCGCTTATTTTTACGATTAATACAGTGAAAATAGAACTGATTGAGAAACAGCCTTGTCTTCTGTTGACTGTGAATGAGCAACAAAAGTCAGTAATAGTTGGTGCTTATTCCAAAAACACAAGATTACTCAAATGATAAGTGTCTGAACATTTGATCAAAAGAATACACCTCTTAAAATCCTGAACCTTCCCTCTCTAAAGAAACATTTTTTATATTTTTGTAACAGACATTTCTCTCAATAATATCTGCATTAGTTTTCATTGTTTGGCACCTTAAGATGTATAAATAGTGACATCTACATGAATAACACCACAAATATTCAAAAAATATGAAATATAACTCTTGTCAAGAGAAAAGACAAATAAAAATCCCGCCTACACAAACACATAATCCATACACAGTTCAAATGTGAGGCTCTCTTCTCTCATTTCCTTCCCAGCATCAAATCTGAGTGCACTTTTGCAACTGTGTCACCATTTTCATCAGGATTTTATGAAGATTCAGGTCAGCTCACAGCTTGCTTTGTACTGTCTGAAAGTTGAGACTTTACAGCATCAGTCTCACCGCTGGCTGCGGAGTCTGACTCCAACTATGAAGAAGACAAAAAAACAAAACAAAAAGAGGCTAAACTGCTAAAAGTAAATCACATGGCAGCCATTGCGTGTCGAAGCCTTGTCAGGACAAGTACCTGGCAATGTTCAGTAATTTGTAAGGGTTGTTAAAGTTGTCAGTGCTTTAAATCCTGCACAAATCTGCCACAGCTGCTGCGGTAGGCTAGTTACACTGTGACAGCCATGGTACTCATGATCACAGGCTAATCCTACATTAAATTTGTCCAAGACACTTTTATACTGCAGTATAAGCAGAAGTGCTGAAATCACGAGGAGCTCTATGAAGGAACATTTTGTTAGATTGTGTGGATGAAAGTAACGTGTTGTTAAAAAACGCACAAAAAAGCATGAGCTCGAATCTCAAAATCAAGATTAAAAAAAGTACTACTACTATGAAAGTAGTAGTCCATTTATCACAACAATCTTAATGATTGATTAATCATTTAAGCAAAAACGTTAAACTTTATCTGCTTGTTTGCTGCTTCTCAGGTTTATACTATTGTAAATTGAATACTTTGGGTTGTGGATTGTTGTTTTAACAAAACAAGCAATTTTAAGACATATTTAGACAACACGAATAATCCATGAATCAGAAAAAAGAAAATCAACAGATTAATTAATTGTAAAAATAATAATTTGTTGCAACCTTAATGTCCCATCTACAATTTATTCCACCTCTACCTTCACTTTTTGCACCTATCATAAAAATTACATTCAAACAATAACGAACATTCTACTGAGCTCTTTTATTTCCTGTCCTGTGACTTTTGCCCTACATTGATTTCATCCTCATTGAGAACCTGACAGCACTTTGGCTCTGTCATCTGCATCTCTTCCTTTCCTGGATACATTAGTGGCTTTCAGATTGGTCATAATATGTCTTAGAAGAAAGTAAAGGTGGGTGAAGAAAGACAGCACTTGCGCACGCATTTCCTGAATAATTAATGTTCATTACTTTGCTTTGTCATTGAAAAATGACCATGTTTTACCTTCATCTTAAAGCCTTAAATACTTTTCCATAAGAGATACTATACAGGATGTTATATGAAAAGCCCAGATAAATGAGTGAATGAAAGGTATTCATAGTTGTTCATAAATCATAAATTAACAACAAAAAAACCCACACGAAGATGATGATGAGGAATCATCATATAAATGAATTCAGTAAGAAAGAAACAGTGAGTTCATCTCCTGCATTTATGACTCAGCATCAGTGAGCTGTGATGAGATTGTGCAGGTTATTATCTTATACATTGTTCTGTAAGTTCATGCGGTTTACCTCAGCTGATGGCTTAAAGGCATCTAATGTCGACACACTGTCTGCCCTTCATAGCTGTGGTCTGAAACAGCAACATACAATCACTGTAATGGTAATTGAATATGACTTAGTGGTCATATAGCCTCCCAGCAAAGCATCAGCCTTACACACACATTAAGACACACATGTAGAAATGTGTGTATGTTCAGTATATATATGCCCATTGGCCTGATTTTTTTAATCAAAGCCCAGATTCGCTACAGCAATGTGCCATGTCATCAAAATGAACAAAAATCCTAAAACCTAACAGTGCCAGTGAACTAATAAAGCTACTTTGGGATGATTCATAGTCATACATATGCAAATTCGATGTAAACTACATTATTATCATACTTAAGCAAGGTTGGCAAATCAACATGCACATGAATTCGTTTCTGAATAAGACAAGTACTAACTCTGCAAACAATACACAGATTTTGATTATCTTCCTTTTTGGATTAAATGTCTGCTTTCATGTTTTATGCACTTGTCACACATGCAGCGAAATTTCCCTCTAGACACAATAAAGAAGCAAAAGTGTTGGCTTAAAGTTCAATCTTAGTAAATCTGGCCCTGAAAGTCTTCAGTCTCAGAGCTACTGATTCTCTTGTGGATAGCAGCAACGAAGACAAGCCAATGCTTCCAGCATTGATGGCCACCAATTTAGAAGAGTAAAGTGGTTTGGGATGCAGTTATTTTGGCCCTGTCCTTGTTTTCCCTCACAGACTCTAATTGTTTTCATTTTGAAACTAAACCCTGTTATTGGTGCTTTGCTTTCAATCTCAAAATCTCAAATGTACCTTTTAGCTGGCTCGCCATAATACACACACACACACACACACACACACACACACGCACGCACGCACAAACAAACAAAGCTGAACACACCCACCAGTGGTCAGTGACAACTGCTGTACTTTCAGCTCAGTAGGGGTCATTGTGTTCTCCACCATCACTTAGACAGCCTGCTAACATCAAAATAGCTTCACCAACAACAGCAAGCGCTGCATCAAATGTACCGACCACTCAACAAGCCCCAATTAACCAACCAAGGTGTTGACACACAGGACAAGGAATAACCTTGATAAATACAGAGGGAAACACTGAGTGCCAGCAGGAGAGAAGTTAGTTTGTGTACAAAACATGGTTTTGACAGTTCTTGTTGATTTTATTTTTTTTATTTATTTTTTTTGCATTGTGTTCTTTCCTCATGTCAGAAAAAAAGGGGATGATGAACGTTTGCCAAATCAGTGTGACAGTCAAACAGGCAGAGCTTGTTTCATGTAAGAAAGGACTTCCACTCTCATCTTACTAACGGCTCCCTCCCTCCTCCTGCCTTTCACCTCAGTCTCCGTCTGTCTGTGAAAGGGAGTTGCCCAACTTTTACTGCAAACAGCAGGTGCAACCCACAAGTTTCTGATAAATGAGTTCAAAGTAGAGTCGTTTATCTATCTTTTTATCTCTAATATTTTTTCATTCTTGCCTCGCGACTGCATTCACTTCCCGGCTGTGTGTTCTAGTTTGTTATCCTCCCTCTCATCAGATATTCAGTGTTCAGCCGTAAGAGATTTTCTAAATTCTTCTTAGAGTAAGAAAAGTTACACATTCAGGAAATAGACATTGTCATTAATGCACCCTCACTGTTAATCATAACAGTCTTTAGTGGCAAGGAGCTAACCTTGCCTTAGTGGCAAGGAGCTAACTAAAATTTCTAGAGCACATTTGGCATCTGTGAATATATTTGCTTTTGTTTCTACAAACGTATCAATGCAGACTGACTCTGAGAGATGACATAAGTATGTTGCATTCTGAGTCTATTTTTTTTTTTTTACTCTTTTAAGCCAGTTGAAGTGTAATCCCCATAGGCAGCCATTTAAATCACACAAATCTACTTATGTAGTATATGTTGTGAATTTGTTGTGATCTGATTGGCCCCAATTGTCACTATTTGGTTTTCAGTCCTACTATGAACATGTTGACGGAGGAAATAAACCCCAGATGTCCTACTGTATATTTCTCTTGTTGTCTGCTTGAAAACTATTTTACCGACTAATTGTTTTGGTTGTATTTCTGATATACTGTAAAACACCCACTCGAAAGCAGATTGGTCCGCCATGGATAGAAGCTTCTGTAGTGTTTTCATGCCACTATGTTTCACTTCTTGTATGACTTTAGGTTGCTGTCTCCAAAACCCACACCTCTTTGTACTGTGAATCTGTATATACTTGCATTTCCAAAAAAGCATTTTAGCGCCAAGATTGAATTCCTTTCAGTCGAAATGCGGGCAGTGGTAAACTAACTCTACAGCTAAAAAAGCTAGACTGTGAGCATGTGTAGTGAATGAGAGATATTTCTTTTGAGAAAGCTTTGACTGAGACTTTTAACCCCCAAAACCTGCTGTAATGCCGCTAAGAGGCTACTTACAGTTAACATACAGTACTTGAGTCCATAACAACGACTTCTTAACCTCATTCACAACATTAACAAAAGTGGAAAATGATTTAGGGCTGAGGTGATTTAATTAGTATGGTTTAAAGTCAATGGTCAGGTCGAGATCATTTTAGTGCTAAAATGCTGAAATGGCTCTCTTTTGTCTCAGAAGGTGAATGTGATTCCAGCATACATACACGCCTGAGATAAAACCGTTCGCAAATCTATAACAATAGTCTGTCCTTGCAGTATTATTCTGTATTTCAACACTCCGGTGTCAGATCAAGTGACATCTTCCCTAGTTGCAGATGTACAGAGAGAAAGAGAAAAAAAAAGAGACCAAGAAGGAGAGCATTTCAAGAAGCTTCAAAAAGACAAGATGAAAGTATACGCCGGATGGGACACACACGGAAGGAGAGATTGTTGGACCAATTTGGCTTTATTTCCCTGCAGTGGCGGCAAAATAGACCACGCTGAAAGACTTGTGCTCTCTGCGCTGTCATTATCCTCCCTGAAAGCCAGGACAGAAGCTCTCAGTGTGGCCTCCTCACTATAGTTCTCCTCTCTCTCTCTCTTCACTTCCATACACAGATGCACAGATGGCCTTTTTTGGCTGTAACTTTGAGGAATGAGACTGTGGGTGACATATATAGACACATTTACACAGAAGCTGTTTGCTGCCTGGTACAACTAAAAAGAGAATACAAAACTGTCAAAATAAGTTGGACATGAGTTATAGGATGCGAGGGTGCAAAGACGGGAGCCAAATGTGTACCGCAATCTGTTTAGATGAAAAACAAAATGTGCCTGGGCGAATTACAGCAACTATACTTTCAATTTAAGTTGTAATCTCCAAGATGGAGGACATATTCAGATTCAGAATTTTAGTAAATAAGTAAATGTACCAAAGTATTAGCAGTGAAATATATGCAAATGTTACAAGAGTGTTACATTATTGTATTAATAGGTTATTTTTACTTTTACATTTACATGTAAATAGAATTTTAGTAATATATACTTTTGCGTCACCTCATTTCCAACGATGTTTCATGTTTTGCAAACTGATCATATGTGATGTATGTAAAATCCTAATCTGCCATATTACTAGTAACTACAACCATAAAATAAGATAAATAAAATAAATGCAGGGGAGTAAATAGTACATTTTCCTCTGAAATGTAGTGGAGTAAAAGTATAAAGTAGTACAAATAAAGTACAAGTTCCAACACTGTTGTAATCACAGGCAGCCATTTTTAATCCACATTTGCATTTTTGCTAACATTGTTAAGTCATTTTACAACCTCACATATCTTATTATACAAGTGTTTTATAGACATACAAGGAGCTTGAATAAATTACAGTCTTTTATTGGGTTAGAATTAATGTTAGGGTTACTCATTTCTCCAACACGACAATCTGTGAGTGCTCCTTATTTATTTGTGAATTTATGGATTGTTGTTCCTGATAGCACCTTGAGTGAAAGTAGTTAAGAGATTTAATATAAAGTTAATGAGTAAAGAATGGCCTCGTCTTTGCTTTAATTGGATGATATAGCTTAGGAGTTAATATCACCAGTGATAAACAGAGTCAGTCACAGCAAAACTGGTAAAACTCAATCAACCAATCACACTCTGTAATTAAACTAGAAAAGCAACAAAAAAGAAAAAGAAAATTATCAAATTACTTCTGAGCATGGTGCACCACCAGTGGGACTACAGTTCTTTTGTAACTTTGCTTATATGTGTCACTAAAGTTTTCTACATGTACGCAAACACAGCACTGATTAATACAACTGTGTAAATATTCAAATTGCAGCAGAACCCAGCCCCCCTCCCCCCATGGTTTGTATAAGCTCATGCACAAAGTATACTGTACCTCATCAACAATGAATGATACCCTTTGAAATATCTATACATTTTACACAGTGATGAGCACTGAATTATGTATGAGGGTTTTTTCATGTGTGATATCAATTGAATGTGGCACACACAATATGTAATATGACATGAGGTGCAGTGAAGCGTGTGACGTCTTTGTCCAAGAGTGAGAGAGAGTTTGCTTAGCAAACGGAGCAAAATCTAAGATCATTAGTTTGCTCTCGGGGCAAATGAAACTGTTTTCTCTATGAATGTATCACTAATGAATTAACAATATGTATAAATTCAATATTCTTGGCATTTGTCATTAATTTCCTATTAATGTCTGTATCTTTTAATAGTTAGTTAACACATCCGCTATTTCCTGGAGGGTACTGTTAGGGCCTTTTTGCCCCCCATTTCCAAATTGAACCCACTGAAACCACTGTGCCCGTTGTGTGTCCTTTTCTACCATTAATATGTGTCTTCACATCTAATTTCTCAGCAGTATATTGATGAGCACTGACTGCTTCATTAACCTGTGATAGTTTCAAAAATCTTTTCCTAAAATCAAATCAAGTTTTGCATAATCAGAAATGGTGACACACAGGCTCACTTGCTTGCCTCTGTTTCCCTCAAACTGATACTATTTGAGTGCACAATATACAGGTATATGCTTTGCACGCACCAGTGCCTTTGTTGGCCCATTATTCATCATTACATCATTCATATGAAGTGGGATTTTTAGGGAAGCATAACACTGCTACATTTACCTGAACAACAAAACTCCAATTACTGGTCTACAGGGGGTTGGTACCAAGCTACTGTTGGACTTCTGTCTATTATGTGTCCAGGTGTGTGTGTGTGCATGCACAAGTGTTCATGCGGATATGTCTGCATGTGTGTGTATGTGAGTGTGTGTTACTATGGAGACACGCTGTCACCTTCCGGAGCCCAGGTGGCCAGGGTCACATGAGTGCCGTATGCAGGCGAGCTGGTGTAGAGCGTCCATCTGGTCTCTCTATACACAGTGTGCATTTGTGTGTGTGTGTGTAAAAGTGACCTTGCTTGTATTGCAGTGCTTAGAAGCTGTAACATCTCAGGCTTTCATTTTGACTAGGTGTCTGTTATAAAGTTTAATTATGCAAGAACAGACTGATCACAGCCAAAACACTGTCAGTCTAAGTCAGTCTGACAGGCAGTTTGTCAGGCTTCTTCTGTTCCATCTGCCTTTCTGTGGTGAGAAATTTGAAAGTTTGTGGGCGATTGCTCCTCTACACAAAGGAGAAAAAATATCGATGTCGAAACTTATACTACATACTAATATAATTATCCACTGATCACATAATCTCTCTACTTCCAGTAAAAGCAGCAGGTGATATTTGCCCACAGGTATTAAATTGTGCAGAAATGTAATGCAATGAAGGTTCAGTCAGGCTGCACTTTTCTTATGTACTCTGTCTCTTTAGTTATAGAGGCAGGGATTATCCCACGCTGTCACTTTTTTTTTCAGTTTCCTTTCTTTTTGTCTCACTGTGTTATTTCCTGCTTTCTTAGTTTACACTTTACTTAACCTGTCAGATCTCTCCATATGTTCTGGGAACCAGTTATCACAGTGATGCCAAATTGAAAAGTCTTCCTGTGAATATCCTATGAATATATTTTTCTAGCTTCGGACTATCTCCCCCCTCCTTTTATTCCAGTGAGGGATGTCTGATTTCCAATGTACCTCAGACTTTGTCACTGCTAACTCAACTGGCCTGAGGGTATATCGTAGATAGCCAGGTGCCCTTTCTGTTAGGAATCCAATGCTTCTTGTGACCTGCTTGCAAGGAGCTTTACCAAGAGAGCATGACATGTCCTCCCACCAGCTAGAAAGGCATGATCTATCATCGACTTCCAACATTTGCATTCAATGGAGGGTTTGACCAAGCGAAGTACAGATGTTAAGGATTATTCCTTGTCCATCATCCAGCATCCAGGTCACCACTCTTTGAAAACAGTACATGATGTGGTCTATATCGCAAACTCTGAATTCTAGTCTCTTCTGTGCCTCAGTTGAGCTATAAAAACATGACATTCATGCTTTCCATTACTTTCCTCTGATTGAAATACTATTATATCGACTAAAAGACATCAATAAGGCCTTTTTTTTACTGCCAGATCCTTGAAAACATTCCAATCGGTGAAAAATGTAGAAGTAGTTACTGATACAACTGGAAGCACCAGCATGTAAATATTAAAGTACTAAATATGTTAACAACCACTAGTTGTTTTTTCTTTTTCTTTGACAAAGCAGGTAGCATTTCCTCTGTCAGCAGCATGTATTGTACTGCATTATTTACATCTTCCTGCCAGCTACCTCTGGATATATTAAGATGTAGAATAATACCAATGATAAGTGTCTATTCTCCAAACACTGACAAGTCTGGGAATGTTTTCATTGTTTCATATGTGTGTGTGTGTGTGTGTGTGTTTTTTGTGTCCTCGTTTGAAAATATTTCTTCTTCTTTCACTGCACTCATCCATCTGTTTATATCAATGTATATATCTCGCTATGAGCGATTCTCCCCAGAATCCCTTCATTTGTCAAACGTATGTGTCAGTCTCGTCTTTCTTCATTTGTGCCTCTTTCTCTCTGCCTGTTGTGTGTGTGTGTGTGTGTGTGTGTGTGATTCCTTTTACATATAACTTTTCGTCCATGACAATAATTGCCTACCCCTTCACTCTTGGGTTCAGGGATGTTATAGATATATGACCTGGCTCAACTACAGATGCTTCTGCCACAAAGTGAGCTACAGCAGGAATTCATACTGTTGGTGGAAAAATTCACAAGACAGAGAGAAAACAGCACTTCAAACCTAAATCATTACAACCAAACTGGCTTCATTCAGTCAAATGTCAAGGTCTAGCCAGAATAAAAAATGTATATTTCTAATCCATGGCCAATCTGATTCACTTGACAACAAATGATCTCGCTAACAAGCTAAATGCTAATGTTGGAAAACTTGGCACAACCTGAGTTGTTAATATAGCAATTATTTACCAATGTAAAATATCTATGAAACATTTTGCCCCTGGCAATACACTTACACAAGAATCTCACTGAGTTTAGCACAGTTAAGGCTGATCATCAATTATTCCGTTTAGGGGAGTCAGAGATCCCACAACATTGCTTTACCTGTTTTTGAATGATGGACTCTAACAGACCTTTTTCCTTAAATGCTTGTATAAAAATATAAAATAACTATCATTATTTCTGACTGGTCAGAACCCCTACTCTGTACTATTCCAACTTCACCCTTTTACTGAAGTTATCCCATTCATAAGTCTGTGATTTTCTGAAAATTCTTTCTGAAAATGGTACATAATCATCTCAAGCAGTCTCAGTTTCATTCCAGCTCGAAATGAAGTGCAGATGTGTGTGGCGGGGGAGATGAGGATCACTCCATGTTTTGCCTTCATTGACTTGTTAGGATGACTTGTGAACAATTTCAAATTACTGGTAATGTAAATGGTGGGTTGGTTGCGTGAGAGATGGAGGGGATGCAGGTCGAGGGTGGTGGCTGGTTGGGGGACTATATGACGGACTAGGCACTAGATTTATTCCAACAAGTCCTCATACTGTACCTTCACAATAAAATAGGTTCAACTATATGGTTATGGTCAGGGCAAGTTTAGGCAATTAAAACTACTTGGTTAAGATTAAGGAGTAGATGTTGCAAAGTCTGCCTGGCACTTCAGGTGACAATGTAGCCGTTCAAATCATCTGCTTTCTCTGCCGTGCAATGCAAGTATCTCTGCAATCATAAATTCTGCTACTAGCTTAGCATTTAAATCAAGACCCACCTGAATGTTCTGATTCTAGTCTTTCTCAGAGTAAAAAAAGATGTTTTCGTCACTCCCCAATCTCTTGCTGCTCAGGCTTTAAGTCTATGCCATGGGGAGTGACAGGGTAAGAGCCTTGATGCCAAACCTTAACTGTACTGTTGTACTGTATCTTAAAATGAATATACTACTGAAAGTGAGTTTAGGGAAAGATCACCTTCATTGTAAAAAAATACAATGTTGATGGTTGGTGAGAGACCGGACACAAACCATGGTCTCCAGTGTCGATGTTAGATGCTTCATACACCCAAACCTCCATCCAAACATCCTGTTTTTGCAGCATTATAACAATATCATGCCACTTCTTTCATGGCTACTGAACATAAACATACAAGCAATGCTGTTGTTATTTTGGAAAGGACAGTGATTATTTGTATGACCGACAAGAGTTTGCTTCAGTAGTTTTAAGCATTTAAACAAATGACTAATGATGTCATTTCTCTGGTGGAGACAGTTTCCTTGTGTTAAATTAAGTGTTAACTTGAGGTTCCTCTATGTAGACCATTCCAGATAGATGTCTTTGTTTCTGTCTTCTCTCTGTTGTGTAGGGGGGGAGATATGTTTCCTCTGTCTCTTGTGCTCTGTGTTTTTTTTGTTTGTTTTTTTGTCTCTTATTACATATGTTTCTCTGCAGGTCCTCTCTGGCCAATTACTGCCACTACTCCTCTCCTGGCTGCCTGTCTTCAGCTGCTCGCATACAGCTGGAGGCCCCTGTGGCAGCACCACTGGCAATTACGCCTCAGGAGAGGGAAACACACATGCACACACAATATCAGCCACATGAACTTCACTGACAGGTTGTCTAATTGCATCTCAAGAATTGATCATTAAGCTGGAAAAGTTCTGGTGGCATCAAAGCTGTGTGTTAATGCCTGTGAACATGTGCACCACTCATTGTTTGTGTGCACATGCGCAAAGCCTCCGGCAAGTTAGTTTCATCAGGGAATCAAACTGTAAAGTCCATCAAGAGTTTGTAAATATGAAAATACCATCTTCCATAAGGCATCAGCAAACTATTATTTGCCAAAGTGAGAACAACACTGGTTACATAAGATATTTTGGTATTTGCATTTCGTCTGTGCTTTTCTTGGTGATTTGTAGTGGGCGGGGCATTGTTGGCAACATATTGGGTATTTGCACACAGCAATGAGGATTTAACAATATAAGAATCACAATCAGAGTCTGATGACAGTTTATGGGTTCTTTGCTTACGTTGAGTTTTTAGCAGGATGGCGATGTCTGTCTGTTGGGTTGTTGGTAAGTGTACCACTTTGATCTAGGCTGAAATATCTCAACAACTATTGGATGGATTGCCATGAAATTCTGTACAAATATTCATTGTGAGGATGAAGCTACAGCATCACCAGCAGGTTAAAGTTTTCAGTTACCCAGTGAAATATATCAACATCTACTGGATGGACTGGAACAAAATTTTGTACCGACATACATGGACCCCTGAGGATAAAGCCTACTGACTTTGGTGATCTTCTGACTCTTGTGCCACCAGCAGGTCATTTGACTTTGTCCAATACTTTAGTTTACAACCAAATATTTGCAAAACTGATAACATCCCAATCGGCCTCAGCTATATTTTGTTTATTAGAAATTACTGTAGCAGATGTTAGCATGCTAACACACTATACAAAATTGGTAAGAACAGCCTCACAGAGCCGCTATGGCTGTAGACACTTGTTACCTGTTACATCTCAATTCACGTCATATGTTGTGTTTTCTGACTTTAACTTTGAATGTTGTTTACTTTGTCACAAACATTAAAGTTAAAACATGGGTTTTAAGACTTTCTCAACAACATTCACACGTTTTCTGGTGTTTTAAGCTAAAAGCAAATTGCCAAGGCATGTAATGCCATTATGCTGTAGTAGGGTTAACAAAAACAATTATGTTGAAGTCTTATAATTATTGCTACCAGCGAGAGATAGACAGATAAATGGAGAGACAGCAAGAGAAAGAGAGACAGATTAAACAAATGGTAAGAGAAAAAAAGGATGAAGTAAAATGTGTTTTCATTTTTTTCTTGGTGTCTATTTGTTTGTAGGTCACACATTTTAAATTTAATTGTAATCAAATATGCAGCAGGGTCATGTAATTTAAATATTATGTCTCCTTGTGATTAAAACAGAATAAGCTTGGAGCAACTTCATGCTAATTTTAATTTCTCACATGAATCTTATGCCTTAATTTACTACCATTAACCTGGTTTCCACCAGCAAACCAAACAGAGGTAGCCAGCGCTGATTCATTATGGATGGAACTCAAAGTGAAATGTGGTGTTAAATGATTTTCATAGCATCTTGCTGCTGACAGAGGTGATTACTGTGCTGGTGTCCAAATTAGCTGTTACCACAGCTCCTGAGGTTTTCATCATTATGTCAACTTTCTGTTCACTACCTGTGTCATTTTAGCACAAAATCTAGCCTTAGGCTGTCTGTTTTGTGTTGCAGTATGTTGTGCCTTTTGATCTGATGTTGTAAATGTTTTATGTCAGTCTTGGTCCTGTCTCCGTGCTAAAGACTTTCTGGCAATGTCTTGATGGAAAAGTATAAATTTAAGTCTTATCACGCTGTCAGACTTAAAAATCTGGAAGTGCCAGATTGATGCACATAAACAGACATGCTTGTGTACACGCACATGCACACACACACACACACACACACACACACACACATTAAATGTCTCCAACACACAGCCCCAAGCCACAGCTGAAATGTCACAGAGAGGCAGCGAGTTGAGGATGTCATTGGCTGTACTTTTTCAGTCTCTTTGGTTCTGCCCATTTCAGCTCTGTCCAAGCAGCCAAGCTACTGCTCTAGGGAAAGAGCAGCAGAGCTTGTTGTGAGTGTTGCTGCACTGTCTTTGTCATCCTTTAAAGAGGAAAGAAATTGGTAGTTTTCTCCCTTTTTGTCTTTCCTTTTTGTCAGTTGCTCTTGGATTCAGTGAACCAGGCTGAATTCTAATTTGTTCAACTAGAATTCTCCTCATGTCGAAGACATTTAGCTTTCACTGCCAATAAACAATGTTTTCATTCATGGATGATTTGAGTCAGAGATGAGCATACAAACCACCATCCTAGTAATATTTTGCTGGCTGGCTGGTTAAGTTTGATTCTATATTACAAGAACTGAATCGGTGTAAAGTGTTATGGACTACAATTAGCACATATAGACTTGCTCACTCAGTTCTTTCCCTTTAGTCACTATTGCATTAAACATTAAGCGAAGGAGGCAAAGTTCTTGAGATCCAACAGCCTAAACTAAACTGTGACAACATTTTACAATTAACCAATAGCTCATTCCTTTCTCTGCAAGATTTTGAAACCATCATCTATCATAATAAACATCATATATTATAAATCCCAGCAGTTTGGTTCCTTAGTGAACTCCATCAAAGTTCATTTGTCAAAAGTCATGTTAATTGGTGCACTCCATCTTGTCTTCCGTGATGGTAAAAACTAATCTATCACAGAGGGCAGCCCTCCCTCTTGCACTCACTCAGTATTTCTTTGTATCTCTGTGCAAAATCCTGATATGAGGGGAAAGTAATATTTCCACATACCGGTTCTTCATATATAGAGTGTTACACACACACACACACACACACACACAACACTATCTGTGTGTGTGTGTGTGTGTGTGTATAGGTGTGTCTGTTTTGTGGGTTTGTGTGAGCTGCTCTGTCACATGGATGATAGTTTGAGGGTGAAAATTGAGATATACTGTAGATGTCAATGACACTGGTGGCCCTATCTCTCTCTTTCTTTCTCTCTCTCTCTCTCTCCATCCTTTCCTCTCTCTCACAAAGTCATCTGTCAGCAGTAAATCCCATCAGTTGTCACAGCGACCCCCTGACAGCATCCAGGCTCCAAGGGACCTGCTTCACGCCAGGAATATTCATGCAGACCCAGACAAGCCAGCACCAGACTCTGACAAATCACTCAATCAGGCAATCAAACAGAACAAGAGTGAGAGTGCCAACAACAAGAAGTAAAGACTGAGCAACACTTTCTGCTACACTGTAGCCTGTACAAAGACAGAAGAATACGTTATTTACCACAATAAAACTCAAATTCCAAGAGTTTGATGTGCTTTCAGACCAAAACCCAATATTTATTTGGGGAGAAGTCTGACATCCCATGAAGCAGCAAAACATATCACATGTCAGCATACAGTATGTCAGCATGTTACAGAGGGACAACCAGTGGAGACACAAAACTATACTTAGTTCCTTCCAAATCTCATTCTTATTACCTTTTTTTAGCTTCTTTCTTACATTGTTGAATTTGAAAAACCTCCTTTGACACCTGTACTTTATTTTGGGCATGCCAATAAAGTAAATTAAAATGTGAGATGGAGAAGGGAGGTGTTGATTTAGTCTCCTAACTGATTTAGAAAATATATTATCCTATATTAATGTCACATTGTATTGAGTTTGCAGTGTTTAGCCTTTGTTAAAGAAAGGATAGGCATAAGCCCTGCATAAAGGAGAAAGAAAACCCACAATCTAATGTAATAAATATTCATTAGTTTCATATCTCCACATTTTTATCAGAAAATAATTGTAAAAATAATAGTGTATATTTGAAAGACAATAGTTTATGCATTTTCTCCAGCCTGAATCCTTCCTTTCTGCCTACTGCAGACCTTTCCACAAAATCCCTACGCTCATGTGGTAAAAACAGACTATGCTTCAATCAATACGAGAGCAAGCTGCTACTTTTTTATACTTCTCCAAACAGTGTCCTCTGTCCAACCCATATCTGCCCTGCAAATAGATTTCCATAAAGTTTCTTTGTGTGGCATTTAGCCATACTACATCCAACGCTTGCTTGTTAAAGGTCACATCCCTAAAAGCTTTCAGCACGCTGCCCTTGATTCCCGCTCCCAACAATCTCCTTTGCAGTCACATTTCTGACCCCGTCTCTGTCTTGTTCTCCCATCTTTCTTTCTCTCTGGTGATGATAGGGTTTACCAACATGCTTCTAAAGTCTGGTCTCTTTGAGTTTTTCATGTCTTTTATGCAGTCTATGTTGGGCACTTGCGCCATTCACATTTGGACATATTCTTCAATGAATGGTTATTAATTTTGTAGCGGCTCTGTGAAAGGCATTTGAAATTCAATTCCATGTTGCTCTATTGGTGTTTTTATGCCACATCTGAAAGCCTCTGCAACCCCTCCCCAACCTATTTCTCTCACTCTCCCATTCAATTTGTCCCTTCACTGTGTGACCAGAAAGAAGGATTTGATGAATGCATATGTCCTCTTTATATATTCATGACTATTTCCTGAAGTCTATTAGAAAGACATAACTTATTCAGGTGGGAGTTTTAATTGATGTTCCCTCCATCTCTGCCTCATGCTGTCTCTCTAGTCCCAGGATTTTCAACACACAAACTCAGAAGGAAAGCCCTGAAATGGAGGCAGCACTTTGTGATCGACAGTAAGATCACCCTCTGTGCTTTATCCCTAATTAAAGCATTACTCAGGAAGCCAATGCCAGGGCATGTACTGGCAAGAAGTTGGACAAGGTGAACCCTGGAGGAAAATGGCTAAGAGAGCAAATGAGTGCTTAGTTAGTAGGTGAGAGAGTTTAAGAAGTACAGCAAGGACCTAAGGGAAGGTTGGTGGAGTGGACTGCAGTTTTGCAGAGTAGAGAGCTGGGAAATTTGTCTTTTATGAAATGAAGCTGTAGAAAGGGAAAGCACAGGAGAAATTATTCTGGAAGGATTACATTCTACTGTTTTGTAGATGAAGAGGCAAAGACTTTTTACATCACTGCATCTGAACCGTACCATGTTCAAAAGATGTGAGTGAAATAAAAAATAGACACCCGAGCAGCTTGAATGCTTGTGTCCACAACCTCACAAGAGTTATTCTTCCAGGCTGGCTGGTTTCCAGTTGTCTGAGTTTGCCCTGAGTCCAGGAACATCTTCATCACGCACTGCTAACTTGCTGGAGCCCAACCCGCAGCAAGAAAACTGTTCACTTTAAAGATAACGGTGTAGCTAAGCAAACAGTCCCGGCTGCCATTTGTGGCGGTGCTATCTGCAAGGCCATCCTTTTCTGTAACAGCCACATTCATCCTCACCACTGATATCCCTCCTTTTGTTTGGCGTATTTGACAACATTAAGATTGTATCGGTCATCTCGCCCAGCTCCCTGAAGACTGCATTCATTATTTAGCAGTCAAAGCCAGACATTCTTTCAGTAATAGGCCCAAACAGCCGGGGGGATTTAGCTGATCGTACTGTACACAGAAAACCTTAAATTTTTAGGCTGTGTGGCTGAAAGACTGACTAGACTTTCTGATTCACACTTAAGTCTTTGAAAGGATTCATACATATTCTGATTTAGAGGACTGTTAATCTTCTTAGCTGCTGTTTATTTTGTCTGTTTAGAAGATAGACTGGGTCAGTGTTTGGACTTTTAATCTGTGAGACATACACTGCACACAGATAGAGTTTGTGTAATAGTAGCCATTGATGATGAGACAAAGAGCAACCCAAAATTGAAGGGGAAAGAGTAAGTAAGAAAAGTGGGGGTAAGTAAATGACCAAAAAATAAAACAGGCGGGGTTTAACCAAATCAGTCAAGCTGTGTTTAAGTCAGAATCGAAAACCACACACTCACACACACACATGTAAATAAATACTCATGAACACACATGCACAAGCTACAATGGCATGACCCTCAGTGGCTGCCCGAGGGTCTGGCTTCAGAAAATGCCATCGCAAATTGAGATCGCTAACAGTTTGCGCCGCACTGACATTTTCCAGCTGGCCGCTCACAAAGGTCAGGCTCCCCACCTGAAGGCAAAAGCAGAGGGAGATGCTAGTGTAGCTGTGGTCACTACTGAGATTTGGCAGCCTCAACAGTCAACTACCAGTGCATTATTAACTCTGAGTGTGGGGTGCTCAGGAAGGCGTATTATGGGCTCAAAGTGAGGCTGTTGGCAGCTATACGCTCGCTAAGTGCCAAAGGAAATAGGTGGTGTTTGGCATGGAGATTGTCACTGAAGCAAATGTTTGTCTTGTAATTGCTGCTGCTCACTGCTGCTTTTAACAAGGATTTGATGGACTGTGTGACGCCAGAGCAAGGATTTCAAACTTTTTTTTCAATCTCCATTAAAGCTCTGAAATTATTTTGATGTGTAGAAGAAGAAACAAAAACTTACAGATCATCAAAATACAAATTTATCATACTGCCACTTTTTGCAACAATACTATATGTTGTAAGTCTCATAAATGTAACATGACTTAAAATAGAAACATGACTCCCAAAAAGCTAGAGGTAACTCTGCTGCTTTAAATCAATAGGAAATACAATTTACTATTTATTATCCTTCATCCACCCTTTTGCAAGGACAACATGTGATAAAACCAATAAAAAAATAGAATTAACATAAACTATATGTATGCTCTAACAACTGACCAATTGATGAGTATTGATAGTGTGCAGTAATTAAAGGATCCATGACACATATCACCAAATAGGTTAAGGGAGTCTCCGCAGAGCCTGTTATTTTTGAGAACAGCACATGTTGGAGTGGATTATTGAGTTCATATCATGGACATTCGCTCTTGATCACATTAAAGTAGTTTTTGTTCTTATGTTGGGGGGGCTACACTCTTTAAATGTAAGGTTTGCTTTGGCACTGACTTAGTAAGTCTTTAAAAAAATAAAATGATACATTCTTTTCCAATGAGTAGAATGAGAAGCAGCAGTCTAGTAGCAATCTAAAACCAGCAGCCTTCCACCTATGAGTACTAATTTTAAAAAGTGATGGGAACAGTATGTTAGAGCTATATGTTCCATTTCCACGGTATAAAGCTCTTTATACTGTGGATAAAGAGCAAAACTGTTTAGGCTAAAATCTTTTCATGCATGCTCCAAATGGTACTTTCATATTTAACCATGAAAACATGTGCATGTAGTGTGGTTACAGGCTCATGCTCATCCAGAACAGCAGTAGTTGCTGTGCCATGATTAAGTGTCATGCATAATTTCCTTTTAACATACTGAAAATGTTACCTGATTAAACAGGGTGGTCATATGTGTAAAATGAATGCATACGTGCAAGAGCACACGTACTGTGCTAACAAATCTGCATGCTACCATGCAATGAGATGAGCAAACACACACACACACCTGCACCCACCCACACAAACACACTGCTCTCCTGACAATAGACAGACACACATGGGGTTGATGGTGTATAGCATTTGAAGGGCATCACCAGTGTCTCTGTCTCTCAGGTATCAAGTAGATAGCAGGGTAGCTAGAATGTCATTTATCTCACTGACAGGGACAAGCCTTTGTGACAGCAACAATCAGCCGAGCAGCACAGTGGCAAGGTTCTCTCTCAGTAATACTACCATCCCACCAACAGCACACAACAGCAATCCATTACAACAAGCACACTGTAGCATGGTATATTGTATCACTGTAAAAAATGTAATTTTAGTACAATATTTCATTCATAGGGCGTTCAACGCATGTACTGTCCTGTCGAATGAAGCAGCAAGGCCTAAGTTAGAAACTGCTGTGCCCTACTATGAAGCAGACTGCTTTATTCAAAGCACCAATGAGTATACTGCTATACTCCAAGTTTTTTATACTCTTTTCATCCCTTAATGGTCAGGGTTGTATTGTAATGGCTGCTGTGACAATGCATTAGTAAATGCTGATAAATAAGACCATATTGCTGGAGTGTCCAATTAATGTAGCTGAAAAATGTACAAGCAGTTGTGTTTTACAAAGTAACTACTGTAATTCTGGTGATGCTGACTAAAATCATATTATCCATAACTACTCGACTACTACCCAAAGCAGCTAACAGTTGTTTCAGTTGAGTATTTGAATTGTCGATTAGTTGGTGAAACCCCTAGTACAAACTTGTCTAAATGTAAGTATTGTATACAAAAAGTTACCTAACTAGCCAGAGGTTTCATCCACTCAATGTGAGACTCCTTTTCCTTTCTTCAGGTGTGGTTTATATCCGTAAACACAGACTAGCCTACACCACAACACTGTTGAAAAGTCTGATGCTATGGGTAAAAGTCATCAAGTGTCTTTTCGTGACATTGGAGGCTGTGGCCTTGGCACGCTCTGGGATGGCTGGGCGTTGCGTTTTTGAATAGTGCTTTTCCCTCTCTTCATTGAAGGAACACAAGTCTTAATGTGAAGTGAAGTTATTATTATGCAGACTGACAAAATGAAGAAAGAAAGAAAAGAAAAAAGCAAATAGGCATAGACACCAAAATACATGACAATTCAACACAAATGGAGTGGAACACAAACACAAAGGGATTGGAAACAAAGACTCTCTATTACTATCCATATGTAAAGTGTACATTCTAATTCCAGTTACTAGTTTGTTCTTGTACCCACACTAGTCATATTTGGATTTGGATGAATTGTAACAACAGCAATATAGAATGAAGGCCTATGAAAGATCCCAACCCTCTTGTGTAAAACATTTGCCCAGTATTTTCCTGTTATCTTCTGTCTTTATAGTTAAGAATCCTCTGAGAGATGTATACCACAGCAATAAGGGATAGGAACAAAAGCATTTTAACAAAAAGTTTCATTTTGTTGCATGATTATGGACATTCTGGGATGTAGAAGTATACAATGTTGCTCTTCAGATGATCACGTAAAGGAAAGCAGATGAGTTGACTGCCAAATCCCACCTGTGGGATGTTCACTTGAGTTACAATTTAGTGCTGGAAAAATGTTTTATGGTGAACTTAGAGTGAGCTTTTATACTAGATTAACTATCAAGGGGTTTTGGTGAAATAAGCAAAACAACTTTAAATCTGACAAACAGTTACACAGAAAAATGATACTTAAATGTGAAATAATAATAATGAAGTAAATTATGAAATTATATAATACTGGTACTCAACAAACTATTTTCAATGCGGCAATTGTGACACTTTGTTTTTAAATGTCAACTGAAAAAAGGTGCAAAAATTGTTCTGACTTTTGGGCATGATGGGAGTTGTATTGTCTTAACACTATGCACTAGATATGAATGTATGCTGAGAGACGTTCAGGGAGGCAGGGTAACATGGCTGTGGCTCATAATCAGCTTTCTCTCTCCGCACACTAAATCAGGCTCAGGATTACACTCCTTATGCTGACCCTGACACTGATAAGGCCGCTCTCAACTTGGCTCACCCGATGGAGTGGAGGCATTAGTGTTTGTATGTTTGAGCAAATGTAACCAAAGAATGTGTACAGAAGCTTTTTAGCAATTGGATTCTTGCAGATGGTTATACATGCAGAGATGTATTTTACCCTGAGTCAAAAATATATTTGAAATGAATTACTTTTACATCTTTGAAAGTAATTTGAGATATATGATCCCAGTCATAATGTGTGTTTATTTTATATGTGTGTTTATGTTACAGCATGTGTGTAACAGAACAGGAACAAGCTAGGATTTGGATTTTGGCTGAAAATCAAGGCAACCCCCACCTATCCATCTGGCAGATACATCTGTACTCAGACTCAGAAACTGCCCTGCTAGGCCTTATGTAAGGGGAAATGATAAAGGGAAGATGGAGTAAGAGGAAAAAGAGAGATGGGAGTGAAGCAGGAATGAGGAGGGGAAAAATGAAAAAGGTAAAAAGATGGCTTGAGGAAACAAAACCGACAAAGTAAAGATGTTAAGAAGCCAGTTATGATCTGCTAAGAGTCAACAAATCCAGTTCCATCAGGCTGTAATCCTGAGCCAGCACCAATTATCATTTCATCACTCTGCCTTCATAGAAAATAAAAATAGAAATCACAAAAAAACATTCCTGTCCCTTGGGAAATGGGTTTTACTTTGCTGGTGCATTTGCATTAATGAACTGACAGCCTGGCACTTTTCACCAAATGCTCGGATACTTCCACAAGACAGAGCAAACGCTGCCAACATTGTTCACTTTTGATTTATTCACAGAGATGTTCATTTTAGTCAGCGCTACAGAGCCGTGAACACCAATATTGGCAAGCAAAAAAAAAAGAAAAACAATTTCCTTGTGATGATTGCATTTTATTATTCTGTGGGCTCGTCTCAGGAGAGAAGGGGACAAGAGTGGTGACAAATATATTTGCCAGAGTGGCTGTAAAACATTTTAGTGATGCTTAGGACTTCACCTACAGCAGCTATGAAGAGGCTCTGCACCCAAAGGTCTGTAGCGTACATATAGAAAAAGCCATTTGTTCTGCTTCTCAGTATGAATTGTCATCTACATTCATCTCTCACTGTACAAGCCATTCAGGATTACATAATGGGAGCTTCCCATCCCTGGTTAAGGGAGAGTTCACACTGCTCAACTAAATATGTCAATTTAAGGATTATTATTTCTATAAGGGACTTCCAGCAACCTGTACAGCTGCATCAATCTCATTCACACTTATCGTCGTTTATTTGTTGCTATTTTTCATTAATGTAGCTAGGTAGGTAGCTCTCTATGTAGGAAGATGCCACTGTTGTTAATCCTGCCTACTAAGCTATGATTGGTCAGTTGTTTCTCTACCTGGGGAAAACAGCGGTCAATCATCAAAATGCCAGAACTATAAGAACAATTGAACAAATCGTAGATGTGGGCAGCAATTCAGAGGTATGGAATAAGGCTAATAATGTCAAAATGTTTAGGGAAACTTCTCAAACCACACCTGCAAAATAATCCACTTCTTCTCTGTCAGTGTAAATGGTAAATATGGTCCAAATACTGTGGTCCAAAACAAAATAGTGTCTGTTTGCCAGTAGTGCAAAGTTGCCTGCAACAAAAGTAAGCTATCGAAGATTCAAGTGAGAAAAGTAAACACATAACTACTGACAAGTGTAAGCTATTTAGTCATACTTTGGCAAAGTGTGTGTTGGGAACACAATTAACTATTGTTTGACAGCTGAGAAGTGTATTTTCCTGCAGGATTAGTTTGAGAAGTTTCTATGGATACTGAGAATCCAAGCTGACTACAGCTATCGCCTTCTGCTACAAACATTTCGAGCCACCTTTCAAGCCAACAGGTGGTGAGTGTTTGATGCTTAAAACATAAGTTTTTGGTTGAATATTCCTTTGAACCAGCCAGATTTCAGTGTGGAGCTGTGCTAAGAGTGGGACCCAGGGATCACACACAGCAGAAGCAGCCCTTTGGACATCTACTCCTCAGTCAATGACAACCTAGCTCAAGCCTCACCAACAACTATTTCGGCTATGCAAAAGAAATGCACATTATTTGCTTTGCTTTGGAACATTGGGTTTACATGCTGTAGTCATATAAGACACAGAAAAACACTAATACCTTGTGGGTGTGAATCTAAACCCCCGGCTAAGTAAGAAAAATCCTGGAAAGAAAAATAAACAAGGTACTATGTGTACTCTTTTAAGAATTACATTACACTATATTGACATTGTGCATATTTGTCACCTCTCCAGTGAAGATCATTGGTCCCAAATGTGTGTGTGATTGAATGATTATGAATTAGAGAGCTTATGAAAAAAAGTGAGCACACTTCACACGTCAGTCCTCCCTGGGAAAAATAGCTAAACATAATTGGCACTGTAACAAATGTGCAGAGGGTTTCAAATTCTGCTTTTCTTGACATGATCCATGTGATTGCCTGTGGCAAAGATGGGTTTAGAAATGATCTGTAGTTGCCACAGACTAAATCCGAGCAAATGAAAATATAATTGATTTATGCAGGGAAAATGGCATCTTTGCACAGCCATTCACCTCTGGGATCGGTCCTTTCAAAAATCACAGTAAATTGCAATGAATGAAAAGCTTGATCAGATATGAGCGTGCGAGATGGATGTTGGTGGTGCGCCTATGGCAAAGACAACAAAGCGTGTGATACAGAGAATATTTGGAATATTAGATACTGCTGTGCAAAGAGGAGAACAAAATATACAATTTAAGAAGGTCATTGTTTTTTCACATGTATTGTGTTGTATTAAAACATGTGGAAAACAGGACACAAGCTGACAGAAATCGATAGCTTCCATACTACACTCACGTCCAAATACATTCTTTACCAGGTGTTGAGATGTCTGGATTTCAAAGCTCACTGTCTGGCTGGAATTCTCTAATGGTCAACAAAGCTTCCTGCTGCCAACTGGAACATCAACACAACACCTGCTCGCATTTTTAGCCGCTCTGTGAGGATGATGGTGCAATGGGCGAAGGACCAGCATGTCAAACTCACTCAGCAGCGAAGGCTAAAAGGGTTTATCCACAAGATAAAGACTAATATGATAAGCAGAAACATATTACGTTCTCATTAAACATTTTACTTTTAATCTGTGCTCTAAAGCAGCATTACTCCTTCCAGTGGTAAAAATCCAATTCAACTTTAGTCTTTGGATCAGATGCAGGCCATTAGGGCAAAATGTGTGAATTAGAAAAATTACAATTTTTACAGGACCAATAAAGACAATAAACCACAAATATTCCTGAGGATGAATTCTCTCTGTTCCACTCTATTTGTACATATGATCATACAATACTGCAGCTATCAGTGCTGAGGAGTAAATGGTTTCTTCAGAGAAACAATAACTAAATTGATGGTACATGTCTGGCATATTATCAATCTACAGCTGAAAATGTAAATATAAAACTAATAATCATTGCAATAACCATTCCTCCTCTGGGATATTCTGACGTGCATGATACAGGATAATTACATTAGTACTACATAGTCATGTAATATTCAGCGTTTTGTTGCTGAGTTTTATTTTTAAACAAAAACATACAGTAGCATTGCATATATTATGGTTGCTGTAGTTAAGTACTGTATATCTGAGGTAAATGACTAACGTCTGTCTAAAACGCTCCAAAAGCACATCAAAAAATGCTGTCGGTGTCGATAGCAAATTATTACTGTTTACTTTATTTCTATTTATCAGACTTTATAACGAGTAACTACACCCAGGCTGACAATTCTGCTTGTACTGTCATCTAGTATTTGCTGCATGCTCAGTCCGCACCCTGTGAAGTACATCACATTACAGTGTATCACAGTTGGGCGTGGTCACCAGCATTTTAACATTTTGACTTATCTAGGTCAGTCTAACAGTGCTAATGTATATGTTTCTATTTGAATGAAAAAATAAATGGAGCAGTGGGTAATAGATGAGCACACAGGAATCTTTTTTAGTTATTGTTAATATGTTTGATTTCTTGGGAAGTAACTATTGTCAAGGATTTTAACTCTCAAATAAAGAGTAAATAAAAAATAAAACAGAAAACTGCATGTGATTTGTTGTGCGGTTTACAAAAATACAATGATGAATTTTTATTGTTGCTAGGCAACCACCAAATCACCTGTCCTTAGCCTAACCGTGATTTTGGTGTGAAGTCTTTTCAACTCGAGGCGTTCAGAGCGCATCTGCAAAAAGCGTGGCGTCCAAAATGCGAAACGCCCAGGGCACATGGGCAGCATGCAAAACGCTTACTGCCTTTATAGAAAACAACTGGAAAAAGAAATCAAAGAAATCAAAACAAAACTTCATGTGACTGTTAGTATTGAAGGGTAAACTACTACTGTGTATGGGAGCTATTCCGGTCTAATGTTCCATTTATATTTTAGCAATGTAATAAATTCCTCCTTAACTGGCATGTAACAAAACCACAAATTCAAACTAGCAGGCCCTTATATCTCCTCACCCTTATCTGACCATCTGTGTTGTGCATTATGTGGTCCCTTATGCATATTGTATGCGCTATTGTAAAACCCTATCAACCTCTCAAGTTCAACCGCAGAGTTATACAAAGCCCTAAGTGATCGCTGGAGTGTTACAAAGGCCCATTTAGGGTGATCCATAATGAGCTTCTTAGTTGGTCGTTTCCACTGTTTTACTGGTTGGTGGAGAACAGAACGCAGCCAACAGTCCTGCAGGGTCTGTTTACCTCCCAACTTGGTGACTCAACATACCGCTTGAATCAGTATACACAAGATGCAAAAACGTCTTCAGAAATGGAGCCCCTTGAATGAGAGAGACACAGAGAGAGAGAGCATACAAAATGAAAGCTTTAACACTCGCTTGCGTGTTCATCTGGTTGCGCCTGCTGTCTATGATGGACCCCGGGAGACCACAGGCTCCCGGAATTTGCATTGCAAATAGACCACCTAGTTTTTTTCCAATATACAGTTTAATTTCTCCACAGTGTGTCTTTGAGTGGCTCTGCAAAGGAGGTGGCACGTATCTGCGGAGAGTGCCATGCTGAGGGGCAATGCCTATCAAATATAATCTTTATTCTCGCTGCTACAGCCAGCACTCTGTGTGCAGGCATGTGTGTGTCTGTGTGTATAAACCTCAGCCATCAGTTAAACTGTAAACCAGAGAGGGGTAGATTTGGGACACATGAGTGTAACACAGATCTGGTTTGATTTCTACCTTGTTTTCTGAGGCATGCTGCACAAAAATCCAAAATGACTCAACGTAACAACATTCGCAAAATTCCTGCTATTTTTGTGTCAGAATCAGCATTAGCAGCAACAACAAAACAATCAACATTACGGGGGAAAAAATAGCTACATTTTGGAAAGACCTTGTTATGTTTATCACCAAACATGGTGCTTGTCTGGAAATAATTGCCCTGCTATCTGGTCGAGCGTGGCAAGAATGACAGGTCTGTGGAGAATGAGATAAGTCAGAGAGGAAGAGGAAGAGGAGAGAGGAGCCTCTTATCGTTATCTGGAAAACCCCTCTTCAGGATCAGAGACAGGCCAAGTCCTCTCCACTGTACCGTCACCAAGAGGCTCCCACTCAGGTTAATTAATTGTATTATTTTTAGGAGAAAATGCAAAATATGGTTAAATTCACATTTTTAAATTGGTGAAGCTAGATCTTGGTCTTTCCTGAATGCATTTTTGTTGCTTGAAACTAAACACAAAGCACCACAATGTGCATTTATGAACACATTTTAGTGCAGAGCTTACATATGCTACGCTTTGCATTCTTAAGGGACTTGGTTTAAGAGTAAGGCCATGTTATAATTTACATTACATGTTCATAAAACCATATCTACTCTGTTCACTGTATGATGTCCTACTATTTTTAGTAAAAAAATACAGTTTACAGAATGAAAAGTATCCCATGGTTGCAAGAAGAAAACCCTAATTAGGCTTCTTCTAATTTCTTGGTCCACTAGCATAGTCAAAAACAATTGCATGAGTGCCCCACTTTAATATACCTAATTAATCAATTCCATATTGCCCCCACAAACACATCTAATAGGTTAGTAATGGATGAGGACTGTTCCTATTGGTTGGTACAGAGTGACACTACAGGGCCGTTTCTGTTGGACATGACCTTGTGTTGAACAGGCTGGAAGCGGAAAGACTTGGTGTAAATTATTTCTCGACAAAGTGCTTTGGCAAACAATGGAGGAGTAATGGTGTGTTTCACAGAGACAAGACTAGCGCCTCTTT
Organism: Macquaria australasica; assembly: GCA_005408345.1. Lineage (NCBI taxonomy): Eukaryota > Metazoa > Chordata > Actinopteri > Centrarchiformes > Percichthyidae > Macquaria > Macquaria australasica. The sequence continues at coordinate 328,454 of SEMN01000553.1, forward strand.
TATTCACAGGGGTGAATGCACTGGACACCATTTAGTGCTCATAAAAATGGCTTTTGGCTGCTGGCATAAGTCTGGGCTCCTACACTGGGTGCATGGGACCCAAAATATACATATGTAAGTGTTTTGTAAGAAATTAAATATACCTGCTGCCATCCAGAAACTTCTCTGACAGTGTTTTATCTACCAAAATACTGGATTTCATAGGTGTATAACTCCATTTGAAATCACCTGTACTATATTCTGCTTTTTTAATTTTTTTTAATGAATAAACCTGGCGTCAAACCAGCACTGTAAATGATTCACACAGCAGATGCTCGGCTTTTCTGAACTGTTTAATGCTCAGGGTTCCAGTTGGAAGACGAATATTATGTTTCTCACCAGATCTATGACATAATTGGGATAATTCTTTGTATGCTAAGTGATAGAAAAAAAGATGTCATGGGGGAGATGGGTGGAGGGAATTTGGAAACAAGAGAAAAAGGGAAAAGGGAGAGGAGGAGAGAGAGGAGGAGGAAAGGGAGCAGCACAGATGCCAAGGTTTTCCAGTTCAGTGCACTGAAACACGAGCCAACACCACAATTAGGATGTCCGGGGAGATTGTTAAATAAGACATTTATCAGAGAAAACACTGTTGCCTGTGTCCTTTCAGGAACCTAGTGCAAACTTTAATATGATTCTGTTTTTATTGCATCTTTTATTGCATCTGTGTGCAGGGAACAGCACCGTGAAAAAAAAAATAAAGCCAGTTTGTCAGCTCGGAGTGAACCACCAAGAGAGTTCATGTTTGTGTGTTTGTGCATGCAAATGTTTGCATGTGACCAGGTAACCCTGCACGCACCCTGGCCCTGTGGAAATCAATTTCACATCTCTGAACTACCTTGCACTGACCTTGTGCTGTTACAGCTCATGAAATATCTTTAGTCTGTTTGTGCATAGAGATAACAAAAATAAATGCATATATTGATATTAATTATATTAACATATATTAACATACAATACATTCTCAAATGGCTTATTTACCTCAACTGCAGAGAGAAACAGCTGCAGGAAGTATTGAGTTTTATTGACACTAGCTTAACACCGAAGAACAACAAAGCAGAACAGCTATTATTGGAGACTTGAAAAACAAGTTATATTTGAGAAGTTACAGCATATAATTTATTATTTTTATGTATAATTTCCTCTTTTTGGTGTGTGAGAATTGAAAAACAAAACTTTTAATATGTCAGCAAAATCAGCACCCACCAAGCCAGATGCTGTCTCCATATATACGTATTTAAACGTAGACCTCATGTGGCTCTGCCAGGATTACAGTGGCAACTGCAGGACTTGTGGGGACTTGTGCTGTGGCAAAGCACCAATCCCTCTCCATCCCAACGACCTCAACTGTAAAAACAAAAGTCCTTGGATTGACTGCTGCAGGGGCGACATTTGTAGGTATTTGTTCTCGTTAGCTCACGCTCCTTTGCTGTTTGCAGGCATCTCCTCTGCAGTCAGAAAAGAGGATGATGTTTGTGCAGTTTAGGCCTGTACGTGATGGTACGTACACTCCTTTTTTATTTATATATGTATTTCTGTTGTTGCTTTGTTGTCGTTTTGTTGCCTCCCTGTGCAGGGGACTCAATCTCTGGGAGCAACATAGTAAGGACAAAGTGGAGAGAAGAGAGACACAGATGAGAGATGAATATCCCTTTCTCTCTTTTTTATCCCTCCCTCTATCTCTTTACTCTTCATTTCAATTCATGTTATAAGAGCATCCTGTCTCATTGGGAATTCACCATCTGGCACTCTGGATTTTGAGGCTCTATTAAATATATTAAAACAGTTCTCACAAATCACCATAGTACAGGATGTCATGTTGCATTTGTTAACCTACTTCATGTTACTCTTTTTCACTGATACTGCCATTTTAGCAATGTATTAAATCTCAAAGCACAGGGGCTCTGTATTTGAAATGTGTAGGGGGATAAAGATGGTCCTAAAAGAAGTTTCTGACCTATCCAAGCATGACGGTTGGACTTCGCCTTTCAGCTGTATTTCTAATAAAAGCTGGAGGTGGGAGCTGGAGGGCAAGTATAAGGGAGGCAGAGGCTGAAAGCAACATATACACATATAATTGATTCCTTATCTAATGGTGAAACATTGGTTCTTCTTGGCTGTAATGGTTCTATCCATTAGCTCCCAGTCAAGCTGCCTCTTGCCTCTGCGGGAGTAATGGCCTGCAGTTACACATATCTCATATCGAAATAGGTTTGTCAGCGTGTGTGTGTGTGTGTGTGTTTCTGTTTTGAGCATGTGGGTTGAGAAGTGTGTGCATGTATTAGTCTGTGTATTCATGTGTGTGTTTGTGCAAGTGTGTGGGTGTGGTTTATTTTTCTCTATTTATCATAATCCAACTGTTTTGATCCGTTACATTTATGGTGTACTTCCCTTTGCTTTCTTGCTCTCAGGTAAGCAAAAAATAAGTAAAAAAAACATATGTAGTTTTTCTTTAAATATTTATAACAGTGTGTTTGTAAAATTTAGCTGTTTAGATAAAACACTCTTATAGCTGACATGCATAGATGAAGTTTAAAAATTTTGGATATCATTTTTACAGGCAGCTGCTGGTTACCATTATTTCCGTATAAGCTGAAAATCTGTCAGCAGGCTCTTTAAGCTTGCTTGAGTTGTGTCATCAATCACAATAAACAGCATGTTTGCACACATTTTTCACAATGTTTTCTTACTATGGTTTGTAAGATGATAAGCTGTGATGTTAAGAATATGTGAGTTGTAATAAATGTTCCAAAAGTATATATATCAATGTCAATTACATTTGGGGGAAAGTGCTAACACTGGCCCGGGGAGAAACGTTCAAAATTACAATCGAAAGCTTCTTGCTTGCGAAAAGGGAAATTATTAATTAATGTTTTCTGATGCGCATACATGAAACAAACCAAAACTAAAAGATAGACATCAGAGTGGCCCGTCCAATACATGTAGCTAGTAGGACCTGCAAAACCCCTGGTACGGTCCATTAACAATATATTCCATCCATTCATACAGTATCTGGCAGCCTGTCTGTGATGTACTGAATCTGCATTGCAGACATGTCTCAATCAAATACAGTATGATCATCAGTTATTGTCTTATAAATATGCAGGCAGACACACACTCATACATACACACCCCTTCCACATTGATAAGCATCCCATGTAAGTACCAAACCAATATTTCTGAAAGTGCATATGCTGCATAACTTTGTTTGACGGCTAAGTAATTAAAGTCATCCAAGCACAGACTGCATATCAAATGGCGGTCTCTGCATAACACATGGTGGAAGCCTAAATTAAATGAATTAAAAGTGAATCTGTTTTGAGAGCGGTGCTCTCAAGCGAATCCTCCGTGCACACTAGAGTTTGTTTTTTTTTGGAGCAGGATGCGTATGCAATATTAATATGGGTACACAGCACAGACATATGCACCTAAACACACACACACACAGACAACACACAGACACACCCTACACACACTCTGTGCACTGGAAATGAACACGATTCAGTGAGTCGTGTCAGTTGCCCACTGTGTGGTAGTTTTCCCACACAGCCAAGCACACACAGATGTGTTAGCTGAGCATGATGCAGAGCCACAGATTCAAACTCACCAGCAGATAACTTTGAAGATGGTGTCAAAGTTAGCAGCAATGTGACAGGGGGGGTGAATCACTTGAGGATTTTATAAGCCCTGAAGAACCAGTGTTGTAAATGCTAGCTACCATGATGACCAACAATTCTAAGATCATGCTAAAAATATAGTCAAGTATTTTTTTTATCTTTGCTTGCTCTAGATTCATTAGTCAAAAGTTTATTTACACAAATACCTTACTTGTATCTGATTATTACAGATACTCTGAGTATCCCCAACTTCAAAATGCTGTTTAAATCAGTGCATTAGTAATCACTATAACCTAATAATACAATACACATATAATTACTTTACACAGTCCAAAAGGGCATTCACTTTTGACACTTAATTGCATTTTGCAGATAATGTACTTTCCACTAATGATAATGTTGTTCCACGTTTGCTGGATGAGTAAATAGGAAACTAGTTTGCTAACATGATACAGTGTTGTGTCAGTGTTGTGGCTTTGGCAGCATCTTGTGATGTTCTTCTGCCTCAAATGGACAAGGAGTAGTTTTTCATCAAGGTGCCAATACTTTACCTAAGTAATTGATCTGAATACTTCAATCACTGTCCAAATGGTCTCATAGGAAACGGACAGGCAATATCCAACTGTGCATAACTGCAGGCCACTATTGCACACCAAAGAGAGTGCATTTCAACATCCTCTCCTCAAATTCACCTCCATTCTCCAGTCAGTTGCAGTTCAGAATGATCTACTTAATTGGCGATGAAAACTGAGATGCAGAGTCACCTGCAGGGGGAGCATCTGGCTACCTGCCTCAGGCTGTCCATCAGCGCCTCCCCAACTGAGGAGTTCCCCGACCAGAGAGCTGCAGAACTCAGAACACTAGAGGCTCAGATAACCAACACCTGCTGCACAATATGCAGTCAAGCATACAGTGCCCATGGCTAGTGTGTCATTTGTGCTTTGCTTCTATTTATTTTTCATAGGAGAGTAAAGTTGACATAAATGGCAGTATTCTTATGACTTAATTACAATGTGATTTGAATGAAATCTGGTTTCATCATTCCCTGAACCACCCTACTGTACACGAAACGTCTTTGTGGTTCTTGACACTGCAATTAAAATATTGGTACAGTACATGCAGTACTATATCTGAACAAGAGAAATCCTGTCCTCTAGAGTTGGAAACCTGTGATATGATTATGTGATGTCACCCCACAGTAACTGGCAATTAAGTGGGAATGAGGATACTAAAAGTGGGCTTTTTTGCCTTTATTCTCAATCAGAATATATTCTTACGCTGGACTGTCATAGTGCATTTTTCAAAGTTTTCTAAATGATTCTGAATGCTGTCTCTGGGTATTAGTATTAGTGTTATACTGAGCCTGGTAGGGTATTGCTGAAAAACAGTGAGCATGTTTCTTATACCTAAAAAAGTAAAGGTTTTCCAAAATGATTTGACATCTCACATTGTGAGTATTGTTCTTATAATCACAATCTTCCTTTCATCAACATCCCTACAGTGAAGGCATTAGACAACCTCCCAACTCGGAACAAAAGCCATGTGATTCACAAATGCACAGATGGCTGGGTTGCAAGCTAAGAATAAGATTACTTTGGAGATACCTGAAAGCATATTCCACCTCTTCAGGCAGAGGTTAGCTGCCTTTCCCACCTCGAGCACCAGCGCCATGGCAACATGTCCTGAACCAGTCTCTCCCCTGAACAAAGGTATAACATTGATACTGATTCTCCATCCAATAAGGACGTGGTCACACCAGCATTTGTAACAGCAAAATGTTGGGCCAGAATCAATTCATTTGAATGGAATTTCAATGGAATCACTGGCTTTGCCCATGAGAGCAAAGTACATTTTGTGCTGTTTTTTCATGGAGAGTTGAATTCTTAAACTCGCAAATTTGTTGACCAATTGCCAACTGTCTTGACAGTGCTGACCTTTGATGGAACAGAGAGAACCAGAGAGTCCAAAATGGACGAAGCCATGATGTTAGCTGTGTCACACCATCCAATTTGATATATCTCTGCTCTCCCTCAACAGATCTTTTGTCTTTATATCCATTTTGCCATGAACAAAACTAGCCACATCCAAAGCCACCAGAGCAGCACCAAGCTTCCAGCATCATCTATTTCCCAAGTAGGCATGAATGAATTTTGCTGGGCAAGAGTTTTACTGGGATTATCAACATAACTCTAACATAATTACCTCACTGTAACACTTTACTGAGTACCCTGACTAACCAACACTTTACAAAACACAAGAATTCTTACCATTTTTGCGCCATGTCACAATCCATTTTATTTAACAACCTTTGAGGCTAAGACACCAAAGAGTCAAACCCACAAAGCATTAAAGGGATTCCCAAACATGTATTATTGAACTCCTCTCTCTGTGCCCTCTCTCATCTGTTAGTCTGAGTCATCAAGCTCTCCCCTTCTGTTTTTTTCTTCCTTTGCACTGTTGGGACATCGCTGCTGTCTCACTTGCCCACCCTTTATTCTGTCTTCTTTGCTTGTGTTCTTTGTCCTTCCGCTCCCTCCTTCTCTCAGTAAAGTACACCTCTCTTCTCATTTTCTCCCTCTGGTTTTCTCCCTCAGTGTGCTCTGCTCTGCTTCCTCATCCTCTTTATTCTCACTGACAGAAGGGTGTAGAGAGGAGATATACGTGGGAAGCACATCTGGGTTACTCATGTGCAGCAGCGATAGGAGTGTATGTGTAGGCGGATGGGTGTCAGTGTGTGTTTTCACATGCATATGTTTGTGTGAGTATCTTTGTGTGTGGGGGTGTGTTTAAGTGAAGCAGAGATATGGGATAGCAGCAGCCATTTGGGCTTCAGATGAGCCTCCCCCTCCACATTGTCTTAAAGCTGCTTAGCACTGCATCTCTCTGTTTTCTCTTTGACACTCTCTCCTTCTCTTCCTCTGTTCCTCTTTCTCTGTGTTGGTGTTTTTCACTGGCTCATTGTTGCATGACCATTTCTCACCACCGCAGTCCAGAGAGAGTTTGGAGAGATCCTACATCCTGGGGAGTTGAAGGCTGTGTGTGTGTTTGTTTGGAGAATATGGCAGCAGTTTTCATGTCAGTCCACCTATTCTACGGGCTTGCGTTTATGTATCTGTGTGTGTGTGGGAGACAGAGGTAATCTATGCTTTGCAATTTGTTAAGACGTGTAAGAGGAGAGATATTGGTTTTAGAAGAAAATTGCTCCAAGCTCTACTACCTCATTAAGACAGGTCATACATATTTAAGGCTTTAAGATTCGGGAGATGCAGTAATCTGATTTGCAGTTTAGTAGGGATGCAAAGCCATAAAGGAAGGCAAATCAAAACCTCTAGGCGGTAAAGGTAGCTTAACATGCTCAGAGTTATTATTTAAAACAGCAAAACAATATCAAAAGTGCCCCGCTGCTTCTCTAGCAGATGGATTTTGGCTAAACAAAGGCTAAAAAGACTTTTTTTTTGTAGGACTTCTTTCAAACATAACTGATTTATATTCTGGATGTATTGGCTACCTGTAATCAGTTAACGTAAAGCATCTGAACAGCCAGTGATGGCCCTATGAATGAGCATGACTCCTGGCCAATCAAAGAGCTGCAGGTGAGTCTTGTGTAGGAATACAGGTGAATGATACAGCCGCATTTTTGAGTGAAAGCAGTTGAAAGACAAAGCGAAAATACAGATTATGTGGCACCATTTAATGTAAATGCCAACATGGAAACAAGATTTGATTCATGTATGTGGAAGGGGGCGGATAGCCTTGCAGAAATGTGTATGAAGACTTGAAAGAACTTCCATTATCATATAAAAACACATCATTATCACTTGGCCCCTGTGTGACTTGGTTCGAATGAAAAAAACACAACAGTATTTCACACAGTGGATGTCTTAACAGTCCAGATTAATGCTGTGACTGGTGTGCTCAAGTGTCCTATTTATAAAAAAAAGTCTAATTTAAAATGGAATATTATTATAATGACCTATGATTATACAACCAGAGAGGTGAAAGAAATATGTTTTAATAAGTCAAAGTCTTCAGAGACATCTGGAGATTTTCACGTGGATTAATATGTTAACATATAGTGCTATTACATACATTAAGGTTATTTGTACTGTTTATCTATTTGTAACAATATCATGACAAGCCAAAATGACAAGTAGATAGCAGCTGTTATTAATGCCCTTGCTTTGGAAATAAAAATTAAGAACTTAAATGTAGATAAATAAATGTTAATAAAAGAAGAAAACAGTTCCTACTAAAACAAGCTTTATATGACTCTGTTAGGTTAAACCGAATATATATATATATATTTTGCATGAACTTCTTTGAGTTTATTTTGTTTGCCAGTCCGTCCACATGTTAGCCACTGTGGGTCTAGTGCTTTGATAGAGTGAAAAAGCCCAAGTTCAGGCCTGAGGTGACACAGTAGAGATGCCGTTTCAGTCCAGAAGCTTGTTAGTGCAATGTCCGCCATCGATGAAAGCCGCTTACTCAAGCAGGAAACCAAACTGACAGTGCATGTCTTTGCAATGTTTGTTTTCCTGCCAGCATACCTGTGTTCATGTGATTGGCTGTGTGTGGCCGTATGTTTATATTTCCAGCCACATATGAAGTCCTGCAGTCCAGAGTGCACATGTGTGTGAGAAGCGAGCAGAACCATGCAGAGTGGGTGTGATTGGTCCAGGCAGGTCGTGTGTGCAGCTAGCGGGGTGCTGAGGTAAAGGCTGCTGGCTAGTCAGCTAGCAGGCTTTGGTGAAAGAAGTGAGCATGGATTTGAGGAATGAAGACAGGCATGAGGTCAGGTTGGGCTAAAGGGTGAGGTGTTTGGTTTGCTGATAACAATGGCGCTTCTACAGTAGCCGTGGCTAGCTCATTATATCAGCTGCAATGTTTGAAACCATTTAAAATGCTCACTGATGCTCACCAAACAAACTGATTGAGTTGTCTTGAAACAAACTGTATACGTAGTTCCACATCAGGGAAGTGACATGAAACTAAACAAAGCCTGAAGGCATATAGATGGCTTGTCTTCTTTTAAAGCAGGGTTTGTCAGTGAGATCAAAATCACAAAGTCTTAAAAAGATATGATTGTCCTCTGTGAACATCTGTGGTTTCTAAAAAAATATTCTTATTTTATTACATGTTACATTACACATCCCCTTGGAGAGTGTCGCTTTATGTTGCCTTTTTTCTCCATGGCCTCCAAAAGCTTAATATCAAGATAAAACAACTATTTTGTTACTGTCAAATACCATATCACACAAGTCTTAGCCATTGGCATTCTGTCAGAGCCTAATGGGAGCTGAAGTTGTTGAATGCTGAAAAAATAATCACATTTTACCATCCAGTACAGTAGTAGATTTCCATTTAGCTTAGATATGGACAGAAAAAAAACAGAAACATGTTTCAGCTTTTAAGAAACACTGATAAAAGCAACCCTGTATAAGAAAGTCCAATGAGTTACAGAAAGTTAGTGGAACAGAGGAGGCAGAACTTTGCTTCTCTCTCTAGGTTCTGCAGCCATTTTGTCACTTTGCACTGGCCAGCATTTTTCCAAACTTTTAGGTTTAGTACATACTTACTACAAATTTAAATTCAAACACTCTGATCAGTGTTCTGTTGGCTGTGTGATGCACCTTTCATCCCAACTGAAGCATGGCTGCTTGATGGATGTACATGGTCGCAGAGGGAGGATGAAAGTCAGGCCACAGCATAACAAAGAGCACACACACACGCACTGCCACATGCTAAGAGATCTAAAAAACCTGATCCTTTGAATGAACACAAGGTTGCACACTAAGACACAACTATACACAGGAACACATAAAGAACCGTAAACACACAGACACATACAGTGGCAAGTGTCTGTCCTGGCCTTCAACCTCTAGCGAGGTGCATCATACCCAGGTGGCCAGCCCCTGCTCTCTGGCTGACTAATGGCCCCAGTGGAGCAGCACAGGACTCCATCCATCACAGCTATACTGCTGTAAACATTACACAAACAGGTACATGCACGCTCATGCAAACACAAATTCACACCCATGCATGCAGGATGTGTGTACAATAGTGACCTCAACAAAAGGCGAATGCATAATGCATACAAGATCAAGTTGTGATATTTCAGCACTGTTTCAGTAACAAGAAGAACAGAAAAGTGGGTCACATTAGGGGAGAACACACAAGCTGCGTGTCATGTCAGTGTTTATCTGCTGTGATTGGTTCTATTCCTAGCCCTGTGCGTTCATTCGTCAGCTGGCATGGGAGTCATTTATTACCATTTGCCTTGTCAGTCAAGCCCCTGATTCCCTCCATCCATCTCCCAGAGCGGGTAGCACTGTCACCCACCCCCCCCCCGAGCCCTTACTGCCTGCATAACTCTATGTTCAGCATTCACACCCGCAGCTGAGGAGACACAGTCTGATAACTATTCAATAGGCACCACGCCGCACAATAAGCCAAGCTAGTATGATATGAGATGGATGGCGATAGCGAGACAGAGAGGGAGAATTGGAAGTGAGAGCAGGGAGGAAAGGAGAAAAGGGTTATCAGAAGGTAAGACAGATAAGAGAGAGTAGAAGGGAGGGAGGAGCAAGATGAAAGAAGAAAGATGAGAGAGATGAGGGGACAATGGGAGAGAAAGATTCCAGCAGAGGAGCAAAATGTAACAGAGGAAAGATAGACTGAAAGAACAAGGCAGTGGAGGCTGGTGGTGGAGAGCTAAACATATTGAGATGGATAGAGCTGAAGTTGTCAAAAAACAACACTAATTGGAGAGGAGTTTGACACGAGGCAAATGTTTAAAATCTTGTGCATCTGCAGTTTGGCATTGTGTTGAGAGGGAGAGCAAGAGAGAGAGAGAGAGGGAGAAGAAGAAGGGGAGAAGGAGGGGGTCAAACATGAAAGTGCAAACTAAGCAGACATCACAGGATTGAAGACGTGTCCAGACAAAATCAACGTTCTTTGACTGGCTCCTTCTGGGATCTTATTAGCAAAATCTTCAGCAGCGTAATCAGAGAAAATTTCAAGGTTTAGCTTTGATTTCTCATAGCAAAACACTGTCGCCATCAAACTGGCTGGGTATTTGCCTTGGGTGGTTGTTGATATTTATGCTTATTGACATAAAATGTTCCATTACACAAATTAACAGTGATTTGCTTCAGCCAACTTAAACAAAGGACATCATCCACTTCTAAATAATATAAATCAGGATTTGTACTGTATATCTCATGAGACTTATAAATGATTGATTAAGAAAGAAAAAAAAAATCAGATCACCATTGAATGTGTACCTAAAATCTGTAATACAATACAACACTAAACTAGTGGCGATGACAAACACCAGGTGGGGCAAAGTCCTGATTTGGTCAATGCGTGCAGGGGAAAAATAAAAGAAGATGGATATGAATATACTTTCAAATCAGATAATAAAGGAGGTAAACCTGCTCCTACCACCAGAATCCATCACTCACCAGTGGCACAAGACGCTCATCAAAACACCCACGTCTTTGATTTCTATGTAAATCCACACTGATGGGCTCAAGACACACATCTTCACTGGTTGACGAGCATCATCACGGCAAGATGTGGACTCTTAAACATTAGATCTCTCTCATCTAAAGCTGTTCTAGTAAACGATCTAATATCAGGTCATAATATTGATTTATTTTGTCTTACTGAAACCTGGCTGTGTCACGATGAATATGTTAGCCTAAATGAATCCACTCCCCCCAGTCACATTAATACTCACATTCCTCGAGGCTCAGGCCGAGGAGGTGGAGTTGCAGCCATCTTCGACTCAAGCCTATTAATCAAACCTAAACCTAAACTAAATTATAACTCGTTCGAAAGCCTTGTTCTTAGCCTTTCACACCTAACCTGGAAAACACTACAGCCAATTCTATTTGTTACAGTGTACCGAGCTCCTGGACCGTATTCTGAATTTTTATCTGAATTCTCAGAGTTCTTATCAGGTTTAGTCCTTAAAAAAGATAAAATAATTATTGTAGGTGATTTTAATATTCATGTGGATGTAGAAAATGATAGCCTTAGTGCTGTGTTTATCTCATTATTAGATTCGATTGGCTTCTGTCAGAGTGTACATAAACCCACTCACTGTTTTAACTACACCCTCGACCTTGTTCTTGTCTATGGCATTGAAATTGAACATCTAATAGTCTTTCCACAGAATCCTTTTTTATCAGACCATTATTTAATAACTTTTGAATTCCTATTACTGGACTACACGCCATCAGGCAAACATTCCTACACTAGATGTCTATCTGATAGTGCTGTAGCTAAATTTAAGGAAGTGATTCCATCGGCATTTAATTCAGTTCCATGTCTCAATGTAACAGATGACTCCTATGCTAAATTTAGTCCCTCCCAAATTGATCATCTTGTTGATAGTGCTGCAGGCTCACTACGAATAACACTCGACTCTATCGCCCCTCTAAAAAAGAAGATAATAAA